>CM075853.1:81606613-81964113 GCA_037975125.1 Latrodectus hesperus
TCTAATATAGGAATGAATTTTATTTTGAATTAAACTTGTGAACCAAATATACTTAACGCGAACATTTGTGTGCTGAATTTACTAATCACAAATTTTTGGCAATTGCATAAATATTTTCACCATTTCTCATTACTCAAACTGCAGGCTATTCAAAATTTTCGACATATGCATACATATTATTTAACTGATTTTTAGTTATATCACTTTATGCAATTTGTATTGTATATTTGCAAGAATATGTAATATATATAATAATTATAAATATGCAAAAGAAGCTACAAATGCTTGAAATATTTAAAAATTAATTTATAAAAAATTATGATCAATAATTAATGATATTTGTCTTCAACTCTTAGCGCTAAAATCCATAAAAATTATAGGTTTATTTTTGTGCTTAAGGAATGATTTGCAGGGGAAAATTTCCCACTCTTTCTCTAGAAATCTGAGTAAAGAGCACGTGAGGTTAAACTGCTTTTCACGCATTTGGTAATAATTTAAAATCGATCCATAGACTAAATAAGGAACTCCTGTCTGTAAACTATGCAATTATAAAATTACCTATCCAAATACAAACACAACACATGGGATACAACACAAAGGGAGGTCTGTAGCCTTCCGGCCATGTACCTCGTTTTCTAATGAATTAGAGTCCTTGGATAGTCTTGGCCTGGTGATTAATAAATCAGAATTAAAGATACAATAATGAATAATACAAAGATATGGAAGTAAGTGCTCCCACTGGATGCACTCTGCATGACTTGTGTTTTTTGACTAAGTAATTGAGTAATCCTAGTAATAAACACTTAGATAATGATTATAATTCATGGTACATATAAAATTATTTTTTACAAAGGAAAATATAAGGAGAATACACAGGATGTGTGTGATTACAATAATTCTTTGAAGCACACAAATTCCGTTAAAATATTTACAAAGGAGTTACAAAGAAAAAACACAGGTTGATGACAATAGTTCTTGACAAACACAAAGTTCCGTTAGAATATTTACAACGGAGGACAAAGAAAAAATTCCTTTTTTTCATATTTGTTTAAGATTAAATAAAATCGAGATATTTACAGGATGCACACAATTTATTTACAAAGTGGTTTCTCACAGGATTTCATTTAGGTAGAGATATGATTTCCATTAATTCTTCTTCTTCTTCTTTCTTTTCCGTTTGGAATTATTTGAATAAATGGAGGTATTGGTGAGAGGTTTTACTCTGAACACTGCTCTGAGCCTGTTGAAATACATTAGGTCATAAGGACTGTAAAGTTCAATACCCTGAATCTCACTATTGTTTATTGTGTATATTTTATGGTAGAAATTAAATGCAAGAAATTTAAGGCAGCGGGCTAGGGGCAGGACTCCCAATTTCTTTTTTATTTGTTGGTTTCTAAATTAAAACTCAGAGTTAGTAATTAGTTTAAGTATTTTGCTTTGCTGGGCTTCTAAGACTTTGATATTTGAATCAGCTGCTCCTCCCCAGATTGGAGCAGCATAGTTTATTTTTTTTTATGTATTTTAATAATTTTTTTAGATAGTATTAGCTAAATTATTTACTTCATTTTCTATTTCATTTGCATTATTTAAACTCACTAGATTATTAGCATCGTTAATTAAGCTGTGTTTGAATTTCGTCCAATCTGGAATTAGTGTGTGAAAAATGGTATAGTCTTTATGTGTTATGTCAAATATGCAAATGACCGAGTTATGATCACTTGTCATTTCGCATATGGTAGTGGTTTTGGGGGCATATGGGAAGTTTTTGATAGTGAAAAAGTCAAATGTAGATGCAGTCGCACATATATAACCACCAATTCTTGTGGGTACCTGGGGATATTCCATCCTTATGCTAAGATCCTTAATTAGCTTATTTAGAGCTGTTCCAAAAGGGTTCCATCTGTTACAGGTCCAAGCATAATCCATTTATATTACACTGAATGATCCTGAGTTTTCTTTTCTTGAATGGAGATTGTAACTGATTTCTCGAACGAAGCCCTCTACCTAAACTCCGGACGCGTCTCAGATTATCCTGCGCGACAGACGATGCAGTATTCAAAACTGTGGGTGAACGATTCATGGTAAATGGAGAAAAAAACAGCTTCCTTGGAAGCCAGAGGGAAGAAGTCTGACTTTGTCCTTTGCCTTTATGCTTTAGCTGGGTGTAATGGCCTTCTCGCCTTGGGTGACCCTGCCAGGAGAAAAATCTCCAGACGTACTTCGGCCATTCCACCCAGTGTCACCACCCTTGCCACGATGAGGCAGCATAATAGGACTAAATAGGACCATTGACGAGGCCCTAAAATTTATGATGTCGATTAGCAACACTTGCGACATCTGGATTTACTCAGACAGCAGGAGCTCCATTCAATACCTAAGCAGATGGAGATGCATTAATGACAGGCTCGGCATGGACATTGTAAACAAACTTAAGAGTTACTCTTCACATAATGACATTCATCTACAGTGGATTCCCTCCCATGTGGACCTACACTTCAATGACTTGGCCGATGAATTGGCTAAGGAGGGCTCTGCTAAAACAACTGAAAATGGTGGACTACTTACGTTTAGTGAAATTTTCTCAAAGGTCAAAGCCAAAAACAGCAAGACTTGGAGGATCCCACATACTCATGACTGGTATGAACAAAACCATCTTGGGGCTGCCCTGGAGCTGAAGGGCAATAGGAAATTGTAAACCACCATTACTAGGCTCATTACTGGACATATTCGCACCCTTACATTCGTTCAGGGTCAGAAAGTGTTCCCTGTGTGCCTCAGGTGTAATTTCCATCAAGCTTCTTCGGACCATCTGCTCTCTTGTCTGGGTTTGGAGAAGAGAGATCTTTTTGAAAACCCTGCGCTGGTTCGGGACTTTCTCTGGGCGAACGATCTACTGGACTTGGTCTAGATTGTACTAGATCAAGTGGAATAAGGAACAACAACAATAATTCCAAGCAGTATGATGAGCGTTGTAATTACCAACTATAATAACATAGTTGTTTATTCTATATAATTTTTCCAATTCACAAGTTGGGAAAAAATTTCTTACGTTAAGGTTTCTTTTTTTTTTGGGGGGGGGGTATATAAATAGAGATGAAGGTTACGGGAGGTATATTATTATTTATATGTATGTTAACTATTGTGGCTTCTGTGTTTTCGAATTCTGGGGTTTCTATTTGATAACTGCTAAAATTGTTGTTGACCAGGACGGCAGTTCCGCCTGGCTGGCAATATCTATATTTGTTATCGTTGTTTTTCCTATCATTTCTATATATATTGAAATTTCTTAGGTTAATTGTTTGATTTGATTTTAGGTGAGTCTCCCGTAGGAGTATTATATCTGGGGAATGTTTGTCTACAAACTCCCTCAGTTCACCCATTTTACCAAAAATACCATTGGCATTGCATGTACATATTGTTAATTTCACTCCGCTTTGCCTCATGGCTGTCCAGATGGATTAACTTGCATGATTTTTATTACTTCCATGATATGGTAGAACATACTTAAACAACACAATTTCATCCAGTAGACAGATCCAGATATGACATCCTCAACGGGATGTACTCTAATCCAGTAGACGTCTCTTTTTGGTCCAATTTAGATCCATGGCACGTCAAATATCCACCTATTTTACGTCCACTATACGTCTACGAGACGTTGCCAGTGGATGGCTTATGGACGAAATTTGGATGTATTCATACGCACTGCTCTATACTAGGTAGTTTTATGGATGTATTCTAGATGTGCGTGGATTTTGAAATAATCCCTCATCTATCTTAGTGGCTCATATATTTTTGTCTACTAGACAAAGAGAAAATTTTTAATTAGCTTGTTACTTATGAAATTGCTTTAGCATCACATTTTTCTTAATTTTCAGTCAAATATCCTAGATTTTTGACAGATTTACTGTTCAAATTTAGTTAATGTAATAAAATTCTCACAATTGATAAATTAGTATTATTTTTAGGCTCATTTTATAGTTAACCATTTGAAAATTTAGTTTCTTATTGTTTATAATAAAACGATTATTTTTTCTTTGGAAAATTTAAAAATTACTTTTAAGAAGTTTCCAGTGAAAGCATAAATTAATGAATTACTATTATAACTAGAGAGTAATAAAATAGTCAAGGATATTTTTATTTGTAGAGTGTAATTTTTTTTATTTTAATGTCAGGCAAATTATTGTTCATACTTTATTTTTTTAATTAATTTTGTAGTAATAGAAACTTATAAGAATTATTTCTGAGCCAAATATTTTAACTAATTAGATATAATTTCAACAATGTCTTTTTTTGTAAACGATAAAAGAGAAACTTTTATTTAATTAAAGTTTTCCACTCAATTGAATTTTCCAAATTATTATGACAAAAATTCTGAAAATTACTTATTTTATTGTTTAAAAGCTGAATTATTTTCCTTTGTAAATGTTAAAATTTGTTTTATTTAATATATTGTTTTATTAAAATTTAAGAAAACATTCCAGCAAGAGAGCGTAAATCTTAATTAATTCAAGAAAAATATAACAAACTAATAGAATTTATTTTTAATGCATGCAATTTTTATTCTGATTATTTACATTATACATAAATATTAATTAACTGAAATGTTTGATTTTTTTCATTGATAAATCTTGCTTTTGCATGACGTGACCAGTTCATTATCGCAGTTTCTATTTCACCATCTGTTGTCTTTGAATACTGTGGAGTTCACCACGCAGTATCTGAAAATAAAGTACATTTAAATAATTAGCAATAACAGTTAACAGATGAATAACCTCAGACAAAATAGTAAAAATCCAAAAGACAATTTTCATCAATATTTAATTTATTTCTTATCAATCTGATTAATACACTAAACTGATTGGATGTAAATCTCATTATAAAAAAAACAGCGTAAATTAATCAGAAAAATATCAAAAATTTCCTTCACTAATTTAAGACATTAAGTAACTTTATAAAAACATAGTTAGAAATATTTTTATTTTAATTCTGTAAATGTTTTAAATATACATTTAGCAATTCAATTTCTGAGAAATATCAGCTTTGTAAATATGGTAACCTTTGTGTTTGATTAAATAATTAAAATTACAAAATAATTAAAGTATGTTACAAACACCTTCAAATTAACAGATAGAATTGAACATTACTTTTATAATGAAAACAGTGCTTAAGTAATCAAACAGAGAATTGAATTTATATATTAGCGCTTACATAAATATATTTCATTAAAAAAATTTTTTATGAGAAAAGTGTATTTTTTCATCATTTCTACAAAAGAAAACTTTCAATGACATGCTTATTCAAACATTGCACTTACCTAAAACTAACTGCTTCATATTCAGTCCATTAAAGGATTTCTTATCCCTAGCACCAAAGTAACTGAACTCAGGTGCAAGTTTATTGGCCATCATTTTTTTAATGATACTTATAGTGCAATTCCCGGAAGAAGTTCCCCCAGACAAGCTTAAAAAGTGGCACTGAAACAAAACAAATAAAAATATAAATAATTTATAATTAAAAACATTTTAAAATTTAAATTTGAAATTACTGTATTAATTTTGGCAACATCGATACATTATGTAGTCATAATAATAATTATTATTTACAGCATAAAATTCACATACGTTTTAGAAAAATAAATCTAATATACATTCCTATACATTTAATAAAGCATATATATAAAAAATAATTATTTAAACAATACAAAATCAAATCAACTATAATATAGTAACAGCGCAATACAACACAATTTCTTCCAATAGACGTCGATATGACATCAGGTGGATGTACTCTAATCCAGTAGACGCCTCATTTTGGTCCAGTTTAGATACATGGCACGTCAAATATCATAATACCAATTTTAGAAATGTTTATCTTTTTCATTACATATATGCTAAACCTAAGGGACTAATTTCTGGAAAAAATATACTATTTAATCTTTTACCCTTTGGAATTGGTTAAATAACTGAAATTACAAAATATTTAAAATTTGTAATGAATCTTCAAATTAGCAAAACAAGAGTTAGATTAATAGATAAAATTTAACATTACCATTAAAAGAACAGAACTTAAATAATAAAATATAGAATTAAATTTACATATTAGTACTAAACATAAACAGAAATGTTATTTACTAAGGAATATATTAAATGTTTTGATTAAACATTTTTACAACACTCAACTCTTAATAAAATTTAATACATGATATATTTATTTACAATATGCACTCAGTAGAAACAAATTGCCATGTTTTTAATCCTTTAAAGGATTTATTTTCTTTTGCTCTACATTAATTCCAAATAAGCATAAATAATATAGAAAAATTAAGTTTTTTTTAAAATTTGCTTATTTTAAATTTAATCTTATCCTCAGGTATATAAATATGTTATTCTCATTTAACTGAAAAGGAAAACAAAATTTAGAATTTATAAATGATGTACATTTTATCTCTTAAAAATACAATTCAACTTTATCAACCAAAATAATTAAAGCATAACTCAATAAAAAAATTTAAAATCTTAAATATAAAAAGCTAACTTTTTATAAAACAAATTATTTATTCAATTTATTTGAAACTAGGTTCAGCCCATCATAAGCAATTTTTCATGCAAAGCAGAGCAGAATATGAAACACTATAGAAAAAATGAATTTCCAATCAATATTCAATAAATAAATGATGTTTACTGTGATCAAATGTGTACATCTTTTTTAATATTCAAATTACATTAATAAAGAAGACATATTTAATAGAACTAAAAATCAGGTTATTGTGTGAAACGTAGATGCCATTCAGCTTATTTTTGCCAGTAAAGTCTTTGAAGTCTAGAAAAATGAACTACTATAAGAACACTTTAAAGGAATACAATTAAAAATAGAAGAATATTGATATTTCTGTTTAAATCTAAATCAGAGAATCATTTATTAAATCAAATTAATCAACAGAATTTGAATGGAAGTACACATATAATATTCATTCCAGAAACTGTTCGTTGTTCTGTTTACGTAATCATTTTGCTTTTTAATTTCACTGAGAGCATGCTTCTTAACTTCCTTTCAGAGCATACACATACAAGCAAATGGTTTGAATTTCAGAAATTTCAGTTAGTTACTAATTTCATTTTTTACAATAAACTAAATTCTTCTCATACAAAAAGGTTTTAACTATATTGACTTAAAAATAACTTTAGTGAAAATGAAATCAATGTATTAAGAGTTTCATTTGCTATTATAATTTATGATTTTTTTTCCTGAAAATGAGCATTCTTATATTAATTTACTTAGATATTTAAAGTGTGATTAAAAAAAATAATTTATTATGAAGATATCATGATCAGATAGTTTTTGTAAGAGTATTAAACAAAGTAATACAAAATTAGAATATAAAAAATATCCAGCATCACAAGCATTATGGAAATAGGAAATTTTGCTACCAAATTAAGTGTACAGAAAGTATTATAGAAAATCACATTCACAGATCACACACAGTCACATTCTAAATGCTTAATCACTGAAGATGTAAACATTTCATACTAAATGATTTTACATAATTGTAAACACCATTTTTCCTTAAAATAAAAAAAAATGCTTACTTCAAATTCTAGAACCTTTAGTAGACAACTAGAGAAGTTCTCCAGAAAAGTAAGAATTCCAAATCTGGTATGGGAAATAAACATATCTTCCATTTAACTACAAAATACAAAAATTAATTTTCAAGTATTCATTTTAATAGCTCTTCATTTGAAATATTAGTCCAGCATACATTAAGATAATTGGGTAATTTAATTTTTTCTAGCTAAGTAGCAAAATCTTGAATTAATGATTTAAAATTTAATATTCAATAAAAAAAACAAAAACAAAAAAAAACACTCAGATTTTTAATTCAACAGTATTTTAATTAAACATTAAATTTTTGAATCAAATCCTAATATTGATTAATTTTTATCTAGTTTAAATCAAGATATAAATACATAAGTCTTTGTATAATAAATAATAATAAATTTAAGTAATATTGGAGAGAAAAAATGGTTTTTACTAAAGAAAATTACTTTGTAGTATTTTCATCCAGCAATTTTCATCCTAATCGCAATGTTTGCACTTTTAGCCTAAAAATAATTTTAAAATTTAATGACATAAAAAAATTATTACATTCTGCTATCAAGCACAATTTATAAATAAAAGTAATATTTACCTTTTAACGTTAATTTAAAATAGTTACAAATGTAATTTTTTAAAGTAAAAATACACTTTAAACATGGTTTTCTACACTTAGATAACACTACTCAGCTTTTAAACCTTATTTCTATTATGACTTCTTTGGAATAAAAATAAATTATTTAAAAAGAAAAGCAATTATTTTTTAACTTACTTCGTTAAACACTTCTTAACGTAGCAATAAACGACTGTAGACTGTGAGGCAAACGATAATTTAAAATTATGGAAGCAATAAACATAAATAATTACAATTGCAGTTAATTACCTAATTTTAATACATGTCACGATAACATCCTTTATGAATGTCTTAAGTACGTCCACCATGCACGTCCAAATTACATCTATCATGGACTTATAAATTACGTCTATTACAGATCCAAATGCTAATAATCCAAAGCTCATCCATCGTGGATGTCAATCCGACGTTCATATATAGTCGATAGAAGACCATCCTGTTCACTTCTAACCATGGACGTCTTTATGACATCCAAAAGGTATCCAGGACGTCTTTTGGACTCTATGGATCTTTAAAAGATTAAAAGACGTCTAATAGACGTGTGTGGTTGTATGGGTATCATGGATATTGTTGCAATCATTTAGTTTAGGAGTGATATTGGTCATTACATTAATTAGTTATTTAAAGGAATTATTATTAAGCAGATTATTTATACTATTTATAAGATCTATTATACTTTTAAAATTATTAAAGTCAAAATTAAAGTTTTAGGTAAAGTAGTATTTTGTTAAGATGTTAAGACCATATGAGTTTAATTCGCTTTCAATTTCTGTTGTTTCGGTGTCCATGGGTAACAATTTTATAAAGTTTGGCTGACATTGGATTTATGATCCAATACGGTATTTTTTCATCGTCAAGAAATTTGACCTGAATTCTGTGTTCATGAGGCGCATTAATATAGAATTTTAAAAATTGGCCTGACGACCTTTCTTTAACTGTGAAGGTTAATTTTTCTCGTTAATATATTTCAAATTCTCCGATTTTCTTACTAGTCTTTACACAAACTGCGGTTGGTTTTGGTATTTCAGCCTGCATATTATTACTATTATTATCATTATTTGAGGATATTTTTACTATTAGTATCTAATCTATTATCTACTGATCTACTGTATCTGATTCAAGAGAATCATATCTATTGGAGGTTTCCGTTTAATAATTTGTATTACTGGTTCTAATTCTTTTATATTTTATTTTATTTCTTGCTCTTTGGGACACGAATTCATCGTCCTCATCAGTATATTCAACATTTGTTTTGTTTACGCGTTCCGGTCGAACGCTAATCGGGATAGAGAGTGAAAAACAGTAGAATCTTGTATAGACATTAATAGGTTTACGCATGCGTGGCGGCTATATTTAAAAATCATTTTATTTACTCTTTCCGTATATTTATTTATACTCCTGAATTATCTATTACTAATCACCTTTAAAATATCCACTTATTTAATTCTTCCACTTTGTTTATTATGAAGCTAATTTTTATTTTGTGTTTGTAAAATCAAGTCAGAATGATGATTGCAAACAATTATCTGCTTTAAATAATGAATTAATTTTAGTGAGAAATTGTACTTTAGTTTGTTCATTGATTTTTATGTTGAATCCATAATATTAATGATAATCTATGATTATTATGATAATTAAAAACCTGTAGGCACCCTAAAATATTATGATGATAATTTTCTTTTGTTTATTTTTGACATGTGTCAGCTTTTAATTTGATTTATTTTTTGCTTCTAGAAATAATATGTTAAGCCTGACCATGAATAGGTTAGTATTTTAAAATAAAATTAGTATCTAAAGGTTTATTTAAAAGGAGCAGATTTCGTAAAAACTAATCTTAATGATAAGCATCAATTTAGATTATATATTACTTTATTGTAAGGATTTTTTTATTAATTGAAAAATAGCAAATGTCTATAAGTAATTCCAATATTTCAAGTTTCCAATGGATAAAGAACTTTTAAAGAAATGGATTCTATCTATTCCAAGGAAGGATTTTTAACCAACGAAATCATCAAGGGTAAGTTTCATACATTTAATTAAAATTTTTATAATATGGATGATTTACTCGTATGATATTAAAAATAATTGAATGTTAAAATTAAATGTTTCATGAATATTTTAAAATTTAAGAGAAAGAACGATATATTACTGATTTTATAAAATTATTTTGTTAAGGGGGGAAAATGTTTGTATAAACGTGTGAGGGGAAATGTAAAAAATCAATTTAATAATAGATAAATGTTTAATCACATGGTATATACGTCAAATGTATAAATATATGTGAATATTAATACACATTAATATCAAATTATTGTGAAAACAAATATTATTACCATAACACATATTTTTAATGAAAAATCTAATGTTGAAATTGCATATTTTAATTTTTTTATAGCTCTGTGCAATACAAAATCAAATCAACTATGATATAGTAACAGCGCAATACAACACAATTTCTTCCAATAGACGTCGATATGACATCAGGTGGATGTACTCTAATCCAGTAGACGCCTCAATTTGGTCCAGTTTAGATACATGGCACGTCAAATATCATAATACCAATTTTAGAAATGTTTATCTTTTTCATTACATATATGCTAAACCTAAAGGACTAATTTCTGAAAAAAATATATTATTTAATCTTTTACCCTTTGGAATTGGTTAAATAACTGAAATTACAAAATATTTAAAATTTGTAATGAATCTTCAAATTAGCAAAACAAGAGTTAGATTAATAGGTAAAATTTAACATTACCATTAAAAGAACAGAACTTAAATAATAAAATATAGAATTAAATTTACATATTAGTACTAAATATAAACAGAAATGTTATTTACTAAAGAATATATTAAATGTTTTGATTAAACATTTTTACAACAGTCAACTCTTAATAAAATTTATTACATGATATATTTATCTACAATTTGCACTCAGTAGAAACAAATTGCCAATTAAAAACTTAACATTTTATAAAAACTTAAATATTTTAAAAACTTAAATATAATTTTTTAATGTTATATTTATTAGGAGGAAATATTTTTAGCATGAGAAATAATTTATTTACTCTATTCGTTCTCTCCTATGGTACAATTAAATGTTTCAAATTTACTAATTGAAAGTGGGAAATAATTTCAATTTGTAAATTTGAAATGCTAACAATTCTATTTAGTCTAAAAACAGAAGTATTATTCATTTATATAATAAAAGAACTTACAAAGATATAAATTAAATATTAATTAGTTTATGTGATGAATTTAAACTTTTCAATTTATAAATCACAATATTATTTTGATTTTTTTAGAAAATAATATATATATATATATATATATATATATATATATATATATATATATATATATATATATATATATATATATATATATATATATATATATATATATATATATATATATATATATATGTGATAAATACATTTAAATAAATATATTTCTTTCTGTTTTTACATACATAGGTTTTAATCTTTAACATCTTAATTTTAAATAAAGAGAAAAATATAAAAAGTCTAAGAAAATTTAGCTTTGTTTGGAAATGAAATCATTTTCAAGTATGTTGTTTGCTTTATAAATTATCTTAAGATTAATTAAAAACTAGTATTTAATTTACTTCTTGTGCACAATTGTTTTATTAGCCTGCTCTTGAAAAATTGTGGTATAGAAATGATGGGATTAAGAAATTAATATTTACTTGAAACAAAATTTTGACATATTTATTGCTGATATGATTAAGTTAAAAAAAATAGAAAAAAATATTAAATCCAGTCATCAAATTTTGTTTCAGGTTTGCGAATTGCACTTTAAGGAGGATGATATTGAAAGAGAGACATATGTGTTTGATAACAACACTACGTAAATTAAAAACATCAGAAAAATAACATTTCATTGAATATGTCTAATTCTAATTAAATTTTTATTACTGATTCTTATAATATTTTTCATTACTGTTTGTTGTAATTATAACATAAAATATACTTTTAATTATAAGAAATTATATATATATATATATAATTTCATTTTTATTTACAAAACTGTGCTCCTCATGTATATTCTTGAATTGCATCCAGTTGTATAATAATGAATTATCTGTATATATATGCCTGTATATTTTTTCAAATTTTATAAATAAATGCTTTTCATTTAAGGGTGTGTTTTATTTACTTACTGTTTTAAAATCAAGAATATGCAATTTGATTTAGTTATGCCATTAAAATTCTAATGTTAAATTTCATAGAAATATTTTCATAACAAATAATTTACAGGATAAACAATCTCTCTTTATATGTCTTACTATTTTTTCATAAATTCTTCCAAGTGCAGTAAAACTTTTCTATCCCTACTTAACGATATAATTCGTTAAGTTAATTAAATGCTACTTTAACAAATCTGAAATTATTTTCTGCAAATAAAAGTAATTTAAGTTTGTTAATTTTAAAGTGATAAAATAAAAAAAATTGTTAATTCTAATATTTTATCTGTAATTGCTTACAGTTATTATAATGTTTTGGTTTTAAAAATCCTATACATTAATGAGAAGAAAAAATTTAGTAAACTCATATTCCAAAATAATGTTATTAATATAAAAATTGTATTTCCTATATATGCGCAATTCTATTTATAAAACTAAATTTATATTCCTCGTGAATGTTTTTCAATTGTGTCTAATTATACTATGATGGATAATCAATATAAAAATGTGTATATTTTTTTGAATTTATAAATATTTTAAACTTAAATTTACGTTTTAATTTTAGTGTAATGTACTTCTTGTTTTATAATCGAGGAAATTGCTGTTTGATATAGTTATGATATTAAAATTCTAATATTAAATTTCATATAACTACTTTAATGACAAATAAAAAAGTTAACAACTTTAAACTCTTTGTATAAGTTTTACTATTTTTCTAAAAAAATAAAATATATATATACATTAAGTAAAATTGTTCTACCTTTATTTACATTTATATTAAGTAAAATTCTTCTACCTTTAAAAAATGAACTAATTCTTTAAGTTTATTACTTTAACAGATGTAATCATATTTTCTAAAGGTAAAAAAAAACCTTGGTTTATTAAATTCAATGTGATATTTTACTTAAAATACAAAAAAAAAAAAAAAAACTAGATATTTGATGGTTTTACACACGCAAATTTTGTTTATCTTTTGCCGATGTAACAGCAACGGCGAAGATTTCAACAGATCTTTTCTTGATGACTCATAATTCTTGCGCTCAGGCCTTGTATTTTAGGGGGTGTTGAAAAGACCCACTGAGTACATGCGATATACGTGCTCGTTAAATCTGTGGAATCGAAAGTCCTGTGGTCGGTTGTTGAGCAGTTACTATTTTCAGCTGACTGTTTTGACTGAAAAAGGTGGCACAAGCACGAGTGGTATTATTAGACGTTTTTTGATGGGAATAATGACAATAGATTTGTCGAAGTGTAGCTAGAAGGGAGATGTAAAACATCCATTTCTCACCCTCAAGAATTTAATAAATTTGATAACAGGTTATAAATTTGATAATATGTAGAAATAAATTTTAAAAGTATTATAGTGCAATGCGAGAAAACATCATTAAATTCAAATAAAAAATTTATTTTTACTAATTTAATTTAATCTAAATATTTCAGAATCATAACTATTGCAACGAATCGTAAGAAAATAATATTTCATATGTTTCTGTTATAATTTTTAATTACATGTTCTTATTATTCATTGCTTAATGTATGTGGTTCCAGTTTATATTGTGTTTGTAATTTATTAGAGAAAATTAAATGATAGTTTTTTTTAACTTAATTTTAATAATATTTTAACAACTTTAAATTTAATTTGCATGATGCTTCAGTATAATATTTAAAATTATTTTGCTAGATTAACTGGTTGAATATATTCAATAATTATTTCACTTTTATATTCAATTATATAGAATTTATTCAAAAACAATTTAATGTTAATAATATCAATTGTAAAAATCCTTGAAATGTTAACCTTATTCGGTTTCTGATATTAATTATTTTTATTTTTAGCTTCTACTTGCCCACACGACAGCCGAATTACAGTTATTGATGTACAGCAATGTATTAAGACATGACTGATGTGTATTCTTGACAGAGATGGGAGCATTTAAAAAGAGTTGTAGATAATGCTCATCTAATGTATTTAATGTGTAATAAAAATAATAAAACTTTATCTTTTGTGAACATTTTATTTTTGTGATTAAGTTCATAAATATTGAAGTTGAGATTTTAACAAATATTAAAATAAAAAGTGCGCTGAAATAAAAAGACATATATCTGAGAATAGAACTGAACGTTTTATCATATTATAGTAATAAATTAAATGTATTTGTTACCAAAAATGTGTGTCTATTATCTCCCTTAGCCCTGCAAATATTGCTTTTGAAAAATTTCAAGAATATTTATATTTAAGTCAATTTTTCTGCCATTAATATACAATTCCTAAAAACACAGTATCAAAAATTAATTAAACTAAGATAATAGAATTAAAATTGTCTGCGTTCTATGCTAAAATGTTCTTTTTTAAATATATCAAAGCCTCTAGATTGAAAGTGTTCTGCGATAATATATTTCTTTGGTTTCAAATACATTGGAGCCAAATAAATTTATGTATCGAATCTTAATTTTTAAAACGAAATTTTAGAATGAATTTCATGAAGACTTGTTAAAATTATATATATATGTATGTATGTATGTATATATATCTTATATATATATAACCCAGCCCAGTCTGTTCAGAGCGACACTTTACCAGTTCCTAACTTTCAGTATCTTGAGGTCATTTTCAGCGTCAACATGCCATCTTGTTGGTGTTGTCTTCCTCGGACACAGTATCTATCGGGGTTGATGTTCTTGTGGGGTTGTTTTCCTGGCTTCTCCAGACATGGCCAAGGCATCTTAGCTGGTTACTTTTGATAACCTGAGTAATCTGGGGCTGGTTATACAGCCTATACAATTCAAAATTATATCTTGTTCGCCAGCAACCCTGTTCCTGTACAGGCCCATAGATAGTTTTTAATACCTTCCTTTCAACGGTTTCCAGGGTTCACTGTATATCAACATTTAGTCCACTTTTTCACTTGCATATAACAGCACAGGTAGTATGTGCTGTTATATGAGTGTATTATCTTATAAAACCAATGACAATAATAATAAAAATTTTCGGATTTTTACACATAAATTAAAAAAATAACAATTGAAAAATCATAACATTTAACAATTTACAAATTCAAATTTTATTTTTCCTAAAATGGGAATTAATTTTAAAATTATTTTATTGAATATTGTCTGAAAATTTATTAATGTTTTCCTATCATTGAAAAACAAAAATTTAAATTTCTAAAATTGAAATTATTTAATATGTTAATTTTGTGCCTTTCAATGAAAGCTGTTGAAAATACTGAAAGGAGTAAAAAATATTAGATGATCTGTAAAATAGATTTCATATCAGTTTCATTTAAATAAAGTATCCGTGTTTTTTTTATAACTTTTTTAATTTATTTAAGTCTATTTTTTTTAAAAAAAATTAACCATAAATATTTTTATGTATCAAAAACCTATAAATATAGAGGTATTTAAAATGGGTTTTCTACAATATTGGCTGACTTACACAGCAAAAAATACACTATCGTTAAAAATATTGCAGCGTAGGGTCTGCTAAGCTTTCATCGTCAAAATACGTTAGCTGAATCATCGCCCGAGCATTGAATGCTACCTTAAAAAGAGCAAAGTCGTACTTTCACCTTCGTGGTGCTCTGTTCCAAACGAAAGAGGCTCTCTTTGACTTAATTCGCACTGCCAAAGGCACAGCGAGCTTGGTTTGTCCAAGTATCATAAGCAACAACATTAAACAGAAAAAAATTAAATGTAAATACAATTTATTTTTATTTTTTCAAATATATCAAAATTGCTATCAATTTTTTTAAGTTAACAAAAACAGTTGATTAGTGCAATTGTTCACTTCATTCTGTAATTTGAGGCTCATTTTCAAACTTTTGTTAAGTGTAAAATAAATACATTTATTGCCTTGTAAGTGGAAGAAAATACTGTAGCATAATGTAAGAAAAAAATAAATGTTTATTACAGGCTTTTAAATTTTTTGCATTAAAAAGGAATTTAGGTGACAGTATGACATTGATTGGAAACTCATTCGAAGGGAAATGGTATTAACATTTTCAGGAAAATTACAGGTATACCTCTTGGAAAATCATGACTTAATGCAGACATTTCAATTTGGAATAACAGCATTTATTTTTATCTGTTTTACTCTGCCTTTATTTTAATAAAAATATCTTTTTCGCTCACCTTTTTAACATAAACTGAAGTCTTTAATATATGATTGATTGTCGCATTTAAGATTAAAAATGATAATGAGTGCATTTATATTTTATTCAAACTATCTTCCTTCTTAAGATTATAGTTGTGAAAATGAGAATTTCATTTTAGAAAAAACACCTGTTGAAAGCACTAATTAAAGAATAGGACCAGGAATTGTGGAATATTTTAATTTAATTTTCAATCTGAGTTAATGCTAATAGGATATATGGATCACATAAATTTTAATTCGTATAAAATGAATGAAACGGATTATGCTTGAAGGAAAAATTTTGCTTGAAGCTAATTACCGATTTATAGCAAAGATTATATCAGTATTGCTAAGCTTAGTGTTTAATCAAAATTTTAGTCAATAATACACTACATAAATATACAGTAAGGCAACAAGAATTGAATGGAATATTCCTTTAGGTGTAATGATTCTGATATGAACATACATTTTTCATTCATTATTAATAATCCATTAATATATTTAAGAAAAATAAGGTGCAGAAATTATTGGCATAATATATAGAAAATGGACACCTAATATCGGTTTTCAAGTTAAGGTCAAATTAATCAGATATTTAAGATATTAGAGAAACTCATTAAGGTAATTAGGACAATATATTCTATTAATTTAATAATATTATTTTTTTAATTATAAGCTAAAAAATTTTAATGTATGTTATAAATTTTTAATTGTGAATAAATAAATTGTTTAGATACTGGCAGTTGGTTTGAGTCAAAGAACTGCCCTCGGTCTAATTTTTTAGCTCGTAAGGGTTGTATGGTTCAAGTGCCATTACTTCACTGTTACTTATTTTGCACAGGTTATTATAAAAACTGAAAGCGAAAAATTTTCTTTAGTGGTTGATGGTAGTCATTTCCAAGTCGGTTCTAATATGCTCATTTCTGAAATAATATTGCAAGCTAGAAATAAGCCTTAGAAGCTTGTTTTGCTGTGTTTTTGACATTTTTAAATTAGTAACACGCGCTCCTTTCCAAATTGGAGAAGCATGACTAATTATTGGCCTATGATATGCTTTTTTAAGTAGCAGTGGCGTAGCGAGCACAATTGGGGCCCGGGTACAATACCAATTTTGGCACCACATCTCAAACAATAGTAATATATGGAATAAACATGTGAAATAAGAGTATAATTTAAATAACAACAGCAAAGTATCTACTTTAAAATAATCTTAAATATAAATAATTTTAAAGACTCATGTTGTATTTTTAAATTTGAGATAAAAATTTGGAAAAAAATCTTAGCTAGAATATGATTCGGAAATGCATCAGTAAATATCAAACTTACGGAAATTTAGAACTAGTTAAAAATTGTGTTAAAAAAATCATTTTTCTGAGAGTCAATGACATTAACCATGTGTTTTTAGACAGAGCAAATTTGACAAGTCCAAATATAAAAAATCTGGCAAACTGTAATTCTAAGTGTTATAGCAGACTCATGTATAAAAATAAGTAAATTTAAAGCAAATATAAGTAAATTCTTTTTTAGAATATGATTTTAATTTGTTTTGACATGGAAGTTTTTTTAATTCTAATTATCTAAATTGTTCTCTTTATCCAGATATTTTCATTAACAAATTATAAAAGTTATCTATAAGAACTATTTAATATTCAAATTAAAGTTCTGTATTGTTTAAATAAAAATTAATTATTTTCTGAAATGACAATCTAGACTTTAATTTGCTTTTAGTAATTTTGATCTCATTTTGTAATTTTCAATACCTTTTACGTCAGATATATATAATTTATACTATTATCTAATATATAGCTCTTATAATATCTACAGAAAGGAGCGTACACAAAAAAATCATAATTATTTAAATTCTTAAACTGAGGTATTATTGTATGTTTCATACTAAGTCGCCTTGATGTTTTTCAAACTGTTCTGGACAAATTATTTAACATAGCTTAAAAATACTTATTCTTTGAAATTAATATATTTTTCTACAAAGTAATCGGAATTTATGACATTTCCCATCACGGATAGGGGATTATACATATATTTACAGAATTATCCATATCTTTCAATAATTTATCACATTTACCGAGTTTCTTCTTCTTCTTCTTAAGGTTGGGTTTGTATGTCATTGGGCACCTCTTCTTTTATCAGCATTTTGTACCATTAACTCCAAACCCAATGTTTCCTAGTTCCAGTTGCTCGGGTCACCCACTTTATTAATAAAGTCTGATAACCCTTTAATGGAGCCTAGGTGTAACTCTCTAGTATGGATGATGCCTAAAGAAGTTAATCTAGGGAGGGCAAGAGCCTCGCATTCATAAATGATATGCTCTGCCGTTTCTTCTTGCGTTTGACATTTCCAGCAGATAGGGTCTTGCTGAAACAGTCCCATCTGGTCAGAAAGTCAGTCATGCTAGGGATAGCTTCCTGGCTTTCACCAGAAGATGGTTTGGAGGTCATTTCTACCTGAAGTAAAAGATTCATTACTGCCCCTTTACAAGATTGCCTCTGAGTTCCCTTGTCTTTTTCAGCAAGGTCTACTTCAGAGGCATCACCTGCAAATGCAGAAAGATTTGTTATTTCTTGTGTCTTTTCAACCACAAGATAAAAATAATAAGCTCAGGTAATATAAGTCCACCCAGCATTGCCTGAGATACTGGGCAAGGAAAATTACTCTAGAAGTTTGCCAGGCAACTAGAGGCTCCGTTAAGACACCAATACTGCGGTGCCAATTAGCCCTAGGCACGGATCGCATAACACCAGGGTTTACGGGAGCTGGTTCGCGGCCTCTTATTCTATATTCAAGGCTATCCTGTCATTCCTACAGGACGTTCGGTGATCAACCACCTGCCGACGCGCCTGGTGGCTAGCTCAAGCCCCAGAGGGGTACGCATACCCCTGGTTCCAGGTTTACCGAGTTTAGTGGAAATTATGTATAAGCATTGGTTATTATACATAATTACCGGATTAGTCACTTTTACCATAACACTATCTTATAATATTACTCTGAGAATATTTCTCCTTGAAAATTTTCAACTTATTTTTAACAATGTTTAATAAGACTTTCTTATGATTTTAACATATATTTTTTAATTTAAATAAGAGCATATTCTTATTAAAAAATAACGTATTTTTATTCTGAATAATTTTTTCGAATCATTTTATAACATTCAAAAATATTACTAATCTGCAGCTTTTTACAAAGCATTATAATTTTGCCTTATTTCATTATATTCCTTTAAAATGATTTCTAAGCTAAACATGCTTTCATTATATAAACTGAAATATAAAGTTAGTTAAAGATTAATTATCAAGAAACGTCTTATGTGTACACATAAAAATATTTAATACATTTGATCTTTCAACTTTCCAAAAAATAGAATTTTTCAACATAATGTATTAATATAAAGGCCTTAATATTTTAAAGTAATAATAAGTAAATATTAAGACTGTATTTAAAATGTACACTCTTAATATTTACTTATTATAAGTAAATATTAAGAGTGTAATTTTTAAATACTATTAATAAGAGCCATTTCACTTTTTTCAATATAATAATAAAGTAATAAATATCAAACTTTATCCTTTTTTAATGGAAATCTAAAATTAACCATTTTAAAATTAATATGATAATATTGCATCAAGTTGATTGTAAAACATTTTTAAAGAATAACTAATAGATTATTTTCATATGAAATATATCAAATAAATTACTATGAGAATAATTATTTGTACTTAAAATACAGATAAATTGAAAGAAAAACCAAATAAATGAAAACAAACTTTAATGTACAATATTAAATCAAAAATATACAATAAGAAACTGTACTTACATTATTTAAGCCAACAAATATAATGTAATGATCTAGATCTAACTTAAGTGATACATAATTGTTATTTTGAGAGCTGCATCAATGGGCTTTCCACGTAAGTAGACTCCGATGAGGAACTTTAAAATGACTGAAAGCACATTTAGGAATACGACAATGGACTCCAAATCGACACGGTTTGACATGAAGGAAGCGGCATGATTTATCAGTGCATTTGGGATAATACTTGCAGACAAGTTTACACTGCACAACAGGTTTTGTAGAAGCTTTAGTTTTAGCAGGCACTTTTCGCTTTTTGCAATGAGTATAAGGACAGTCTTCTCTGCTACACAAGGAATCAAATTTACATTTTGGATGAATATATAGGCATTTATCTCCAAACTTACACTTAGGGATACAATTACAGGGAACTGTGGGATGTTGAAATAAACAATTATGACCTTTTTTACAAGCAGGCCAGTATTGACATTTTTCCTTCAATTTTTGCTTCTTTGTGCTTCCGACATCTAATAAATAAAGTGACGAAATATCTTCATCCACTTCCATTTGTTCTACACTGCTACGCTTTCTTTTCAAGGAAGACGAGTTCCCACCATCTAAAGTTGCAATAAAATGTGGCGTTATTTGGTGTTCACTATCAGAAAGTGAAGTTGGAGTTGGTTTAAAATAATCATTAATGTCTATTTCACCTAAAACAGATTTTGCTGGTACTTCTTTCACTCGTTGTACAGGATATACTTGTGTTGATTTCTGTGCAGATTTTCTTACAGCAGGTGATTTAATGATATCTTCTGACTTTTTGGTAGCTTCAACTTTCACACTGTCTGGAATTTCTTTAACAGCAACTGAGTCAGGAATCAATGCTTCAGATGAATTTAAAACAGCAGTTTTTGATTCATTGTTAATTTCTGGAATTACTTTAGAGGCACTGTTATTAACTTGATTAATTTTTCTCGGCTGACTTGATGAAGAATCACCTGTAATTTCTATCCGTAAAAATTCTCCTTCTTCTGTTGGATCATAATTCAATACATCATCCTCTTCAGATCTATTTTCCTTAAATTCAGGAGCATCTGTTGAAGTGTTTGAATCTAGTTTTTGCTTTGAAAGCTTGATTTGCATGAGTTTACAGCCCACTTTCAAGCTATTTACCAAATTCCAAAGCCAATTGGTAAATTTTGTGGTTTCATTTCCAAGAAAATGACTTAAGTCTTTTTCCATCTGATGTTGACTACGTTTATTTTTAACCAAAATCATAATATAATCCGGAAGTTCATCATCTACAAATAATTTGAGATCTTTTAACTTTTTTTTTATAGCGTTTCTGATTTTATCAGTAATTGCACTCTCACTTATATCCATGCTGATCTAATAAAACGTATTTTAATAGATTGAATAATCTACCAGCGATAATAAGTAGAAAATACGTACAAGTAGAAATACGAATATATGATTAACTTTACAGAGCTGTAGCACTCACGAGGAGCTATTTGCAAATAAACACAACACACCAGACTGGTTGGGTACGAAAATGACAGTGTTGCCAGTCGATTACCCAGCTAGTGAGACCTTGACGTCATTGCCTTGAGTGACCAATAGTTGTCGGCAATGTTATTAAGTCAGGAGCAAATGTGATTGGAGTATGAGTAGTATGGGTGGAGCCATGAATACCTAATCTGCGTTTCTGCATGATATTTTTCCTTCATAGATAGATATAAGATTTTTTTTGAGATAATATTTAGGATGATTTTTTTGTATCAGAAATGCATCCATTAATTACCAATTTGTCATTTGTGATTTATGGACAGATTTTATCATATATGTTCCTCACGAACACATTATTGTTCTATTTTTTTATAATTCATTGCGTTATTAATGAAAAAAAAATATGAATTGAATTTCGAGATATTTACACAACAGATTTTTAATGTTAATTGTTAATTGGAATCAGTTTCAGTACTTAATGATATTTTATGAATGCTTAATTCAAGAACATTATTATAGAATTTTGAAGCTAAAAACTAACTTTTCTAATACTGAAATGTACAATTAATTTAATTAATAATAACTGATTTATTTATGGAGATTCTGGTATTTATATCTAAAATAAAAAGCATTTGTCACATTTGTGAAAGCAAATCTAAGGTGATTTTTACAATAACTGATAAATGAATAAGGATTACTACAATAACTTCTGAAACAAGTAAACCTGAGCACCAACACTGAACATTTTTAATATTTTCTATGTTGGTAATATTGTCTTGATATGTAATAGAAATGGTATGAAAAATAATTCTTAGCATTTCCGCTCTTTATAAGCACATTCAATTAAAAATGTATCACCAGCATTAATAGATGTTCATTTACAATTGGAAAAAACAACATAAAGTATTGTTATTGAAGCTATAAATATAACACTACAAAAAATATATAGATACCTATCTATCATATCTTACATCCAAGTACCTATGATGTCAAGAACTTATATAAATACTTTTGTTGTTGACTTAACTCCTTTTTTAAATGGAAAGATTTTATTATGAATGTGATACTTTTTGATATTTCAACATTAATACTTGGCGTATATTAAAAAAAGGTTAAATTATATAAATTTTTCAAGACCAATAGTATTAATACTATTAGTCATGAAAAAAGTTTGCCTTCTATAGATACAATTATTTCATCAATATCCATCATGTGTTTTTGAAACAGTGAAAAGGGAAATCGGACTATTTAAATTGGAGTTTGCAAGGTAATTTAAGTGCTTAATGATTTTATGTATTATTTCTGATATTAATTTTAAAGTTATTTTTGCTATATCCTTATATCTGATAAAATTGTAAATTACATGAGAGAAAAATAGTGTATTTATATTTTATTACTTTTATCTGAAAGTGTGTAGTATATTAAATCAATGTCATTAGACACTATAATTTAGAAATGTTTTCTCCTAATTATCAAAATCAAAATTATCAAAAATAAAAAAAAATCTCTAAAATAGGAATAAATTTTATTTTGAATTAAACTTGTGAACCAAATATATTTAACGCGAACATTTGTATGCTGAATTTACTAAGCACAAATTTTTTACAATGGCATAAGTATTTTCACCATTTCTCATTACTCAAATTCCAAGCCATTCAAAATTTTCGACATGTGCCTATATAATATTTAACTGATTTTTAGTTCTTTCACTTTATGCAATTTGTATTGTATATTTGCAAGAATATGTAACATATATTATAATTACAAATATACAAAAGAAGCTACAAATGATTGAAATAATTAAAAATCAATTTATAAAAATTATTATCAATAATTAATAATATTTGTCTTCATCTCTTATGATAAAATCCTTACAAATTATAGGTTTTTGTGCTTAAGGGATGATTTTCAGGGAAAATTTCTTACACTTTCTTGAGAAATCTGAGTAAAGAGCACGTGAAGTTAAACTGCTTTTCACGCATCTGGTAATAATTTAAAATCGATCCATAGACTAAATAAGGAAGTCCTGTCGTTAAACTATGCAATTATAAAATTACCTATCCAAATACAAACACAACACATGGGATACAACACAAAGGGAGGTCTGTAGCCTTCCGTTCATGTACCTCGTCTTCTAATGAATTTGAGTCCTTGGATAGTCTTGGCCTGGTGATTAATAAATCAGAAATAAAAGATGCAATAATGAATAATACAAAGATATTGTGGTAAGTGCTCCCACTGGATGCACTCTGCATGACTTGTGTTTTTTGACTAAGTAATTGAGTAATCCTAGTAATAAACACTTAGATGATGACAATAAATCTTGGTACATATAAAATTCCTATAAAATTATTTACGAAGGAAAATATAAGGAGAATACACAGGATGATTACAATAATTCTTTGAAGCACACAAATTCCTTTAAAATATTTACAAAGGAGTTACAAAAAAAGATACAGGTTGATGACAATAGTTCTTGATAAACATAAAGTTCCGTTAGAATATTTACAACGGAGGACAAAGAAAAAATTCCTTTTTTTTCATATTTGTTTAAGATTAAATAAAACTGAGATATTTACAGGATACACACAATTTATTTACCATGTGGTTTCTCACAGGATTTCATTTAGAGAAATGATTTCCATTAATTCTTCTTCTTTCTTTTCCGTTTGGTATTATTTGAATAAATGGAAATATTGAGATGAGAGGTTTTACTCTCAACACTGCTCTGGGCTGACACACACACAGATGTATATATATATATATATATATATATATATATATATATATATATATATATATATATATATATATATATATATATATATATATATATATATATATATATATATATATTATATATATATATATATATATATATATATATATATATATATATATATATATATATATATATATATATATATATATCTGTGTGTGTGTCAGCTATTGAATAATAGCATATTTTTTAAACCATCAAATGACCAGTCAAGATGTTTAACCCCGAGAATCAGAGAAAATTCATTGTTGAAATATACAATTTAAAAAAAAAAAAAAAAAAAAAAAAAAACAGGAATGATTCAGGGAATAACGTTTCTGTCAACCAAGTTCTATTCGAATTCATGTCTAAAAGTGTAAGGGTGTTTTAGCGCTTCCAGGAACTGCAATTATTTATATTAATTTTGTCTTATATGCCTCCAAATCGCTTGCAGCTTTAATCATTTTATTTTCATGCCATGCTTTTCAAGGAATTTTTTTAGTCTTCTTCAACATTTTTGCGAAATAAATAGCTTTTGTTTTATTTGCTTGTTCACGATGTCTCAATTTTAATTATCAGCAATGTAATTATTTGTTATTAACATTTTTTCTCTTATCATTCATTAATTTCATTCAATTTTTGTATACAGCAGAGGATTTTGTGAGTCAAAACAGCAATTATTTTGGCAAAAATAGGATATATCTGTTAGTAAAAGAAACTATATGTATGATTTACCAAGTATTTCAAAAGGCTGTTGTGTTAATGTAATATTAATTATCCAATGAAATAAATTAAACTGAGTCTTATTTTCATGTATTAAAATATTCCACTGAAATGTTTCAGAAAATTATTAACAGTAACATATATTGAGGTTAACTCATTTTACAGTATGTTGAGAGAAATTATCATTCGAAAAGTAATTCAATTAATTTAGAAAACACCTGTTGCAAAAGAAAAAGTGTTCTTGATTCATATTTGTATTATTGAGAGAAATAATTTGTAGGTATTTTTATCTGAGTGAAATCATTTCTAAATAAACTTTTCTCATTATTTTATATCAATTATTGATAGCATTATATGATATAGATATTTGTAAAAATAACTGTAAAAATGTAAAAATTTGCTATCAAAATTAATTACTTGGATTCTGTAATTGATAATTTGACATAAACTTCTGAATAAACATTTCTCATAATTCTTAATTTATTTATACTGCAAATACACTTCTATAATTTATTAAGAATTTATAATATTTGTCTCTCATGAATGCAATAATGTTTCCCAAACACGTTAAAAAACAAAACAAGTATGTAAATTTAACGATGCAAATTTAATTAAAAAATATGCATAAATGAGATAGATTTAATGCACCTCATTTAAAATGTTTTTGTTTTGACTTTAAAAACGTTAAAATTCTTGTTTTCTGATCACTAGGAAGTATTATACTTTTTTTATTAATTTTATTTTCGAGAAATCTGAATGACTATCATGGAGAAAACCTCTTTTCCAGCTCTTTAACATGTAATTAGTCGGTTTTGACTTTCTCCGTTATGAAGTTCCAAGAATTTATCCATAGATTTCTTTCTTTTTTTATTTATTTTTTTTAAATTCTGTTTAGGTCTTGCTTAACTTAATCCAGCCATTTCAGTTTCGACTTTCAAATTTTCCTTTTTATATTTTATGATTTTTCTCTTTGGTATATTCCTACATTACCTCCACATACCGCCTGTTCGTTGCATTCTTTCAACTTTGATGAATTTTACAGTATTGTTGTATTTTCATTTTTTCTAATTTTCTTCTTCGAGGATTGTTCTCTTTGATGGCTCCATAGATTTTTGACATGATTTAATATTCAAAATTTCTCAATATATTTTCTTATATAATAACATCCAGGTTTTTGATAGATAAGTAACTATTGGTCTTGTTTAAGTTTTGTACATTTGCATATTATATGTTTTGAGATTAAAGTACTTTTTAAAATTCTATTATTTACACGTATGGCTATATTTCCATTTAATATCAATTTATTCAATGGTGAATTTTACATTTATCATTAATTTTCCTATCTAAGCAATAAATGTGCTTAGATCCTTAAAGTCGTTATCATCAATCTTTGATTGTTTCTTTCAGATTTTGATACAATCACTTATTAAATCTAATCTGTTTAATGATTTTAGTACGAAAATTATTCTAAAATACTTTTCGAAATAATACATGAATGAATTAAGTGTAGCATGCCATTGGATTACATTGGATACAATTATTAATGATGAATATTTAAAAATTAATGATGAAGAGAACCTAATTGTACCATTAAAACCAGGAGGTAAAATATACTATAATAATTCACCAATAACGAATTAATGAGCACATTATTTGTAACTAAATGTATTTTCGTAAAATATTGAAATATTTTACGAAAATACATTTAGTTTAAATGATATATGAGTTGCATTCAAAATTCTTGAATATAAAATATTCAAACATTTAATTATAAAATTGTAGGTTAGGACATACAAAAGTTCAAAATATATGAAATACAAAATTAATTGTTTTAGATGAAATGAGAATAAAAAAATATTTCAAAAATTTATAAATCAGGAGTTTACATGGCTGCAAGTGAAACTCCTCACCTCTGAGTGCATCAGATAATTATAAAAAACATATTTATGTTTATATTATATGATAATATAAGTAAAATATTTAAAAAATTATTTAAATATGCATTTATTATAGTGCATTTTTTTATCATATAATATTAATAACATTATTTTAATATATAATTTAACTATTATATTAATATAATAAACATAGTTGAAATTAATATATTTATATAAAATAAATTAAGTGTTGTTAAAATTATTATTAATATAATTTAATATTAATATATTTATAATTATTTAAATTGTGAATTTGTTTTGCACAAAATTAATTCTTTATTTTACATAAAATTCTAGTTATAGTTTAGTTCAAATAGATGTTACATGTTTGAAATTTATTTATTATTTGTGTCAGTTGATATATTTCTGAATGTATATATAAATGCAAAGTTCAATTTACTACATATAAATTTAAAAATTACAGTCTTTAAAACGATTCAATTCCAAACCTCAAAGCATAAGAAATATTTTTTCGAGCAGGTGTGGAATGGAGAGTCTTGTCACTGATCTATTGTCACTGAGTGATTAATCACTCGGTGCTATGGGAAGGTGAGTACTAGTCTCATCATTTTTCTTGTAAGGTTTACCCTTACAAGAGAAATTGTTTTGCATGTCTGTAACTCAAGGAATCTAAATCTTAAATAGAATTTTCTACGCCTTACATTGAATTCCATGCATTTCATTTGTGAATAGCTTTTTGCATCCTACTTTCTCAAAAGAAAGATCTTGGACAGTGTGCCCACCAATCTGAATTTATAAAGGAAATATTCACAGATGTGTCCGATTGATTTATTTCCCTATTCAGTTTTGCTACTGTGTGATTGTTGTACATAACGCCCTTTTGAGTGAGACGCTTGCTATCCTCTATTCTGTTTGAAAGAGCCTGTTCTTGACAATCCTATTGCAATGACTCCTTCTTTCAAGGACATGGATATATTTCACCACTCTCGTCGTTCTTGTACCTTTGATTCTCTTTTTAGGGACAATGACTGATCCCTCAATTCTTTTCAAATGAGAATTCACCTCACCCACAAATCATTCCTTTCTTGGTCATTGGTAAAGAAATCAACTTTTATTATTCTTCTCATTATTTTCTCATATGAAAAAGCATACTAGTTCTAACAAACGATTTCATTGTAGACAGTTTTCCTTTGGAATACCTTTTGTTATAAATTCAGGAAAGCACAAGTATTTACCACCATAAATCTCACATATTTGACATAACCTTTCAATATTGCCACATTAAATTTCATTAAATTTTCGCTACATTCATTTTTTGGAATGCTTTTAGACTCGAACGAAATGTCAAAATGCTATTAAAAAATAAAAATATTTATATTATTCTAAGAATTAAAAACCGTATAACATTAAAATATATATCTAAATGTTGATTTAGTGTAATCAAAACATTATTAATTACTTTACAATTTCATTTTAATAATTTTTTTTTCATGTGTGAGCAAATTTGTGTTAAAATCATTTGTAAAGTGAAAATTTATCCATTTTATCAATTGAAGAAAATTTCACTATTATTTTAAAACAAAAGTGATTTACAATATTTGTTAATTTTTAGGCACACACTTTTAACAAACTTTATAGATTTATTATTTTAACTAAACAGTTTTAAGGTTCAAGCTAATAAAATTTTCTCATATTCTTTTATTTTTTTTCCAGTTTTTCAAAATAGTTCATACTTTGGCATTTTTTTTATTTCTTTACAAATATTTCTTTTATTTCATTTCCTTATATTAAGTATAATATGTATGAGAAGAATAACATTTATTTCAGGAATTGATGTATTCTTCTAGCAAACGTCGAAAAGAGTATTCTTTTACTGTTTTGTAAGAAGAAATGGATCTAGTGTTTGTTAGGTTCCTAGCCTAAATGGCCATGTACCTTCTGTTCCTAAGAAATTTTTCTCCTCCTAACTTTAGTTGAGATTAACATAATGATTTCAAAACATAAGGTTATTTAAACACAAAAGATTAAGAAAATATTTTGCTTAGGTTAAAGTGTTCCCAACGAGAGTTCTTTGCATGAGATTGAATAAACATAAAAAAGAAAAATTTGAATACACATTACAAACAAGAGTGCAAAAAAAAAAAAAAATTACAGTTATATACATAGTAACAGTATTGATATAACCATATAAAGACAAAAAAAAAAATTTTTCTATTCTATTATATATGCATATATATAAATACATTTTTTTCCCTTTTTTCTGTATTTTATTTTATTTTAAGTATAAGAAGAAAAAATTTGTTTTGTAAGAAATGAATGATTTGAAAACTTTGAAATTAGAATGATACAAATTTTTTAAAAATTAATGTATGTATATATATATATATATATATATATATATATATATATATATATATATATATATATATATATATATATATATATATATATATATATATATATATATATATATATATATATATATATATATATATATATATATATATATATATATATATATATATATATATATATACATAAAAATGTGTTGGTGTGTTCACGTGTTTAAAAAATAAATTATTTTTAATACTCTTGTATTTCTACTGATTTGGGGGTGTTTACATGCAGTTAAGAAATCTTTTACTTTTCATTTTATAAAGTAACTGATAAGTCATACATAAATAAAACAATATCAAAATTTTGCGCCCTAGACTGCTATGCTACTCGCAATTTAATTCACCGCAAGATTCACTTTGTTTGCAGCATTTCTTTCAGAAGCCTTGATATATATCAAGAAATGCGTGATCTTATTTACCTACATTCTCGTTTTTAGCTGAAAATATTGTGTGTGTTTCTTCTTATTGTTATAAAAGACTTTCTTTCGCTGAATTTTATTTTGATAAGTAAGTGTTGCTTTTATCAACATTCGTTTTATCATTATTTTCGAGGAAAGTGGAAAATTTTATGTATATTCGAATATTTGTAGGCAAAGAGAGGCTTTTTCATTTTCTGCTAAAAAATTTCGTTACTATATCATGCATCTACTTCACATATTAATATGAGTAGATGCATGATATAATAAACATTCATATATTTTGCTATTGAATGAAGAAGTTTACTTTCAATTACAAGTACGATTTCGTTACTGTACTTCATGAATGATAGTTGCAAAGTACAATAATTGCGGAACTGGTGATAAAAAAATAATAAAAAGTCCTTCTTTGAAAAAAAGTATAATAAAGTCTTTTTAATAGGACTTTTTTGTAGGGGATTTTCTTTAAGGTTTTCTAGTATGGAATTGATTTCCGTTTCCGAAAGTTTAAAAGTATGATATTTCAGTCTGTAAGCTCAATGCATACTCATAACTAAACTTTAAAGTACTACCATAACAATTTTTAAATATGTATTTACTTCCAATTTAATAAAAAATTAAGATAATCAATGCCGTATCATTTTCTTGAAGATTTTCTGATTTGAAATGACAGCTTTTTATCACCTGGTTTTTACAGCTTTTTACCACCTGTATTTGTATCATTAACAAATTATTTGATATGCGCATATTTTCTTATTTAAGTAAATGTCATTAGTTAATACAAATTAAAATATAAGAAATTTTTTTACTTCATTTGTTCAAAAATTTAAAATTTTAAAAATTTTGTTTAAAATTAGAAGGGATAAAATAAACAATAAATTAGATGCTATTTTTTTAAACTTTTGAATGAATTTAGTATTTTAAACAATTTTTCAATGATTTTTGTAAAAAATATATAATCTAATTTTAATAAAATGCAACTATAAAAAGTTCTTTCACTTTTTAGAGTTACATTTTATTAAAATTAGATTATATATTTTGTTCTGCGAATAATTAATCTTTGTGGTCTCTCAGGTTTTATTTAATTTCACAATATACCTAATTTTAGTTTATAAATTGAATAACTTGCTACTAATTATCTCATTTTAATCATCATCATACTTATATAATTTATAAAAGAGTGTCAAAAAATCAGAACTGCTTAACTGTTGACTGGATACCAATTGCGAACCCCAGAAAGATCATCGAATTCACAGTCCGTGTGTGAAGAGTTGTGTTCAAAATAAAATTAAAATTCTGCACTGCTTGAATCAGACATAATGTTCTTAAGCCGGTAATATTTTCACATATACAATTAGCTACTAAAATAACTCCTGAGAGTGAAACAGCACTCATATTTATATTTGTGTGTGTATATAAATATATATATATATACAAGCTGACCCAGCCACGCGTTGCAGTGGCTGAGTTTTTATAATACATTGAATCAATTTTTTACTAATTCTTGGGTACAATCAAATTAATATTTTCTATAAAAATTTAAAATAGGTTCATTTATATGAGATTAAAAATAAAACGTTTCGCAAAAATTTAAAAGTAATAGGTAAAGTATCGAAATTTTGAAATTAAGCACAAATCAACATATACTTTCTGAATTTACATTTTATTCATTTTATATTAAATTATAGTTAGTAATCAGTGACTTACTTATAAAATACACTATATAAATTAAAAACATCTAAAAATAAATTGTTATAAATGAGGTAGATAACATTGACATCGAACTATTATTTTTTCAAATTTTAATTATTAAAACTAAAAAATTTTTCCGCGGTATTATATTGAAATAAAAAAAATTAAAAGAATTTATCATTTGAATAAATAAATTAGATCAAAATGTTCTACTGAATAAATTAATAATTATCAAATTATAAAATAAAAATAAAAAAAAATAAAAGGCTGTCAAGAAATACTTACATGTTTTGAAGGTGGTATGAAAGTTAGTAGAGAAAAACAGCAATAAATAAAATTTTATTTTACTATTTATAATATTAAAAATATTCAAACTGAACACGCACAATAATAACACAATACAAAGCATAATTATGAAATTGATTCACAAAAAATTGTTATAGTATGATTATACATCATGAAAATATATGTATCAGAAAAATATATGAAAATATATGTACATCATGAAAATATAATAATAAAAATTTATGTAAATTCTATATTTAACCACGCGATTGCTCGCGCACGTTAATTTTCTCGAAGATGTATAATCTAGAAAAATAAACACGTCGCCATCTGCCGAATAAACTGTGCAAATTAGATGCTAAACCGCCATCTATTAGGAACTTACAGAACTAAACAATAAATAAACATTAATGTCGTATAATAAATATTGAAAATAATAATTAAGAGATAAAAACTATTCTATCTTTTAAGTTGGACTATATTATAAATGGTTACAAAATTTTATCAAAATCCGTTCAGTAGTTTCGGAGTTTATCGGGAACATACATCGTGACACGAAATTTATATATATATATATATATATATATATATATATATATATATATATATATATATATATATATATATATATATATATATATATATGTAAACAAGAATAGGGAAGTGACAATATGGCATTTCAATAATTTGTTCTGGCCAGCTGAAGGCGATTTATTGACAAGCTCACCTGGAATACATCATGAAACAGATGTTTCCAAGATAATTCGATGGAAAATGTGCATTCACTACACCAGTGCTACATTTGATTTATATTTACATTTATCGGTTTCCCACGGAATTTGAAAAAATTCCACTAGTTAGAAGTTCCACTTGTTAGGCTTTTGTCAATCCTGATGTCAAATTGATATAATCAGAAACACCAATTGATCACTTTGCTATCTTCATTCTACTTGTAAATAATTTAAAATTAACTACATGTGCATTAATTTTCTGTTTACTTGAGAATTTGACTAAACATGTTTTGAAATTTTTCATATTGTTGTTAGCTTCACACTACACAAATTTTCAGTACACATATTTCAAACATTGGCTAAAATACCAAGATCAAGGTAATTACAAAATATGAAGGAATAAATCTGCTTACATAACTATTTTCGAATGGGACTTATGCTACTCTTTATTCCACATAAAATTATATTATTTTGTTACCATTAAGGTCTATAACTTCACAAGGAAGCTATTATTTTTAGCAAGAAAATTTTAATTTTGATTAATACTTTCACTCAATTCATATTTTGCTATAAGACTGGCAAATGATCGTTTTAAAAGTGTTATGGCATAGGGTTACTATTGGTTATATACCTACTGCTTGTAATATGTAATATCATTTAACTTTTTGCCTGGCCCGATGAGAAAGGAAATTACCATTTTTGAATCTGTATTTTACAAATGTGCGTGCCTAATTTAGATTCATCAGCATATAATGAATATATTCCTCATTCTTTGATACAATTTATAAAATCAAAGAGAAAGTGTATTATAGTAATAACTAATACTTTCGAAAAATTACGTTCCAGAAACTAAGAAGTAAATTGACGTTACTTTGGTGTTAACTATTATTATTCATTCAACTGATTTACATTACTTTGTTAAATGAGTCTATGCTTTTGTGCAAAATTGCATAAAACATTTTCGAGCCTTAAGTAATCAATAAATAAAGTAGAACCGAGACTTAGATGTGTAAATGTAATTTTAAAGCGAAATCAGATTACTTTTGCGTACTATAAAACCGCATCTCATTCGGAAAAAAGAAAACATTAGATCATTTAACATAATTATATTTCCATTGGATGTTACATCGGCAGAGCTAATTTCGAAATTTTATGCATCATTTTTACAAATAATGTAACAAAATATGTATACATAACAATTTTATTTTTAAAAAAATTGCTCATGATTGCAGGAAATACAACTAAGCAATAAACTTTGGAATACTTTTGTCAACAAAAGATTGTTTTAAAATTTTTTTATGTGTAGTACTATATTAATTATTCTGTTGTATTAATGAAAATATATTCTAAAGAAATTTTATATATGCATTTGCCAGAAAAAGTCTGCGTACAAACGCATAATAAATATTTTAGAGAGAACAAAAGTACTTTATAGTGTCAACATTAATTCAATTTTTATATAAAATACTTCTCTTCAAAAATTCCTTAAATATCTGTAACTATCTCAGAAAGATATTACACATTGTTATCTTTCTGAACTAGTTACAATAATTAAAAATTACACAAAAAGCAGTCAGAAAAAGTTTGCGTATCGATGAGATAAGTCTTTTAAAAATAATTTCCATAGATTTAAACTTTAATACGAGGGTTACTCTGAAATTTTTGAGATACGCGCAGACGAGAATTTGCAAAATAAAAATAACGGTTTAATTTTAAAGTGCAAAGTATTTTAACACAGAAGACGATTTTTTACTGACTTACTTCAACTTGCTTAGCGAGGAATAAATTTTAAACAGAAGAGAAAATGGAGTTGACGCGAGAACATTTTCGCGCTATGATATTCTACGATTTCAAAGCAAGATTAAATCAAGAAGAATGCGTTCAAAGGTTGCAATTAGCATTTGGTGATGAATCTCCAGCTCGTGCTTCTGTATTCAGATGGCTTAGAGAATTTAGAAGAGGTCGCAATTTTCTTCAGGATGAAGAACAAACAGGAAGGCCGCCGTCGGCAGTAATCCTGGATAATGTGTCTGCCATACGAAAAATGTTAATGGATGATAATCGCTGTACCTATCAAATGATACAGAAGGATCCGCAGCCATACACAAAATCATTCATGAAGAATTACATATGAAAAAAATAATTTGCCGTTGGGTTTCCCATAATCCAACTGAGCATCAAAAAGAGGAATGTGTCAGAATCAGTAAAGAAACTCTTAATATGCTGAATGATGGTGGCCATCGCATCATTTCTAAAATTGTAACAGGTGATAAAACGTACATACCGTTTTTTGACGTTCCAACACGTCAAGAAAGCAAAGTATGGGTCTTTGAAGATGATCCCACACCGACAATGGTGGAAAAACAACGCGCACTGAAAAGTGATGTATGCCGTTTTCTTCAGAAGTACGGAATTGGTCAAAGCCATCAAGTTGGAAGGACAGAAGACAGTAACAGCAAACTGGTATACCACTAAATGTCTTCCAGAAATTCTACAAGAACTGAATGTTAGGGGACTAACGCTTCACCATGACAATGCATCTTCACATACAGCCGGATTAACAGTTGAGTTTCTTAAACAAAAACAAATTAAAGTGACCGAACATCCGCCGTATTCACCTGATGTAGCCATGTGCGACTTTTGGTTATTCTTTAATCTAAAAAAGAACTTACGTGGACGTCGTTTTCATTCAGAAGAAGAGTTTGATGTGGCTATAAATGCATTTTTTTCATCTATTCGAAGAAATGAATGGCTTGAGGCATTTAATCTGTGGAAAATTCGTCTACAGAAGTGCATTGATGCTGGAGGAGACTACATTGAACACGCCTAAAATTTTGTAAGTATAACTTTAAAAACCTAGTTGTATCTCAAAAATTTCAGAGTCACCCTCGTATCTAGTTGAAAAACTTTCATGCCTAAGAACCTCTTCTAATCATTTAGGCATAGAGTGAACTGGTTTGCCTGCATTTCTGCAGATGAAATATTATTCCATTCCTTCATAATTATCCTTTTCAACATGTCTTTCGATTTTATGTAATGTTACCGAATCTTGCGTTCCAGTAAGTGCCATAAATGTTCTCGATGGGGATTAAGTCTGGAGATTTTGGAGGAGTATGCAACTAAAATTTGATATTGTACAACATCAGAACTTTACTTTGTGAGCAGTGTGTTTTGGATCATTGTCTTATACAAACCAAAAGTCATGGCCATGGCTCAAATCTTGTGCTCTCTGTTTCAAATTTTCTTTTAATATATATTTAGATATCCCATATAATCTAATATTGAGTCTGTAAAAGTTGATAGATCAAGTCCACTTGCCGCCATGCACCCCCAAACCATTACGCCACTTCCCCCGTGTTTAACTGCAGACCCAAAAGTTGGATTCTTTAAGGCAGTACTTTGTTTTCTCCACACTAGTTTACGCCCTTTGATTCCATAGATACAAAACTTGCTTTCATCAGAGAATATTACTTTTTCAAAAAAACTCAGAAGATTTATTATCATACTGACAAAATTTAAACGCTTTTGCTTATTGGCAGTTTAAATACATGGCTTTCTACGAGCTACATGGCCATGGTAGCCAGATTTTTTTAGAATTTTTCGTGTAGTATCTTCATGAAGAGATTTTTTTAATCTTTCTCTAATATCAGTTGTTATTTGAGATACAGTAATCTTTGGATTTAAGCGTAAGGATTTTAAGACGTTATCTTTTCTCGTAAAGTCAGCTTAGATGGTCGGTTACTCCGAGGCTTTGAAATAACAGATTTCCATGACTTGTAATTGTTGATTACCCTTTCGATAGAAGAATGAGTTCTTCAAGCTATTTTTTCAATTGCTGGAAGAGTTTTACCTTCATTCCTTTGCCTTAAGATGATTTTCTTTTCGTCCGGAACAATTTTTTTCCCTTTAGAATCCATTTTAAGTCTATATGTTTGCAAGTACTAATGTATCATATCAACAAAATGATGTTTTTTCATTCTATTTGTTGTATTGCCTCCAGAGTTAAAATGAATAAGTAGTAAAAAATAAATGCAGACAATATTTCATTTCATACAAGCTCACGGAGGCTAAAAAAATTAAGATTAATTTCCAAATATCTGTGTAATTTGTACCTGTAAGCAAACTTTTTCTGATAATTTATTGCGTAATTTTTAATTATTATTATTACTACTTTTAAACAATGTATGTTATCTTTCTGAAATTGCTACTGATATTTAAGGAATTGTTAAGGAAAAGCTTTATATAAAAATAGAATTAATATTGACTCTATAATGTACATTTATTCTCTGTAGATTGTTTACTGTGCTTTTGTGCGCAGAGAGAGAGAGAGAGAGAGAGAAAGAGAGAGAGATAGCGATAAATAGATGGACTGTCGTTCATGACCCTGCCATCTTTCGCGAGGAAAAATAACGATATTTAACAAAATAATGACATTGTGGGAAAAAATATATTTACTATTTTTAACGACATTTACTATATTTTTAACATTGTTTAAAACGCTGTATTGCACCACCAAATCGTATCTCAAGTACATTTCAGCTAAAACAAATAGAATCCTATGTGAAACGCTTGAAAATTCCCTTTAATAATGAAGTTATTGAATATTGTTAGGATTGTTTTTATGAATATTCCAATGACGTTATGATTGGCAGCGTATTGGGAAAATCGAAACATGTTTGATGCTGTAGTTCAAAATAATGCGTTTAATTAATATCAGTTTTTTAAGAAATTATATTGATATAAAAGGAAGGAATTACAAAGAAGGATATTATTATATAAAGAAGAAATATACGATGCACTACCTTTTTTATTTCTTTCTCTTTACTAGCAGAGGTTATGCATATATGATAATTCTAAAAATGTAAGAAAGAACCAGAAGTTTTGAAGCAAGAATTCTAGAGCAAATTGAGTGCATCGAGCGGTAAGCACTTTAATAATGAGAGTACGAATCAGTATTAATTACGATTCAAATTAATTAAAGATACAATTAAAATTTAAAAATGGAGCACAGCATATGTTTTGAATCAGCCAGAGTATAAATTAATTTTTCGAATTTAAAAATAATTTTCAGACCGGACAGACTTTATAAAATATAATTGAGTATAACTTTTATGAAAAAAATTCATTATCACATATTATAAAAAATTATAAATTAAAATTTATAATATTTCTATTTTTAGAATTTTTTAATCACTGAATATAGCTACTGAATAAAGATATTTTTAAACGTTTCCTTTTATAAGTGAATATTCTTTTACTTGATATATTGGTGAAATATTGATGACACAGAGAAAAATGACATTTATTTATATAAGCATGTCAAATTATTTTGTTAAATCTTGGGTTAGTTTTTACAGTCAAATAGAAAAACTACATGAACCAAACATCAGAAAATTTCCAATTATTATATTGGTTACGTGTGCAGATAAAAAGGCCATAAAACCAAACAAATACAGAGTTTGAAGAATGACATCGTAAATTATATGTTTTTAATGTAATAGAAATAAATAAAGCTTGCTTCAATCCAACATAAAAATCTCTTATTAAATTATTTTGAGAAAGAAAACTCACAGATTTGAGAATATTTGTTTGTTTACATGATGCTCTTATCATCCATTGATATTTCAACCAATCAACGTCAGTATCGGAAAAGAGACTCGTTGCTATGTCAATGTTTTAAAGAGGAAGACACTTTCCCGGAAAACATTGTTTCACATTCCTCCTTTCAATAAATATTTACAAATAAAGAAAAAATGGATTTGAATATAGCAGGACTGTTATGTATACCGATAACCCAAGCAAGCAATGTTAAATTTTTGGAAGAAGAAACACAAAATTTATTAATGTATGGTATTTTTTTCAATGTGAGATAAAAACATTCTAATATAGAACTCCAAAAATGTTCTTTGCAATAAAAAAAGAAACATAAATTATTTTTGAAAGACTTTTAATTTTGATGTCTCATTTAAGAAACAATATGATTAAAACTTTAAATTATTTGTCATAAATAATATGAAATATTCTTACAACTACTTAATTATAACTTCAAAAATTTTATTGAATTTTGTGATTCAGTGTAGAATTGGGTACTTCTTGGTTTGGCTTAAAAATTGGCGATAAAATTAAATTTATCTGAGTTTAGCTTACGTAGCGGTCATCTCGTTAATCATATCCTGGCGTCAAAAACATCGCCAAAAACCCAGAGGCCCCCAATAATAAACTTTTACCGAATTTTGTGTATTGCTATCGTTACATTGTATTAGAAGAATGAAATCTTTGATGTTAACAACATGAAAATTATTACAAATGTTTAACCCATGTTGTAATTTATTAATACCTTTTAAAAATTTCAAGTAATACGTTGCAAAATATTTAAAAACTTAGTGTATAGTAATACAGTTACAACTCTTTTAAAATAATTATTTTTATCTTATCACTAAATCTATAGGAGTATGTCTCAGTTTCTGAATATGTATTTTGAAATCGATCTAGTTTATTTAAAATCTATCTCAAAAAAATGTATTCGATTGAAATTAAAACCATATAATTTATTCAAACACTTCGTTAATTTTTATTTCGAAAATATGCATTTATAATTTTTTTCTTTTATAATTTTTTGTAATATAGTCATTCAATGGCTTGCGGTAAAGTTATGAATTTCCACGATGTTCAGATTTAAAGTAAACTTCAGTTCTAATTGAGAAAAAAATTTTTCAATGAAACAAAGTTTTGAGGAATTTTTTAAAAGAAAATCCACAAACTTATAAGTTGTGAATATAATTTTATTTCTTCAATAAATAAATACATGTAGATTACCTAATATGTGTATGTGTTTAAATTGTTCAAATCAATACTTATAATGTATTGTTATTGATCTATTTTTTCGAAATTTTGTGGATTATCTCCAAAATTGAGTTGTACAGCGTCACTCAATTCTTTATTTAAAGGAGAATTTATATTTTGCTTTATTAGTGAAAATGGTTTTTATTTTGTCATGAAATTGTGCTAAAAATTTTACTCTCTCCCAAAAAATTTGTGAAAGAAAATAGATTCTGAATTTATTTTAATCTAAAAAGATAGACTTTAGAAACTTTTAGATTTATAAAGAAACTTTTAGACTTATAAAAGTTTTGAATTTACATGAAATATAGTTTTTTTTTCCTATAAAATATCAACTCAAAAGAACATTGGCAGTCCATTCTGTCTATATAGTGGTCAGCGTGCCTAACTGCTGATAGGGAGATCCTTGGATTCTAGGTTATAACACTTGGATCCTGGGTTCGAATCCCACTTCGGGAATGTATATATTTTCTCTCTCAGTCTATCCTGTCTTTGTCCTTCCCTTGTATTAATGGGTTGTGTATGGCTGCCTACCTTATAAATGGGTTCTTATAGCATGTGTGTACTGAGGGAGTCGGACTCCAAACCAAAATATGGTTCAGTTGTAGAAGTGGAGCAGCGCACCCCCTCATGCCAGCCTAGTTGGGACAACAATAACAACATAAGAGCATTTGATGCGTTATAATTTATAAGAATTTATTATTTTTTCCATAAATTATTATAATTTTATTATTTTTTTAAAATTTTATTTATTAATTTTTTATTTAATATTAATTTTATTATGTTTTTACTAATTATTAATATTATTGCTTATTATTAATTATATTTTTTTATAAAATATTTTACTAAATATTGTATTACAAGCAATTCTTCAAAGAATTACAAAAACTTTATAAATAAGTGTTGTCTAATCCCGTCTCTTTGATCTAAATGCAGGGAAATACTGAGCAACAACAATTTCACTTCTCTTGCCTCCAAGCAAATGATGTCAGTGGGATTTATTTTAATTCGTGGTTTTTACTTTCTGATGGGGAAGAGTATGCATACGCGTTCATAATATTTATCGTAAGTGTGTACACATATAATTGTCATTTTTAGTGAGTTCCACTCGGTATACGCAAAACAATATGAATCTTCTCATTTTAAAATGAAAGAAAACAGGAAATTCTTGATAGACCAGGAATGTTGAATAAATAATTTAATTTTTAATGAAATTAAGAGAAAAAGAATCCACACTTTTGAGATTTTAAGAATTTACATTTGGTACTTCTTATCACGCAATGGGTTTGTTTTCCTTTTTAAATGTGGTACACTCGGCAGTCAAATAACATGCGTCATGTTTCAATTTTTTATTAATAATATACGTTTTTACATTCACTCTCATTGGTATATCGATATAAGTGCATACTCCTAAATACTATAATCTTTTCATTTGTACTCTTTTTTCTAGCACTTCAACTTTTCCCTTATATATATATATATATATATATATATATATATATATATATATATATATATATATATATATATATATATATATATATATATATATATATATATATATATATATATATATATATATATATATATATATACTATATATATATATATATATATAAATGAAGCTCGAAGCTCGGTGACTTTGTCGCAGCGTTTCACGCTCCCAAGGCGAAGGTCCACTTTAACACCCTGTGAAGTAGTCGGAGTACCTAACTGCTGATAGTGAGTTCCTGGGTTCGAATTCCAGTTCGGAGATGGTCGCACTTTCTCTCTCCGTCTATCCTGTCTTTGTTCTTTCCTTGTACGAATGGGTTGTGAATGGTTGCCTACCCTATAAACGGGTTCCTATGGCATGTGTGTACTGAGGAAATCAGACTCCACACCAAAATATTGTTGAGTTGGGAAAGTGGAGCATCGCTCCCCATATTGCCAGCTTAGCTGTCACAAGACAACAACAAAGCACAGGTCCGAGGTTCGATCCTCGGCTTGGGCAAGGTCGACTCTACCTATCATCCCTTCAATGGGTCGATAAACTGAGTACCAAGCATGCTTGGGAATTAAGCACTGGGGATCTCACGTTAGGGTAACCACCTAATTGGGATATTTGCTTCGTACCCCTGGGCCTTCGGTGATGAAAACAGTTATGATTATTATAGGCTTTGGCTGAAGCCATGGAGTTCAGCTTATATATATACTTACATTTGTGTCAATCTGCATATTGTAGTTCATCTTAAAATTAAAAAAAAATACTAATTATAAAGACCAATAATACCAATAAAACATTAAAAGTAAAAGTAATGTAATGAAACAAAATAAAAGTATTATTTTTGTAATTCATCTATAATCAGTAGAACTTTCATCAACCTTGTTAATTATAAAATAGCATATAAAATATTTATTTAAAAAAACGTATGTAGAAGGAAGTGCGAATTTTTTCCCTGGATTTAGTCACTTTTCCTGCGAATGGGGATACAAGAATTAATGTCCATTCTAGAATATAAGCGATTTTATAAATAAATATAATAAAAATGCGTAAAGCATATATATATAGAGCCACGTTGAAACTGTACACAAGCAATAAAAGCTATGTTCACAGTTAAATACTGTGCAATCCTCTTATATAATTCAAATAACTATAGTAAAGGATAACTTATATATTCAAATACAAAATTTCTCTGTTTAGTAATAATTATAATGTTTTATCTAAAAAAATTATAAAAAGACATTTACTTAAATAAAAATTTAATTTATTCTATGAAATAAAATAAGCATTTTTAAAATGTTTGTTTTTGGTTAATAAAAAGAAAATGTAAATGCATTATATATTGCGAAGTATTATATCGTACTTATATAAGTTAAGATTTGTCTCCTTTAATGATGAAAAATATTTTTGGATTTTGTTGGATATTGTACTCATTTCATTATAGTTTTGCCATTGATATAAAGAGCTTGCCTAATCTTGTTAACTAGAATAAATTATTAATATAAGCATGACTGTATAATTGCGATCAGCTGTTGGTAATGGGAAAGTTGGTCAAAGTCTTAGAAGCCCAGCAAAGCAAAATACTTAGTCTAATTACTAACCAGAGTTTTACTTTAGAAATCAGCAAATCAGAGAGAACTTGGGAATCCTGCCCATAGCCCGTTACCTCAAATTTCTTGCATTTAATTTCTACCACAAAATATACACAATAAATAATAGTGAGATTCAGGGTATTGAACTTTACAGTCCTTATGACCTAATGCATTTCCACTGGCCCAGAGCAGTGTTGAGAATAAAACCTCTCACCAACATCTCCAGTCACTCTAATAATTCCAAACGGAAAAAAAAGAAACAGAAGAAGAATTAATCAAAATCATATCTCCACCTAAATGAAATTCTGTGAGAAACCTCATTGACGAGCGTATAAGGGGGAAAAACTTGCATTGCAGTGAAAGCCAAAACTATGTTGCCACCGCAGAGCAAAAATGATGCACTTTCTTCACAGAACCCCAGACGTTTAAGTGGTTAATTTACAATTATTTTCCAAATTCTATCAATGAAAACATTTGTTATTGAATAAATATTGTGTGCTAATCATTAAGAAATAATGTAACAGATTTCTATTAAGAAATCGAAAATAGGGTTATAATCATTAAATATAAATGCAGCAATATTTTACAGCAAAATTACATCTAAGGTAATAAAAATTGACTTTGATTCAAAATAATACAAATATTAAATATAAATGTTTATTTATATTATAATAAAATTATTTTGTAAAAATAAATGAAAAAGCGTAATTTACAAGTATGAAAATTTATTCTAAATTTCTAATGGAAAAAGCAAATCTATTAACTGAATTGTTAAAAATATAAATGAATAAAAAACAAAATGACAAAAATATTTTTTCTATAGAAAATTAATTTTTTAATAATTATATGTCTGTAGTCTTTACTCATAGACAGAAATCGATTTTGATTATAAGACTTCTTAATTTTAGTTAATTTAAGATGAATTGCACAAAATCATTTCTGATTTCGTTCTATTTTATTTCACACAATGTTTTATGAAAATACAATTAATATTTATTAAATGAAGTCCTAGTCATTATTTCATGATCGTTATTAGAAATTTGATTCTTTTTAACAATGCAAAAGTTTCAATAATGTCAGTTGTAATTCTTAAATTTATTACACATAAACTTTTCATAATATTTTATTAACATATATTTTTATCAATTATATGGGAATCAATTGTTGTTGTTACTAATGACACTTGGACAAGCCAAGCTCGCTATGCCGTTGGCTATGCGAATTTAAGTCAATTGGGAGCATCTTTCGTTTTTATCAGAGCACAATGAAGGTGAAAGTACGACTTTGCTCTACACACATGCCATAGGTACCCGTTTATAGGGTAGGCGACCATTCACACCTCATTCATACAAGGAAGAGAACAAAGACAGGATAGATAGAGAGAGAAAGTACATCCTTGCCCGAACCGGGATTCGAACCAAGACCTCCTTATCCGCAGTCAGTCACGCTGACCACTAGACTAGTTGGGCGGCGGAATCAATTCTGTTAGATTTTTTTAATGGAAATTAAAGATTTGGTTACATTTTTTAAATAAAGTATTTTAAACTATTTAATTAAAGTATTTTTAAATTTTAATTAAAGTATTTTTATATTTAAATTAAATATTTTGAATTAAACTATTAAATTTTGTGCAGGAAATCTTCAAAGGAATACTTAATGTTAAAAAATTCTGAATACAGAGAATTTACTAAAATTATTTAAGTTTATTTGAATTACAAGTATTTATCCTTAACTTCAAAGCATATTATATGGATTATTATTTAATAATGATTGAATCAAATGCTTTTAAACGTTTTTCTACAGAAGATAATTGTACAAGCGTAAAATATAATTTTGATAATCTAAAAGCACTCTTTGATTTAAAAAAAACTAAGGGTAAATTGCCATGAAAATTTAAAGAGAAAAAAATTTGTTTTGATTGAAAGTATTATATTGGTTAAACTACTCAATATTTTTTAAAATTATTTAAAAATATATTTCGATTTTCCGAATAGAATAACTTGGAGAAATTTTATTTCATTTGCTGTTATTATTTTTGCTGCAGATTTAAAGACTTCTCAAATAGTTATCTAATTAACTATTAATTCAGAAAATTTTTATTAGTTTGTGTAACTTCCTTTGTAAAAATTATCTTAATATGTTTATAAAAAATAAAGAAAAAACATTTTTATGTATAAAATATCAAAAAATATTTTTATTTTAAACTTTCTTTAAATGAGGATTTGCACAATAAATTTTATTTAAAAAATAATCAAATAGTATTATTATTTGAATGACGACTATCACGAATTTCCATACCCCGAATAAAAGTCGAAATCTGCCTGATTTAAAGTTTTTCAAAAATCATCAAATTTGAAAAAGTAACAATTTTTGAATTTACAAAGTATACATTTAAAATCTTGAGAATTAGTTTAAATATAAATTATTGCAATATGCATTAGTTTTATAGATAATTAAAAATATTTGATTTACATTAAATTAGAAAAAAAATTAAAAAAAATAACTCAAGCTTTCAAATTATCACAAAATTGATTTTGTCGAAAAAGTATTGTTCTCGGTTTTGAAAAATTTGTATTGCAATTTTTTGTTAGAAGTTCAACATATACCATTAATTTCAAAGTAATCAGTTTTATAAATTTTAATGATAATATTTGAAATCGAAATTCTTTTCACCAATTAGTTTTTATATAACTACTTAAGTCTTACATTCACAAAGTTGGTTTGACATAATATTGATTTTTAAAATAAATAGTTGATTTTTTATTAATAGCTTCTGATTTTTGCAGACACGCTTAGCCCATAATTTAATTATTACAATAATTAATTTAATACATTATTTTGTATTAAATAGTGAAGACATTTCATGATCATATGTACTTTAAAGAAATATGAAATAATTATTTTCATAATTTGAACAAGTAATTAATTTGTTTGCAAGTCTATATATCTCATTTTAAGCTGATTTACGTCACCTCTACTGCTTGTAAAAACCCCAAGATTACTCCAGAATTTTGAAGGAATTTATCACTCTTTGCAGCTGTCAAAGAGATCGATTTTCGCAGTTGGAAGCCCCAGGAACTACCCAGTACCAGGGACAATCACTTAGTTGTCATCGGGGAATAATATGGAAATTGCAAACAGGATTCGTGATGGGCCATTAAGTCCTTCATGACAAATGTGATTTTTTCGAAATAAATTGGAATCACCTGGTCAGTTACACTCGAAGAATTTAGGGTGTTTTTTCGGGACTTAGAGAATGACTGTTAAAGTTTGACAAATTACCCACAGCGCACCAGCTGCTTAGAATGGTCGAGAAAATTTCCAAGGGGATAGCAGAAAAAAAGTACTGAGGGAATTTTTTCTCGACCTAGAGAAAGCCTTTGATAGAGTTTGGCATTATGGTCATATGTACAAACTCATGAAGCAATATCCCCAACACTCAAACACTACTGATTCTGACCATAAAATTGTGTACAACAACTTAACCGAGCATATGACTTAAATTGAGAAATGGCTCAGAATCTGGAAGATTAAAATCAACCCCTCAAAATATCAAGCGCCCTTATTTAACAGAAAATTAACCCCAGCAAACAAATTAAAATTGACGGTCTAAAGATTCCCTGATAGCCCAGTGTTGTTTACCTAGGGGTCACAATGGATGAACCTCTCACATGGAAGAACTTCATCAAAATAAGAGCTGAATTCATCAAAGCTAAAATTATTCTTTACCCCCTATTAGCCTCCAACTCAAATATTTTCTTAGGAAACAAACTCTCCTACTTTACAGTGAAGGGGGGCAAGGGGATGTATCGTGCCTCGGAGGAGAACCAAATATTAGGTTTTTTTTTTTTTTTTTTTTTTTGTTTAGGATTGAGGGAGGTTTGTATCCTTCCGGACATGTACCTCGTTTTCTAATGAATTAGAGTCCTTGGATAGTCTTGGCCTGGTGATTAACAAATCAGAAATAAAAGATGCAATAATGAATAAAACAAAGATTTTGTGGTAAGTGCTCCCACTGGATGCACTCTGCATGACTTGTGTTTTTAGACTAAGTAATTGAGTAATCCTAGTTTAATGTAAGTCTAAACATGTAAGAAAATGTAATAAATGTAGGAAAAACTGTAAGTCTAGTCTAAACAACTTAAATGATGACAATAATTCTTGGTACACATAAAATTCCGTTAAAATTATTTACAAAGGAAAAGATGAAGAGAATACACAGGATGATTACAACAATTCTTTGAAGCACTCGTGAAAAAATTCGCGTTGAAATGTATTTCTCATTAGCGATCATCTTTGTCCGAAAATGTTTGTGTTCAGCAACAGACAGACCCCCAAAAGAAGAGAATTCTTTTTTTCAAAATAGCAGTGCAATATTTAATAAAGAGAATTATGCTCCTGGAATCGAAATACGATACAACGCTGGAAATAAAAAAGTAATTGTTTCCAAATGTTAGGACATTTCATAATTTTCTTTTATTTTAACTATTTATCCGGTTAGAATATCATCATTTCGCACTCACAAACCTTCGTATTTAGTGTGATTTTGTTAAAAACTTCGTTAGAAATGTTGACTTTTGAGTAAATTTTATATATATATATCTTGATTTTCTGTCTAAAACGTATTCTTTACATTTTGCTTATTTAGCAGATTTTTTAGCCATTACGAATATTTATTAACAAACATATATAGTTTTGAAATTTAAAATCAAATTGCTTGTTTAAAATTATAAATTTGAAATCAAAAATTTTAAAATTTAAAGATTTTCGAAAATAATTTTTATTTTACTTGTAATTTTGTGGCCTTTATATTAATACATTATGTTGAAAAAAATTTTTTTGAAAGTTGAAAGATCAAATATATTAAATATTTTTGTATGTACACATAAGACGTTTCTTGATAATTAATCTTTAGCTAACTTTATATTTCTGTTTATATAATGAAAGCATGTTTAGCTTAGAAATCATTTTAAAGGAATATAATGAAATAAGGCAAAATTATTATGCTTAGTAAAAAGCTACAGATTAGTAATATTTTTCATTGTTATAAAATGATTCAGAATAAAAATAAGTTCTTTTTTTAAATATGAATTAGCTCTTACTTTAATTATGAAATATATATTAAAATCATAAGAAAGTTGTATTAAACATTATTAAAAATAAGTTGAAAATTATCAAGGAGAAATGTTTTGAGAGTAAAATCATAAGATAGTGTTACAGTAAAAGTGATTAATCCAGCAATCTCATACATAATAACCAATGATTATACATAATCCCCTCTAAATTCAGTAAATGTGATAAATTATTGAAATATTTTGATAATCCTGTAAATATATGTATAATCATCAATTCGTGATGGGAAATATCATTAACCGATTCTTTTGTAGACAAATGATATTTTAATTTCAGAGAATAAGTACTTTTAAGATATATTAAATAATTCGTCCTGAAGTGTTTGAAAAACATCATGATGAATTAGAATAAAACATACAATAATTTCTCAGGTTAAGAATTTAAATAATTGTGATTTTTTTGTACTTTTATTTCAGTACATATTGCTTATTTAAAATTATTATTAATTATAAGACCGATATATTAGATAATAGTATAATTTATATAACTGACATAAAAGGTATTCAAAAATAAAAAAATGATCAAAATTACAAAAAGTAAATTAAAGTCTAGAAGGCTTATTTCTAGCTTGCAATATTATTTCAGAAATGAGCATATTAGAACCGACTTGGGAATGACTACCATCAACCACAACAGAAAATTTTTCGCTTTCAGTTTTTATAATAACCTGTGCAAAATAAATAACAGTGAAGTAATGGCACTTGAACCATACAACCCTTACGAGCTAAAAAATTAGACCGAGGGCATTTCTTTGACTCAAACCAACTACCAGTATCTAAACAATTTAATTATTCACAATTAAAAATTTATAACATACATTAAAATTTTTTAGCTTATAATTAAATAAAAATAATATTATTAAATTAATAGAATATATGGTCCTAACTGCCTTACTGAGTTTCTAATATCTTACATATCTGATTAATTTGACCTTAACTTGAAAACCCATATTAGGTGTCCATTTTCTATATATTATGCCAATAATTTCTGCACCTTATTTTTCTTGTATATTTTAAAGGATTATTAATAATGAATGAAAAATGTATGTTCATATCAAAATATTTACACCTAATGGAATATTCCATTTAATTCTTGTTGCCTTACTGTATATTTATATAGTGTATTATTAATTAAAATTTTGATTAAACACTAAGCTTAGCAATATTGATATAATCTTTGCTATAAATCTGTAATTAACTTCAAGCAAATTTTTGAATTGTATAAATATTTTATATATCTTATTAGAGTTGCAATTAAATACATATAATATAAAGTAACCATGTAAAGATTCTTGGAAGTACTTAAACTGTAATGAACTTGTGTGATTCAAAACCTTTACCATTCATTCTGTCATTATGTGTAAATATAAAACTTAGGTACCTGCCAATAGGGAAAGGTATCAGAATTTGGGAAATTCATCAGTTTTCCGTGAACTTATATTTGATGTTTCGTGATTTATCGTGTAAATTTGTAAATAAATATTAGTCAAAATTATCAAATTACTTTAGCCTGATCCTATTAGCATTAACTCAGATTGAAAATTAAATTAAAATATTCCTGGTCTTATTCTTTAATTAAAGCTTTCAACAGGTGTTTTTTCCAAAATGAAATTCTCATTTTCACAACTATAATCTTAAGAAGAAAGATAGTTTGAATAAAATATAAATGCACTCATTATCATTTTTAATCTTAAATGCGACAGTCAATAATATGTTAAAAACTTCAGCTTATGTTAAAAAGGTGAGCGAAAAATATATTTTTATTCAAATAGGCAGAGTAAAACAGATGAAAATGAATGCTGTTATTCCAACTTGAAATGTCTGTATTAACTCATGATTTTCCAAGAGGTATACCTCTAAGTTTCCTGAAAATGTTAATACCATTTCCATTCGAATGAGTTTCCAATAAATGTCATACTGTCACCTAAATTCCTTTTTAATGCAAAAAATTAGAACCAGTAATACAAATTATGAAACGGAAACCTCCAATAGATATGATTCTCTTGAATCAGATACAGTAGATCAGTAGATAATAGATTAGATACTAATAGTAAAAATATCCTCAAATAATGATAATAATAGTAATAATATGCAGGCTGAAATACCAAAACCAACCGCAGTTTGTGTAAAGACTAGTAAGAAAATCGGAGAATTTGAAATATATTAACGAGAAAAATTAACCTTCACAGTTAAAGGAAGGTCGTCCGGCCAATTTTTAAAATTCTATATTAATACGCCTCATGAACATAGAATTTTGATCAAATTTCTTGACGATAAAAATACCTTATTGGATCATAAATCCAATGTCAGCTAAACTTTATAAAATTGTTTCCCATAGATACCGAAACAACAGAAATTGAAACGAATTAAAATCTTATGGTCTTAACATTTTAAAAGTTGCTCAACTAATCACGGGGGATAGGAGTAAACCTATGCCTCTATTCCAAGTACAAATAGAAAAAACAGGTGAATTTATTAAAGTTCATGATATAAAAATGCTACTCTATTTTGATATAACTATAGAAAAATATGTCAATACTAATTCATGATATAAAGGTAGAGAATGATTTTGCATAGCATAAGATCGGGGTTCGATACCCAGTCCAGATAAAGACAGAAATGTAATTATATAAGCTATTAGTGGATAAACTTGTAAAATAAATAGATAGATTAAAATGTTTATTAAACAAAATTAATAGTCATATGTTAAAATATATATATATAATTATATAATAATATATAATAAAATAAAACAATAAATAAAAAAATTATGCATATAATATGTTATGGTAATATGTAATGGTATATATAATGTGTAATGTATATAATATAAAAATATGTAATGCGGATTTTTGCCGATAGATGGCTTCACAAGCTATCGCCTATAAACATAAACAGTCAAATGTAAACAAACTACTGATTGTATGTATATAAATTAATGTTGTATAAATTTATTAACAAGAACTGTGTCTGAACTAATACTGTAAATATTTATATTGTTATAAATAGAGTCTGCAAGGAAATTATGTAAACAAGAAATTTAATTATTGAATTTGTATTTATGGGAACTGTAAAATTAATTAAATCAAAGAATCTATGCTTAGAAGAAATGTCTTCTAGAAATCATGTAAGCCAGAATATAGCATATGCTGTAATACTGATATTGTAATAATACTAGCACCCGTCTGCGTACGGAAATGTGCATTTGTAATGAATGTGAAAACCTTTTGCTTCTTTAATAAAGAGGAACGTAATACTGAGATATATGTATAGTGAAATACCGGATCTCGGCCACATCAAGAACTTCAGCAGAGTAGGGTTCCCCAACTCAATATGATAAATGATGCAGTTATCATACCAAATTACATTAAAATTTGGAACAAATTAAGAATATTCAGATTAGTAGTCCCCCAAATCTTTCTAATAAGAGTGCGTGTCCTCTGGCACAAGTACTCTGCTGATACAGCAAACCCTCGTCCGTTGTTCTTTACTCTCAATGGTAAATGCTGCAGTCGCTGTTCAGACAAGCGTCTAGCCCCTCAGATACTAGTTTCCTCCTATTCCTCCTTGGTCATCTGCGCAGGTTCTCGCGCATGACGTCATTTCTCTGGTAGCGTCGGGGTATAAATATTATTGTTTACCCTTGTTTAGCACTACTAGAAACGTGTGTTTGCTAATTTGTTAATATTTGTTGTGATTGATAATTTGGTTATTATGTCTTAGACACAAAATCAAGAAAAATGGCCCTTTTCAGGGCCAAATACTTCTGCTTCCTCAGAAGTCTTTGATTCTGAAATTAATGAAAATATGGAAAAATTTACATTGTGTCAGAATTCAAATTCTGGTGTGTGTGAGAATTCTAATTCTGGTATGTGTGAGAATTCTAATTCTGGTATGTGTGGGAGTTCTAATTCTGGTATGTGTGAGAATTCTGATTCTATTACGAGTGAAAATTCTGATTTTGTTATGTATGATGATTCCATTGTGAATGATATGATTGGCTGTGCGAATGATTCAAATGTGAATGAGAGTGATTTTGTTTGCCCTGCTTGCTTAAAATCTTTTAAATACAAATACAATTTGAAACGCCATGTTTATAAATTCCATTCAAATAACACTACACTTATTGATTCTTTGAAAAATCGTAATTCTATTTTATGTCAGGGAGAAAGCTCTAATAATATGGCTCAGTGTGCAAAATATTTGATTGAGATTGCGAATAGTTTTGTGTGCCCTGATTGCTTAAAAACTTTCACAAGCAAAAACAATTTGAAACGCCATGCAAATAAATTGCATTCTGACAATCTTACTTTAATTGAGTCTTTAAAAAGTGATCGATCATTGAGCTACAAATGTGGGGATTGCCATCTAAAATTTAGTGACCTAAAAAATCTTACATGCCATCAGAATAAAAATCATAATCCAAAAGTCTCACAAACAGGTAATTATGTATGTCCTCTATGTCATGGCAATTTTGAAAAGCAGGAAATAACATTTCATTTTAAAAATATTCACGATATTGACATAAATCTTGCTGAGCTAGAATTCAATTCCCTTAATGAATTTTTGACATGGAAGGTCAAAATTGAAAACAACACAAAGTCAAAATTTGTTTCTTATGGCAATAAACACACTAATAAACATGGTGTAAAATATTATAATTTCAGGTGCCACCGTTCAGGAAATTTTAAATCCGAAAGTAAAGGTTTACGTCATTTAAAAATCCTTGGCAGCAATAAAATAAATGCATACTGCCCAGCTGGAATAAAAGTAACAGAATACACAGATGGCAAATATGTAGTGTCGTATCAGCAAGTACATATTGGGCACCAGAATGATTTAGGTCACTTATTTTTAACTGCTGATGAAAGAAAAAATGTAGCCTCAAAAATAGCAGCAAAAATTCCTCTAGATGATATTTTAGATGAAATAAGAAATTCTATAACTGATGCTGGTCTTGAGAGGGTTCATTTACTAACAAAAAAAGAATATTGAAAAGTCTTTCAATCTGTCCTCTGATTCTGTGAAGCATGAAAATGATGGAGTCAGCGTAAATATGTGGGTACGTGAAATGAAAAACTCGGAAAACTCATGCATTTTATTTTATAAAACCCAGGGAGACAATTGTACACAATATTCATTTCTAAAAGAAAATGATTTTGTTTTGATTCTTATGACAGAAGCACAAGGAGAGATACTGAAAAGATTTAGTTCCGACTGCATATGTATTGATGGTACACATGGGGTAAATGGATATGGATTTGAACTTATAACCTTATTAACGATTGATGATTTGCGCCAAGGATTCCCATGTGCTTTTTTAATTTCTAACCGATGTGATCAACAAGTGTTATCAATTTTTTTCTCGTGTATTAAAGAAAAAGTTGGGCAAATACGACCACAAGTTTTTATGTCTGATATGGCAGAATCTTTCTTTAATGCTTGGAAGTGTGAAATGGGTTTACCTCAAAAACGCCTTTTTTGTGCATGGCATATTGACAGAGCCTGGAGAAAGAATTTAAAAAAATCAATGGTGCTGAAAAACAGGCAAAAACGTATAAAATTATTAGATCACTCTTAGAAGAACGGGACATAAATACATACCATACACTAACAGAGGCAGCAATAAAATTACTTAAAGAAGACTCTGACACCATAGAATTTTCAAATTACTTTGAAACTTATTATTTACAAAATACTTCCAGCTGGGCATACTGTTATAGACTTCATAGTGGCATTAATACAAACATGCACATAGAACGAATGCACCGAACACTAAAATATATATATCTTCATGGGAAAAATGTAAAGAGATTAGACAAAGCTATTCATGGTATTATGAGATTTGTACGAGATAAAATGATTGATCGTTTAATTACAGCAAATAAAGGTAAATTGACCAATAAGATAAGAGATTTAAGAATCAGACATAAAACGAGCGAAACACTATCTTTACAAATAATTGAGAATGAGAATGGGTGGTCTGTTTTATCAACCCGTAATACAGAAATATACAACATAAATGAAAATAATAACACTTGTACTTGTCTCATACAATGCACAGAATGTAACATATGCATTCACAAATATATATGTAGCTGCATTGATTCTTCAATTAGATGGAATATGTGCAAACATATACATTATTTACATCAGCATATTAAAAATACAAATGAAACTGCTACAGTATATAATGAATCCCCTCTAATTATAAATGATGATGAAAATGAATTTATTTTAAATGAAGTAGCCCAAAAAAATCACAGACCCTCTCAGTTGAACACAGAAAAAATAAAATAAAACGAAAGTTTTTAGAATTAATTGATTCAGTAAAATCAAATAAACAGTGTGATGTGTTCGATAGAATTTTAAAATCAACACCACCATAACTAGAAGCTGCTGATATGCTAAGTGCATCACAAATACATTTTCCAACAACTAATAAAGATATTCCATCTAATAAAAATATAACACCCCAAAGATACTCAAATGCAAAAAAGAAAAGAAAACTAACCAAAACTTCTGCAACAACTTCACAGATTGAAGAGAATACAATTTTAAGCATTATATTAGATCATAAATATTCCATCCACAGTCCCAATGAATAATCTTAATGCAATAATTTTAATGTACAAAAACATATTTAATCTTATTCACTATTAGTTATTCATCTTATCAAGTTAAAAATTCTTAATAAGACATTTGATAAAAACAAGTATGAGAGTATAAAATAATATATTTAAAATAACTCAATAAATTAAGAGTAAAAGTGACTTTTAGTAAAAATAACTTATTTTAATTAATTAGGAAAAGTATTTTCCAATATTTAAAAATTTTTATCAAATGGAGAAATACATCTTTTTACTTGAAACTTCTGAGACTCATTTTACCATTAAAAGTAAGAGACTAGAGTCATAAAAATCCCTTTTTTGTATACATTTTTACAATTATTCCTTTCCTTTATATTTTAAGATCACTTTTTTTAAGTGAATATTCTACAGTGACTTGAATCTGTATTTTGGATGATTACTATTTCTTATGGGCTTATCTTTTAAAAATTTACAGTTAATACACTATAATATATATACTATTTGAATATTTATATACTTCTAGTGCTTTCATTAAAACATTATCAGCTTTTAAACAGAAAATGAGAATTTTTTAAAGAAATCTTAAATTCTACATTATATACAAAGAAAACATAAAACAAATAACATCAAAAAGAAAAATGTTTCTTTTAAACATAATTTGTACAGTCATGGCAAAGTTTTTTTATTCCAAAGCTGAGTATTCTTTTGCATCAAAATTTCACATCTGAGACTTCAAAACAAGTTTTTAACTTTCATATTAGACATATTTGAAAGCATTTTGTTTGTTTTTATTTAAAATGTTTGGATGAATTCATTTATACAGTTATTTTTAAATCTATATCTACTGCCATTTGATAAATTAGAACATTTTAAATTCTTACAAAAATAAAAAATCATGGAATGTATGAGATCTACTAACTTTATTTTTAAACAGCATTCCTGTGTGATCTTATAAAGACCCACATTTTTACATATGAAAGAATATTTTTAAATATACACTGTTTTATAAATATTAAATTAGATAATTCTCGGTAAAGTGGATTATTTTTGTCTTTAAAAGTGTTCAGTGGGAACTGAAATATTTTTTACATTGGAATTTCAATAAAAATAATTCATAAGTTCAAATATGTATATGAATTTGGTATATAAATGGCACATAGACAAAAGATATTATTTGATATTTCATCAGGATCCCCAATTCAGAACTTTATCAATTGAAAAGTGCAATCAGAAACTATATTTAATAAAATGTTATCAATGGAACTGTATAAATGTACATTCTAAAAAAGCATTTGGAGACATTTTCCCTAAACTGGAAATAATATTTTTCTAATGTCTTAGTGCATGACAGTATCCTTATTTGCTGATGAAAAATTATTTTAGATTACACACAAAGGACATTAAATTTGCTTCTTGTAAAAAAGTGGAATCATTTATTTTTATTGTTATTACAGTAAAAATGTTAACAAGAACTGATTCATAAATTTTAGATTTATATATATACTATCTTATTATGAAATATAAAACATACTTCTAACAAATCTAAAAAAAATTTATGAAATATATTATTAACTAGTTTTAAAAATATAACTGTGATTTTCTAAAGAGCATATTTTTTAAATAAAGGAATATATCATTTTTAAATATGCACTATGTTTTATAAATTAAAAATATTGAATAGAATAATTCACTATAAAGTGGGTTGTTTTAGTTGTTTAAAATATTCAATAGGAAGTGAGACATTTTTTCCATTGGAATTTCAATAAAAATAATTCATAAGTTTGCTATGGATTTGATATATAAAACATGGAAAGAATCCAGTATTTCATTAGGACCCCAATTCATGACTTTATTAACTGTGCAATGCAGTTAGTAACTATGTTTGATAAAATATTATCAATGGAACTGTATAATTCTTATATCCTAAAAAAATGTATTTTGGGACATTTACCTTTAATTGAAAATAATATTTCAGATATTGCTACATACAATTTCATTAGCAATATTTGCTGATAAATAATTATTTCAGATTGACAATACAACACAAAGGGCATGGAATTCGCTCTTTGTAAAGAATGTAAAATCAATATGTAAATTCTTTTGTTATACCCACCAATCACTTTTTGTCAAACACAAACACATTTGGGATTTATCTAATCTTTTCATTACTTTGTCTCCTGTATCTTCATGTCTTATTTCTCTGAGTTATCATTCATGTTACCAGTTAATATTCACTTTGAACCTTAAATGGAAAAAGGCATACCCATAGTTCAGACATGTTTATATGAAAGTTTTCAAATTATTTTTTAAAAGTTTTAATTGTTGAAAGTTTTTGCTAGAAGTAATTTTGGAAAACAAAATTGCATGAACATCTGATTGTTTTGTATGATAAATTATCTGGATATGCCTCTATATTGATATTAAAGCTCTCTGTCTTGGTTTTTATACTTCAAATTGACATTCCAGCTCGTTTGACACGGCTGGTTTTCCAGAGGCAACGGTGCCTTATTGGTCACGGTGTTGTTCACATTATTTGAAGATAGTGAGTTCAAATCCTATTGTATTTTAACCAAGGATCTGTCGTGTTCATAGCATGGGGCATGTAAAATAGGTTGTGTGGTCGTAATATCCTTCAAGTGTAATACCTGTAAAGGGAGCAGGTCAAGAATTGTGAGGTCTTGCTTGATCCTGTCTTTTAAATTAGGAAGATTTCCACCAGGCAGCTTTTAGCTAATTGGTCCCCCCAATTAGATAAAAGCTGTTAGTTCCAACTCTAGGTTTGGTTCAAAGTATGCTGGTGCACACTTGACTAATAACTGAAAGTAGATCTAATATCTTGGCGTGTTTTGGACGTACACAGCTACTGTTAGGCCTATCATTGCATATGCTTCTGTGGTTTGGTGGGGCAAAGTGGAACAAATAACTGAACGACAAGTTAGGAAAAGTCTGGGAGGACTGCGGAGCCTGCTTGTGTATCACAGTTGCAATGTTCACTGCACCTACCAGAACCTGAAGACTTTTTCAGACCTGACTCCTTAGGACTTCATTTGCAGCCTGCCAGAGCACATTTTTTACTGAAAATTAAAATTGTCTGAACTAGGAGCTTTCAAGTAAAGTTACTCATATGTATGATACTTGTACTACAAATATCATTTCCCTGGATATTGGTCAAATGATACTAATTTGCTTATTGATTGGCAAATTAGTGTTATTCAGACAAATGACTTTAAATTGCATGAATAACAAATGCTGACACAAAAAATTTATATATTTATCAGCTGATCAATCTTTCTAAACAAAAACATCCTTTCCTGTCAAGGACAAATATTACTTGTTTCCACCATATAACTATTGAGAGACAAAATGATAAAATGTTAATTTTACTCAAAGTGTTTTGATTGAGGTATAAAATGCACTTATAATATTAGTTAAATCATTTATATTCAAATAAATTATTTATAGTTTTTACCTAAATAACAAAAGCAGTATCTTAGTTAAAATAGTCTTTTGAAAATATTGATAATTCAATAAGAAAAAAATCATAGAATGAAATAAAATGTAAGAATGACATTAATTTTCTACTGAATTGCTTTAAGTTAAATAATGAAGAAATTGACATTAAATTTGCCTTTTTATTCATTTTTTTAATTTATAATTAATTCTGGCATACATTCCCAGTATTAAAATTGCTCTACATGGAGTACAAATGGAACCATATATATATTTTAAAATAAATATTAGACACATTTGCATCTAAAAGTTACATATTTAGTAACTAAATGCAGTATTTTGCTTGCAATTTTTAATCATCATTTAGATTGGCAAATTTTGTGTTCAATTCTGATATTTTATACTATTGTAATAAAGTTAAATATTAGTTTTAAATTTACTCCCACCATTTAAATATGGAAATGAGTTTATAATTTTTCTTTTTATTAAATAAAAAAGTTATGTTTTTGATGAAAAAAATCTTGAATTATCTTTTTTATATTAGATGTAACTTTTAACATTTTTCTAACAGTTATGAAGCATACATTAATTAGAATACTAAACTATTCCTTTTTATGTAATTGTAATAAATGGATCGTTCGGTGAAATGCACAGCAAAAAGTTTGCTATTCAAATAGCTTTAAAAAAAGAGACTCGCCAAATCAGTCTTTTATAATTTATTTCAAAAATCACCATTATATAATAACTAATACATTCAATTACAATCATATCAATAATAAATAGAAATATATAAGAAATCTCTTATTGTTAAGTATAAGTTATCAATTACAGTTGAATATCTATTAAATGTATATTTATTAAAGATTTAAAATTTTCCACTTAGTTAATAATTTATTAAAACAAAGATGCAATGTGCCGAACAGAAACAAGTGGCATTTGATTCCTTTCTGCATGCCAAATTCCTTGATATAAACACGCTGCGCGTCAAGCTGCGCAGATGACCAAGGAGGAATAGGAGGAAACTAGTATCTGAGCAGGGCTTGGGAATTTTCCCTAGCCCTGGTATCTGAGGGGCTAGACGCTTGTGCTATTCAGTGACCACTCCATCAGCAGCCGACGACTACGTCGAGCACAATACAAGGGGTAGAAAATTCAGTGACCGTTTCATACATACTTTACAGGGCTCTGACTGATGAGAAAATTCGATGCTAAGTGAACTGGTGAATGGCCGCTGAACTGGTAATGCCAATGAAACTGGTGAATGGCCGCTGTAATACCAATGAGCCGCTGATACTAGTGAACCATGATACACCAATCAGCTATTTTGTTAACTTAAAAAAAAAAAAAAAAAAAAAAAAAACTGTTAATAATAAAAGCTGAAAAATTATTTTATAAAATGGCAGCTAAATCTGAAGCTATATTTTTAACAGGAAAAAGTTTCTTCAAAAACACTGCATTTAGAAATATATTAAAACAAAAATTTTTTATTAAATATCATATCACAAATTTAAATATAAAATGTTCTGCAAATCTAAGCGAAAAATATTTTTTTCAATTAAATAAAATAATTTCTGTTTAAAATAAATTATTTCTATTAAATAGTAAATAAAATAATTTCTATTATATAATAAATGAAATAATTTTAAAAGATTAAGAAACTAAAATTATAAATTAAAAACGTTTTCGTCAAAACTATCATATAGCTTTTATATTGAAAGTTTTGAATTTCAGAATTTTTGAAAATTTCTTTGGTACTTTTCAATTATACCCCCGCTTTTGATAATTGCCGTAATATGAAAGAAAAAATCGTAAATTACTGTCATAAATATTGCATTTGCATCAGGTATTGTTTAAAAAGTTTACATTTTTAGAAACTACTAAAAAATAAAGCAAATATTTTGTATTTACAATGTATAAACTAAATAATTATCCCTTATTTACAATACTTATTTAAACGCGAATGTTTATTTCTGGCAAAAAATGCTTCAAACTTTTTTCAATGAAACAAAATTAAATTTTGATGTATTTGGCTGTTTTTTGCCTTTGGCGATTTGTGTCCATAATGCTCCTTTTAACACAGAAAATTTCACTATGCCAAAATTATCACTAAAATATGATTATGTCTTTATATTATTTTCTCTTTTCTGTAAGAAACGTGCTTTCTTTAGGATCCTAAGTTGGGATATAACGGAAAAGTACCATTTCTTTGATACATGGTGATAAAATCAGTTACATAATATTTTTCTTCCAACTGATGCTTCAATTTTTAATTAAAATAAATTATTTCAATGCTCACACTTATAACTGCAGACTAAAATAAGGATATCTTATAATTATTTAATTGTTTGCCTTATTCCTCTTTAAACTTCAAATGGTTCATTATTGATATACTTTTCTGTTATTGGAATTGAATTCCAGTATAACAATTATTTTTATTGGCATATTATATTTGTATATATATATTTATATAAATTTCGTAACCTATAAATAAATTTGGATTATTTACAATACGATTAAAGTAAATTAATATTAAGAAAAAAATCTGATTTTTGAAAAATTCTAAAATTTTAAAATTCTACATAAAATGGGCTACTTAATTTATATGATTTCACATCTTTCGTCCTTTTGGAGAAGTAATCAGTATAAATTAATATGATAAGGAATTTGACTGTCTCAATAACAGAATTAAGGTGTAGTATTTTAAAGCAAGCTTGCATCATAATAAAATAATACGATGTTACTCCTCTGATAGCGTTGGCCTTTCGACATTTTTTTAGACGAAAACGTTTTGTAAATTCTGCTACACTACTAATATCATGAAATTTATTTATTTAAAATCAATAAAATTCTTATCCTGTAGACAATATGAAATTTTAAATGATTTTATCACAGTATAAATTTAACTTAAATTTATTTTAAATACCTCGTGTGAGAGGATAGAAGAGCCAAATACACAACTCATGATAAAATAATAAGGACAATAATATATATATATATATATATATATATATATAATATATATATATATATATATATATATATATATATATATATATATATATATATATATATATATATATATATATATATATATATATATATATATATATATATATATATATATATATATATATATATATTGGTGACGATGCGTTGATGCGTGATAATCTATAAAATTTTCTGAATAGACATTTTAGATGATGAATGAAATACGATAAAAATATGAAATTAACTTTCGATAAAAAAATATGAGTGTTATGCGAATGAAAAACGTCGCAAAAAGTAAATCATCTATGAGAGAAAATTTCAAGTTATCAATGATTTTATATCATTAATTCTTTCACTCAGAATTAATTTTTTTTTTTGAATTTATAAACTATGATTAAATGCTTCAAAATTTAACCTGTGTCAGTTAATAAAATTTCACACAATGACATCCTAATTTGAAGGCATTTAGAATAACAAAATAAATTTGATTAGATGACCCTATTATAAGTCAAATGCATTCAGTAAAAGGAATTGATTGATTTTCCGATTGTTTTTTCACGGGTTAACACAATATTTTATGACTGAATCCCTTTAACTTAATCTGCAGAAATTTAAATTCTCTGCAGATTTTTTTTGAGGAAACAACTTATTTGATAAATGTTTTATGCATGAAACGATGTTGCGAAACAATATTATTAACAAATTCTATGAGACATGTAGATTAAATAATATCATTTAAAAAAAATAGGATTTATTTTTTTATCAAATTCATAACAAATGTAAAGTATATAAGGAAGATTGATTCAGGGACATTACAATATTAGAATGGTCATCAATATTTTAACTTGTTCAGAAATCATTTGTGGTTAGAAGTTGTTGATAGTTTGAAACTAAACTATTTTACACATTTTAAACAAATTTTTGTGTTTCTACTATAGAACTAAACTATATTTTTAAGAAAAAAGTCGTCGCTTTTAGTATTATCCATTCGATTTAAATACAGTAAAAATAAAAGTAGTATACAGGAGTGTTTTCAATTTTTGGACAGTAAGATAAAGTTGTATTATTTTATATTTCATTAAAATATTCACCTTTACAAAATATTTACAAATAAGATAAATATTTGTAAGAAATAATTTTCTTAAAAGAAGTATTATTTAATTTAAATATTGATAGTTGAAGTGAAACAGAGACTTAATATCAAAAACTTTTCGATTTGTAAGAAACAATTTTTAAAAAAATTGCATATAGATCTTACGCAATTTTCCATGTAGTTCTATGATTCACTTTTATATGGCACAATAGTTACTGCCCATTTTGATAATCCTTTTGACTAAATTTTTGCTCGATTCTTATTTATCTTTTATGCAACAATAATTTTTGGTAGAATATACCTGCTGGGTTTAAACTAATGTAATTTAGAACAAGAAAAAATGTAAAGTTAACGCTGATAATATTCGCAATTTTTTATCTCAGAATTTTTAAATGATTTGTGGTTGACGCTATACAAGAAGTTGATATATCATGAATATTTAGTTAAAATATCATCTTGCTCCTGTTGGCGATGTCGGTGTATCAAATGTTCTTTAATTCGTTACAGCATATCAAAAAATGGTAAGGTTGAAGTATTCTTAATTAACAGTGCTATTTACAGGAAAAATATACTTTAAGTAAAATTAGCGATTTTTTTCATCAAGCTTGTATTCATGCATATTTGAAGAAACAAGATATCGCTGAAAACACAATAGATTAATAAGAAATACATTAACATCTATAGCAATTTGGCGCCAATTTGTAGAGAAACTGAGCAGAATTCTAAAGTATAAGCCACCCATATTTATTTCTCGGAGAACTCTGGTTTTGATGCACATGTTACATCGACATAATGAAACACTCAAAATGAGTAATTTTATTTTAAAACTATGTACGATGGCTAGATTAATTGATAATCTAGCATTTTTCGACTTTTTGAGAAAGGCATCTATATTGGTTAATTACGATAAAGTTGTTAACTATTGTATTCACAGAGTTAAGGTGTGATAATTTTAAGCAATCTTTGCGAAAAAAAAATAGAAAAAAATTAAACACTTCTGTTATTTTCTTGATAAGGTCTTGGAGTTTGGAGAAAACATTTTTAATTATATGTCACCTTAAATTTTTTTTATCATTGATAAAATTTTCAAAACTTGCATTTAGATGCATTCTTAAATTGTTTGAAAGCCATTCTTGACAATACGAATTTAAAGTAGGAAGCTTAAAATAATGTTTCAGTGCGGATGGGCATTTCACATTAGCAAATATAATCCTTTATTCAGAGATGATATATTTGTGGTTTGTTTATTCAGCTATCTCTCTATTTTTATTTATTCTAATAAAAATGATAATTTCTGAATAAAAATATGCAAGTACAAATCAAGTAAAATAGAATTCCAATATATCTTTTTTAAATTAAAAAATGGATATTCTCTTTTTTATACTTGTGTGATGTACGTTGAGAGTAGAGTACATAATAGTACTATTTCCAATTATTTAAACGTGATGAAATTCATAACATAAACATAGGCGTGGATTTTTTATTGTACTATATTTGCACAATTACCTGCTCTCAAACTTATTATATTTAAATTTTTGGCATTTAATAAATAAACAAATAAGAATTTTAATGAGATTTAATCGACAAAATTTTAATCCAACAAAATTATCAGATTATAAATTTCCAATCAAATCTTTCAATTTGTTGATCAATGAGTTCTTATCTTCACATTTGTGTATAACTGTTTTAGTACTATAAAACAGTAAGTATATTGGCATTATTTTGAAGATAGTACTTAATCATATAGAATCGAAATTATTAAAATCCTTTAACAGATTTTAAACCCATTTCAAGACATTTTCTTTGACAGATGTAAAATACAAGCACAGAAATTTTTTTAAAAAATATTCGATAATTAACAAAATTACCAACAATGTTGAACAAAAATTAACCTATACAATAAGAAATAACTTCATCTCAAACTGGAAATATCTATTTAATGTTTAAATTTTTTTAAATTAATTTATGGCATTCATTTTTTTGTTCCCTGCAAAATCATTCAACAATCATGCATAATACTGAATTTATACTACTATCATTGTTCTGAGAAAGTTGCTGAGTTGTTATTTAAATCTGGTTCTCTAACCTATGCGAAATAATTACTTTTAAATACACATTAATCATATTAAACGTTCTTATATTAAGAAAATTAGACGTTAATTTTAATATCATTCTACATTCGATCAGTTAGGCCAGGCTTTTGAATAAATTTCAAACCTCTAGTTAATAAACAGTCAGGTAAAATACAACTAGCTTGCTTCTTGGGGTTGCCTAAAAAATTCGAATCACTAAAAATTGCTCTAAATTTAACGAGCGTAATTGAGTCTTATGCTGAGTTATTCTGTTAATGAATAGTTCAACAAGTATTTGCTGGATTTTCTGTAAATAGTACTTGTTATGTATGTATGTATTAGTGTATTTGCGCTTCACTGTACTTTAGAGTGCCACTGAAAATCGAATTCTTCTCTTTCATATAGAACAATACAATTAGGTATAAACATTTCACATAATTTTGTTCTACTTTATATTTTATGTTTTTTTATTGCATTTTCATTGTTTTATGAATATCTATCACCATTGGAGAAAAAGATAAAAAGATTTCTAAAGTATAATTGTACTTTAACTCTGTTTCTAAAGATTGATTTTCTGCGTGAGAAAAAAGGTTTTAAAAACAAAGGAAAATAGCTGGCTAAAAGTAAAATTTAATTACAATTAATATCTTTTTGGCAACCGTATTTAGAGACCGCAGCATAATCTATTATTTGCATACATAACTTTCACTATAATGATATTTTAGCACATTATATCAATTTTATTTGACGTAAAACATTTCAATATCCTTTCCTTTTGATCAACTGTAACAGAATACATTTATTAATTGTACTCGGTTATAGGTATTCTTTGAAGCATACATTGAAATTATATTCAATTTTTTCAAAAATTTTTAAAAAGAGGTCCTCTTATATAATTTATATTTAAAAATACATTGAATTCTTATTATGAAAAAAAAAAATTATTTTCAAGATTTGTTACGGTTTATTGTTAAATTAAAATACAAAATAATGTAGCATACTTATAAAACTTCTAAAATTATATAGAAAAGATAATTCCGCGTTATTTTTTATTGCATATTGCATGTTACATTTACATTGAGTTTCGTACATTAAACTTAAATTGGTATTCTTTAATTATCAAGGGTTATTTGATTGCTTATCAAGGGAAGCTTAAGCAAACTTGTTGATCATTTAGTCATTTTATTGAACTCTATGGTAAATATTACGTTCATTATATTAATGTGCCCTTTGGTTTTCTTTTAGAATATTAAATAGTGAACCACACAATAATTTTTTTCAAATTTTTGGAATACTTAGAACAGTCTTCATTAAAGTTCTCTATTCAAAATATATTTATGAGTATTGTTACATGGATAAATATTGGCTTATATTTTTAACTGTAGGGAACACACAAAGATTAAAAAAAATATTTTTGAAAGAACGTTAAAAAAGTATTTTTGAGAAATAAATATGATATAAACTGTAATAGCTTTTCTCCAATTTACTGTGAAACGCTAGAAATTTCAAGTAAAGTGATAAAATAGCGTTGATATATTTATTTTACTCAAACAATAGAGTAAAAGAGCAATTGTAAATAAGTTTACAATAATTATAGATAAATATAAAATTATTTCAATTGTGTTTGACAAATTTTTTATATTTGTTTTAAAACAATTTGTTAGATTTCTAAAATTAAAATGTAATAGATTTAATATATATTTTATTGAGAGATAGATTTAGTTTAAAGATCAATGTAATTAATTTTATCAATATTTGCATCAACAAAACTTTGAATATCAACAGATTTTGATCCAGCGTATCTTGTTCATTTAATTCTGTAGGTTTCAGTTAAGTTCCCCAAGTAAATCACATTAAGATAAATTCACAGAAAATTTTTAATAGTATAATTTAAAGTAAAATGTAAACATAATAGAAATCTAAACAAAAATAAATATTTTTCATCAAAATTTTATAATTCTTTCGAAATAAAGTAACAAAAGAAAATTTTTTAATTTCTTATATTATGTAAATGTGGAAAGTTAATAATGGAAATCTTAAATGAGAACAGAAAGTATTATATAGCTTAGATATATATGTATACAAAATACTATAGTTTAATTAGTTTTGTTTCTAATGACTCATATTGTTTGACAGGACTCATCAGTGAAGATAAAAAAGAGTTTTCTTAAGTAATGTCAGCAAAAGGCCCCCCAATCACTGAGGAATCTACCGGAATTACCGGTACAGAAGACGGACTTGTATCTGGTTTTCTTTCTGAAACAGACAAGAGTTCATTAAAACCGGAATCTAGAAGAGGAGAAAACATGGCTCAACCACAAGCTCAAGTACACTCAATTTTTTTCGTACACCGTCTTTTTCCACACGATTTTTAAGTACTACTTACCAATAAAGGCCACGGTGGCCCGGCTGGTTAGGGCGTCGTTCTCATTATCGGAAGGTGGTGAGTTCGAATCCCGGCTTAACTGAAGATCCGTCTTGTTCCCTAACGGCTGCTGCGGCACGTTAAAACTGGGCTTGGTCGCAATGTCCTCCAAGTAAAATGATACCTCTGGGAGTGGCAGACCAAGTATTTGAGGTCTTCTGCTTGGTCCCTGCTTCAAAATCACGAAGACTACACCCGGCTACTTCTATTTAACTGGTAGAGCCCAATTCAGGGTTAGGCACAGGGAAGTATGCTGGTGTAATAAAAACTGTTTACCAATACATATTTCGTTCAAGTAGGAATCCTAAAAATATTTTAAATCTAATTTTGTCTGTGTAATTAGAAGATGATCGGCTTATTCCCATACAGGAGTGAGTGATTTGTTCTATTGTACCAACATGGTTTGGTCACTAAGTATTTTGAATTACAGGGAATAATACCCGGATTTTGTAATCACTTTTTTCTTCACTTCTTATAACTTCAACTTGAATATAGTATTTCATTCTTCGCATCATCGTTGTAATTTGTGTTAAGATGCTCAGTTCGTAGGATGATTTAAACAATTTCAATAAAGTTTTGAAAGTTGTTATTCCAATTGAACATTTTTTAAATTCGATGGTGAAATTTTCAGTATAATTGTATTACTAATAATTTTTTTATTGTAAAAAAGGTAGTATTGGAATTTATGACAGTTTATATGAAAGTAAATATTTGATTTGATTTTGTGAGGTTTACTGATGCAAGGTCCAATATTGGACATTTCTGCACCGTACAATATTTAAAACTGTAGGTAAAAGTTCTGTGTTAAAATACTAGTCCGATGTATGCAATGGAATGTATTAAAAGTTCAAGAAAAACATATGTAAAAGGTTATTTTGGCTAAAAATCTTAAATAGAATTCAAGAAACCTATTGCACGTAAAAATGCAAACAAATTTCTATGTGGTTTAAACCCAAGCAAGTCTGATAAAATTAAATTTGTAGTATTAAAAAACACTATGCGTAAATCATTGAAATTAGGACAGACAATTAAAATGTGATGTACTGTATATGGTACATTACACATGCCACAAACTGGAGCACTACGAGACAAGAATAAGTGCTTGTGTGTAAATCTAGTATGTCCAATACGAAGCCGTGTGAGTTTTACATCTACTCTTCGCATGGGAGCAACTGGGAATGGAAGAATGTGGGAGGATATACTATATAATTTATTGTTCTTCTGCAAATCCCATGTTTTTTGCCAGTGAGATGAAATGAAATCTTTGAAATAATGAAATAATTTGTTTAATGTCAAAAAAAGTTATTGCTTTATGCAAAATGTCAGAGGCATTTTTAGCAGCATTATCTGCAAGTTCATTCCCAGCTATGCCAACATGACTTGGAACCCAACAAAACAAGATGTCAAATCCTTTATTCTTCAGTATATTTAAAATATCCAATATTTCCACTATAATTGGATGACATTTATCTTTAAAATTGTCTAATTGCATGAGCACACTCATGCTATCTGTATATGTACAGTACTTTCAATAACAGCTGGATTGTATTATTTCTAGAGCACGTTTAATAGCAACAGCTTCAGCTGTATACACAGAATATGATGCATGCAGTTTATAGCTGTAAACTGTATTTCCAACAACAATACCACAACCAACATGACCACTTGATTTTGAGCCATCAGTATATACAGAGATATGGGAGGAATAATGAGAATGAATGTGTGAAAACATTTGTTGCAAAATAAGGGAAGATGTGACTGATTTATTGTATCCAGTAAAGGGCTTGATTATATTGACAACAGGAATATTCCAAGGAGGAAATCTTAGAGCATCTGTGATTTGAATATGTAAATCAGGGAACTCGGATGAAGACAGGAATGAATTTGTACGCTCATAAAATGGTAATATGTTATGTGGCCGTGCATTATATAGCCTTCTTAAAGAGGGACAAATAATCATCGATTTCAAAGGGTGTTGTGATACTGATAGCATTTTAAAATAATAATGTAGAGAGAGTTTTTTACGCCTCAGATCTAGAGGTAACTGGTTGCAAATTACATAAAGGCTCTGGACAGGAGAAGTCCGGAATACTCCAGAACAGATTCGTAAAGCTGAGTGATGAACAGGGTCCAGTTTGCGCAAAACTGATGATCTGGCTGATCCATAAACTACGCTACCATAGTCAATTCGGGATAGAATAACTGACTGATACACTCGGAGTAATGCTTGACGATCTGCACCCCAAGAGGTGTTAGAGAGAACTTTCAGAATATTAATTGATTTTTCGCATCTTTTGCGCAAATCTAAGATATGTGGTAGAAAGGTTAACTTTTTATCAAATATAAGCCCAAGAAATGATATCTGGTTAACTACGGGAATAGTTGTACCTGATATCTTAATTTCTGGATCAGGATGAAGCCTAGTTTTTCTGCAAAAATGGATACAATTGCTTTTACAAGGGGACAAAGTATGCCCATTTTCATTACACCAAGCAACTAGATTATTGACAGCAGTTTGTAATTGCAGTTCAATCAGTCGCATGTTGGAACCTTGGCAAGAAATTTGGAGATCGTCAACATATAATGTTCCATGGACAGATGGCTGCAATACATGAAGAATGTTACTGATGCAAATATTAAAAACAGTAACACTTAAGATACTTCCCTGAGGAACCCCTCATATTGGATAAATGGATTAGATAAAACAGATCCTATACGGACATTAAAAATGCGAGAACTTAAAAACTCTGAATAAAAATAGGTAAATTTCCTCTGAAATTAAAATTATACAAAGTTCGAAGAATTCCGTAACGCCATGTCTTATCATAAGCTTTTTCTATGTCAAAAAATATAGACACCAAATGATGTCTCCGTACAAAAGCATTCCTAATTTGTGTTTCTAGGTATGCAATATTGTCCAGAGTAGATCGACCTTTCCGGAATCCACTTTGACAAAGGGATATGTACTGATTGTCTTCAAGTACATAAACAAGACGAGCATTGACCATACGCTCCAAAGTCTTAGCAAGGCAACTTGTGAGAGCAATTGGACGATAGTTTTGAGGATTAGTTGGATCTTTCCCAGGTTTAAGAATTGGAATAATAATTGCTTTGCTCCAAAGACTGGGATAGACATGTTCATTCCATATTCTATTGAATAGAAGAAGAATGTTTATTAAAGATTCATGATTAAGATGACAAATCATCTTATATGAGATACCATCTGGTCCCGGACTAGTATTTTTAGTTTGGGACAGGGCTCTCTGCAGTTCCAGCAAAGAGAAATTGCAATTATATGGATGTATGGCTTTTTCATGAAACTTTATAGGTTTCTTTTCAGCTTGCTCTTTGGTTCTGAGAAATTTAGGATCATAAGAGGCTGGACTAGATACCCTTGCAAAAGTTTCACCTAAAAGATTGGCAATATCATATTGAGAAGAAATTGTGTCAGCTCCTGTGCGTAGTATTGGGATAGAGAAGTCCCGATATAAACCACTGGAAGCTTTAACTTTCTTCCATAACTCTTTGCTGGAAGTTGATGATGTGATGGAGGAAACATATCTTATCCAAGATTCTTTTTGACTATTTCTCCGTACTCGACGAGCAAAAGCTTTAGCTTTTTTGAAAGCCATGAGGTTTTCCATGGTAAGGCACCTGCGAAAAACAGTCCACAACTTTTTTTGTTTTTTGAATGGCATTTGGCACTCATGGTTCCACCATGGTTTATGATATTTGCGGGCAATTGGGGAGCGCTTGGGAATTGTGTTTTTGGCAGCATCTAGAAGTGTATGAGTCACTTTTTGCACAGCATCATTAATATTATCAATTCTAACCATGCGGTCAGTAATCGCAGCTAATTGAGTGTAGAGAGACCAGTCTGCACGATCATAAGAATAAGAGGAGAGAAAGACTTGTGGTCTGCTTATACCAGTTTGATTTATAATTAAAGGAAAATGATCGCTGTTATATAAGTCCTTATCAACATTAAGATTTAATGAAGGTAGAATTGATGGAGAGCAAATAGCTAAATCTATTGAGTGAAAAGTTCTTGATGGCTGATGGAAATAGGTTATTTCCGTGGAATTTAGAAGGCAGATATTGTTATTAGAAATGAACTGTTCAATTGTCTTGCCCCGAGGATTCATATTATCACTACCCCATAAGGTGTTATGACCATTGAAATCACCAAGTAAAATGAAGGGTGTAGGTAGTTGGTCCAGCAAACTGTTTAAATCGCTTTCATGGATGATCGCATGGGGAGGTAAGTAAAGGCTACAAATAGTAATGAGAGATGTTGTGTGTATGCGTACTGCAACAGCCTGCAATGAAGTGTTAAGGGATTGTATAGTGCTAGGAATATTACAAGACACAAGAATGCATACACCTCCAGAAACTGAATCATGACTAACATCTTTCCTAACACAATTATATCCACGCAATTTTAAACTGTACTGAGGTTTCAAGAATGTTTCTTGGATGGCAAAACAAACTGGATTATGCAGGTTTATAATTGTTTTTATATCTTCTATATGAGTGCGGAAACCTCGACAATTCCAAGAAACGAAGGTTCCCATTAAGCAAAGCTGAATGCTCCGGCATTGGAGCAAGCCATCTGGGATTCAGATGAATCTCCACTTAGGAGTGTTTCATCATCTGATGGGTCTGCGTTTTTTATACCTGTCTTAGAGGCAGTTGAGCTTCTTTTACTCTTTAAGTATGATTTATGGAACCCTTCTTTTGCATTCTTTAATTTTAGGGATCTTTGGGATTTAGATTTTGCAGAAGACAGTGGAGAAATTCCTTTCGGAATAGGTGGGACATTTATACTAGGAATATTTGAGGATAAGTTTGGAAATTTTAAGAAATCTGTTTGAGTACTACAAGATTTCATGACTTTTTTAATTTCTTGTGAATAGATAACACCTTGATTAGGGGTACGAGATGATACTGTATGCCTGGCTTCAGGGTAAGATAAGTTTTGTTTTATTTTCACAGTAATAATCTCTTTTTCTAATATCCAGGTTGGGCATGACCGGGAGTATGATGGATGATCACCACTGCAGTTTACACATTTTTCTTGTAATTGACATTCACTACTATCATGTCCAACAGATGCACATCGAGCACAAGTCAAATGTCCCCTGCAAGTAATTTTTGCATGGCCGAAACGCTGACACTTAAAGCATCGTAATGGATTTGGAATATAGGGGGGAACATTACAATTTAGGTAACCAGCTTTAATAGATTGAGGTAGTATAGGAGTAGCAAATGTGAGTATAAGGTGCTTAGTTCTTATAATTTTGCCCTCTCTCCTGATTGTAATACGCTGCACATGTTGTACTTTTTGGTCAACGAGATTATTCAAAATTTCCTCCTCTGAAACATTAAATAGATCATCTGCTGAAATTACTCCCGGTGTAGAATTTAACCTACTATGCGGAGATACTATAACATCTATATTACCAAGGCATTTTAGTTTTAGGGTGGCTTTGGCCTGTTCAATTGATAAGACTTCAACTAAGAGATCACCAGATTTCATCTTGCGAACATTTTTGACATTTCCAACTGTACCAATAAGACTCTTATTAATTAAGAAAAGAGAAACAGTATCGAAATTACCCTCAGTTCTTTTAATAACAAAATATCTCTGATCCTGTATCATTTGTTGCTCCATAGGGAGTAAAGAATTAGAAGTACATTCCATAGAAATAAGTTAATTACTTCAAGGCCCGACTGCACCACCCACCATCGAGCCCAACAAGGGGATGCAGTATAACTGCATCACTATAACTGCTAGCCAGACCTTATACGCTTTCAATATATCTCTGACGTGGCCTCCACCCTTATCGAGTCACACAGCAGATATATGATTGCTTGATCCATGGAAGCCGATTGGTATGCTGAGGACCACAACACACCTCCCGTTTACCTGAAGCAGAGGCCAAAGTAATGTGTTGGTCTCTGGGGGCCTCAATCACCAGGATCTTCCTTTCCAGGGACACGGGTATCCACGCACGGCAAACACGCGGGTGATTTAGTCCCCAAGAGAAGCTAATACTAACAGGGCGACAATAGCCTGTTAGCTACTGAAGGGGAGCCCTCAACCTCTTACGAGGCAACCACAATGAGGGAGAGGAGGAAGAAAAAGCAGAAGAGGAGAGGAGAGGAGAAGAGAAAATAAAGAGGAGAAACAGATCACTAGGGTACTTCGGGATTGTGACACCCGTGTTTACCTAAAGAAGGTAAACCCCCTGAGGGGATATGAAAGTAAAGAAATCTATAAAGACGAAGTTAAAAGTTTAGTTCAGCTGATTTAATTAATTAGAGATGGGTTGAAATTTGCTGCAGGTATGGAACAACATTTTTTTACTCTGACATAGAGCGTGCATTAAAATTTGAAATTGATTTTAAGTTTTGTATATCAGATGAACCAACGAAAATCTAAAAAAAAAAAAAAAAAAAAAAAAAAACAGCCGTTTATAAGAAACATAGTAACAAAAAGTAAAAAAATAAAAAAATGATAGTTAATGACGAACGAAATTTTTCATTTAAATCAAAGTCAATAGTTGTGCTAGACATTCTTGACTTATCTACTGATGATAGCATTTTAGATCCGGTTCAATAAACGAGCAGACTAGTTATCAAGCGATGAATTGTTGTTAGTTAGCAGTTTTATTCCTAATTTCAATTTGAATTTTTATATGTTATATATAATTATAGAGAGAAAATTTACTATTCACTAATTAATTTTTGTAATAAAATTGAATTTGTTTAAGAAACATGTAATCTAGTTTTCATTATCACATTTTTTGTGTGATATTTTTGGGAAAATATTTAGATTTTTCATCTAATATGGTTTTTTAAAGTTATGGAACACATCCCTAAATTTATCATAAATGATATGTATTTTTTTACATGATTTTTTGTACGGTTCTTTAAGGAACATATATACCATGTAAAAAAGAGTTGCATATAATTCTAGATTTTCCCACTCATGAACCAAAAGGAAGCATGAATAGTTAACACAGCTTCAATGTTCATGAATTCAAAACTGAGTTCAACCGCTCGAATTTTCTAGACTCGATTTACATATTTCTGCTGAACAGAAAAATTCAGTATTGAACCCTATTTTTCATAACATGTTTAATTATCTTAATTATCTTTGCATACTCTAAATGAGAGTATGAAATGACAGAAAATATGAAAAAAGAATTTCGTATCGTAAAGTGGGAGTCATAGCAATATGCATGCTCCGTAGATTTGTTGAAAGAATTACAAAGAATTATTGTATTTTCAGAAACTAAGTAATGATTATTTTTTCCGTTATTGTCCATCATTCCTTCCATTCTTTAGGTATACCACAAATTTATTTTTCAGTATCATAACCATGGAGAAGCGAAAAGTTATACAGCAATTTTAAATTAGGACTTTTGCATTTCGCTAAGCTGATTTTAGTTTTACTCATAATTTGCTGCTTTTCATAAAAATTCCATATTCCATACAATACAATAATTCCAGTGAAATAATTCCCTAGATTGAACTTTCTGCTTCTTTTACAAAAAGTCGAATTGTATATTCTGCATATCATGCCGATTTTTCCACGAGTGATTAGCAGATCCTACTCTCCCTATCTGTCTTACAGATATATATCCTACCTACACATAATATTTAGTACTAAAGCCGGAGGATTGTGTAAATTTGAATTTTTGCAATCTAAGCGATGTGCTGGTCATATGAAGATGATCAAAATAAGAAATAAAACTATTAAATCAAGTAGATTTATTTTGTATAGAAAATGACCACCATGAACTGCATGTACATGTATCTTGGTAAGGTCTCAATAAGTCAATGGGGAATGTTTTCACCCACGGCAACCATTTAACTATATAAATCAAGTTTGGTAGAAGAATTTTTATAATTATTAACCACTGATGTTCCAAATGTACTCGATGAGAGACAAGTATGTAAGTGCAACAGATCTTGTTAAAATGTCATTTCTGTGTGGACAATTTACAACATTTTTCTTTTGAAAAAATACCTAGAACATAATGAAAGGAAACTTCCTCATTATAAAGCATCTTCGAGGGGTCTACACACAAGACATAAAGCCTATTACTTTACATAATACCATTTTACACCATGATGTCAGAAAAAAGGTTCGTACAATATTATCTTTTTAAGAAGAAATATGTTTTTTCCCTAGACTAATTCTATATTATAATGGTATTTAGTATGATTAATTCTGTACCATAATTGTATCTAGTAGAAACAAGACTAATCCCCGAAGAAATAAGGCTTTATTATAGTTACTGTAGTGACTTGCTTACATATCATTTAGCTTTTCAAAATATGTGATTTTAGTTCAACAAAACACTCACTTATGACTTATATCCCGCAATGTTTTATGGTTTATGAAGGCATAAAGTTGAGACATCTGATTTGTGTTATATGGCGTCAAAGTTTGTTCGCTGTGCCATAGAAAATTTCAAAAATAAATTGTATATTCTTATAATCTTTAAATAAAAAATTTGCAAAATATGGAGTTTTTAAAACTTTTTAAGATTTGGAAGGAAATACAAAATAATATCAATATCTTTTTTAATTTTTGATAATTCTCTCTCTATGAGTACGAAAATTATTAATTTTTATTATGTGATTTTATTTTATGTTAATGAATTAAGTCTCCACAGAAAATTCGGTTAATATTATAAAGTACTTTTCAATTATTGCAGAGCGAACCTGCGAGTCGATGCCAAAATATTGTATTGGATCCCACGGTAATTGAAGATGCAGTGATCTCTGTGCTGAAACAAGGTGGCGTTGCAGATGTATGCTCAAGATTTTATTACATTTATGATTAGTCCTGTTAGAGCTCACAACTGTATTTATATTAATTATTTGATTCTACTAGAAAGCACCAAACATGGAAGACTGCCAAAGAATCGCAAGCGAATGGTCACGAATGATGCAAGGGGTTTTTGAGAAGGAACTTCAACAACTGAAACACAAACATGAAGAATTGGATGAAGAGGTAACCATCTTAGAAAATATTAACCAATATAAAATCAAATATAGCATTCAAGATATAAAAAATATTAAACATAGTCGAATTCTTTATAATTTCCTTAAGGGAATTTTTTCGCCGTAATAAAATTTTGCATAGAAATATAAAATTAAGGAATTAATTATACCAAAAATATACCAAAATGTAATGAAACAAAGAGGCTATGTCTTATCTTGATTTCTTTTTTTATTATTTTTGAACAAAGCATTTCAAAATTTACGCAAAATTAATTCATGAAGAAGTACTCTTTTTTAATAAAAGGGGTGGATTAAAAATGTTTATAAATGTACATTATCATGTAAATGAAAAATTATATTTAAGAATATAATGCAGTCAATAATTTTTCCCGTATTTATATTTTGGAATTAATCGATAACTCTCTTGTTTTCGGTTCAACAATTTGTGGGTTCAAATCCCACTTTATCTGCACACAATTATTTACAATATGCTTTGTTATACTCTATGTCTCAGTCTAATTAACCCTCGTGTGTAAGAAATGACCATTGAGAGACAAACAAAGCCAAGCCATTTGACGTTTATGCATTTAAAAGTGAACTTTTTATCAATACAGCTCTTTTATTGGTGCTGCGTTTATGTGAATTAAAAAAAATTATTATTGAAGTTAACAAAATGAATAGAATGTGCATGAAAATCTTTGTAATTACCGTCAATTATATCAATATTTAAAGATGCTGAAAGAAGAAAAGATTTTACAACAAAGTGTAAGTGATACCCAATCAGAGAAGGATTATTTAAATTTTAATCGAAATAAGAATTTCATTCAAGCATTTTCCTCTTGATAGTGAAGAATATGATTCTGATAGAGAAAGTTTCACACAAACATTTACTGTTTGCTCCAGCTATTTTAGGACATAATTTGCTACACAAAAGAAATACAATAGCTTAGAAAATACAATTTTCAAGCAATTTGAAAAAAGTATCTGATATGCTGGTCTGTGAATGTTTTGACTATTCGTATTTTTATATGTAGAAAACAATTTCGGAGAAAAAAAAGGAACCAGATAAATGCGAATTGATCAAATCAATCATTTCTCATTTTTAAGTAAGTAAGTGACGAATTCTTCTTAACTGATATCGTCAATGTTGATCTATACACATATGGGGGGAGGACAATACGTCCTATGAATATTTAATGTGTAATATCCCTTCAGCATTGTATTGACTGATTGTGTCAAGAAAAGTAGACGATTGAATACTCAAGTCGAATAGCTCCCTGCCATGTGTAGTACCCACGAGAACATTTTTAAAAAAAATGGCTCACTAACATCAATAAATGAAATCAATTTTGTGTGAGTTTGACTAATATTTTTTCCGATTATCTCAAATCCAGAGATACTTCAGTAACACACAGCTGATAATTTAACAGCTTTTAAAGTATTTAGATTTCTATCGCGTCTCGATTTAAGAATGAGATTGAGAGATATTATGCCAGATATATCTGCCATTATGCACAGAAAATCAGGAAATATTTTCATGTGCCTACTCCGACTCATTTGCATGCAAAAAGCCGAACTAACAAGTTTTATTCTGATTTTTTATTGGTAACTGGGACTGAACGTCGAATCTTCCATTCCGAAACTTGAAGTCCTGATTCTATGTCAAGCAAGAAGGCATACACAATAAAAAATCTTAGAATGGAAAAACTCTGTCCCAGAGATTTAGAAATGCTGTTTAAGACAATTTTTTTGTTGAATAACGAAGAAAATTTATATTTCTCTATAGAAAGGAAATTTCTTGCTTATGCTGAAATACGACTGATATTTTTTGAAATACTATTTTAATTTTGATGAACAATAATAAATTGCTGGCATGAGAAAGCATGTGAAAAGTCCCTTTCTCACACATTACTTTCCAAGCCTGAGTATTCAGGTTACTTTTTTCCATGGCTAAAACATTAATTATATCTTATATTGTGTTTACAAGTATTGACTTTCTATAAAATTTACAAGACAGGGTGGGAGGGAGCACACTTTGACTAATGTCTCTGGAAAGTCATTTTCGAAAAATCTCGCCAAATATGTTCAAATGCTTATAACTATACTTGGCTGTAAGGCAGTCCACTCAGAGATATTAAAAGCCTACGATAGTAAAAATAAGCTTTCCATAAAATTAGTTTAGATACATAAATATTTTCTGAGCTAAATTTTATGGAAATTTTGGGAAGTTGTACCAAATTTTATGAAATTTGTAGTCAAAGTTTAGCAAATTCGAATGATTCAACATTAAGTTTCTAATAATTATAAAAAATATGCGAAATATTTCTATACATTTGAAGTATGTTCTAATATTATGGTCATATTATTAAATGCTGTGGAATATTAAGTATTTCTTATAATAAAAGTAAGTAAGAAAAAGAACACAAGGATAAAATTTTTTTGATAATTTCTAGGAAAATAGCTTAACGAGTATCTGTGCGAGTTTTTTATAAGTTCCTGCCAATGTATGATAAAAGTTGCTGAATGATATCAATTAGTAATTCCTCAAAAATCATAACATGGTTAAAAAATGTTTTAGTATTGCAACATTATGGATTTTGTAACCATTATATATGAGAATGAGTTTTATACAGTTTTAAACTGGAGCAAAAAATATTAAACATTTATAACTGTAAATCAACCAGAGTTTCCCCATCACATAGGATATATCATAAATAGCCTCAAGAGAAAGCACATTTTAATTAGGAATACAGGTTTAATGGTGAAACTGGTACTTATTCCTCTGGTCATTTTATTAAAATAAAAAACCACAATAATTTTTTAGCTAAAATTTTGACGTTTAATTTTATATACAGTCTTAGTTTATTATAGATATATTAGTCAAATAATTTGATTATAATATTAATCTTAAATTAGTTTCATTATATTAAAATTTTATTAGCTAAATGTTTTGAATGAGAATTATGAAATAAAACTGCAAAATGCAAGAGAACTAGCGCAAAGAATTCAAATTTTGACTGAAGAAATAGAATTAGCAAGCCAATATGATGCAGATCTTCGGAGACTTTACGAAAACAGAAAAAGATGTTTTGATGCTGATTTGCACGGACGTCAACAAGATATTAGTAGGTCACTGGAATCTCTTGATCAAAGCTTTACATCAAGAATAAGCCCTGAATCTCCTCGGGGAATAAGACAGTCACGTCCACCACCTGACAGCTCGCCATTTGGAGTTAAAACTACATACGACGTTGGGAAAGGCATCAGCATGAGGACTTTAACTCATGGATCACCCATGGAATACCAACAGAAAACAAAAATTGAAAGCACTATACCAACTCCAGACACTACACGAATGATAGATAGAACTTTCAATTTGAATCAGACTTCGTCAATATCTCCTAAAACTCCATTGCTTTCATCAACCAGATATGGGTATGATGGTCCCAAAGCAATAGCTTACAACAAAACTCCTGGTTTTTCCTATGAAAGTGGAGCCATAAAAAAATCTATAATTGTAACTAGTCCCGAACGGGAACAGCCTTTACAAGTGGATATAAATGTGGAACCTCATGGCCTAACGCAAACAAGAAGTGGCGAGCATTTTGTGTGTGATGTTACTTTAAATATGCATGATTTACCATTTTACAGAGGACCCAAACCACGCCAAGGGGGAAGTATTCCTAACTGGTATGAAACGCCTCCTATAACTACATCACCTGACCGAAGGCCATATGGAATATTTACTCCAAAAGGTGTTTTTGAAAAAAGAAATGTGGCCATCAGAAAGCTTTTTGATTCTGATTTCGAAAGCCCTGGTTCTCCATGGGGAACAGGAAGAGTGACTCATGCTGATTTGGATTATAATTTACCTCCACCAGGTATGTTCGAGGATACTTCCTCTTCAGGTATGGATCAAACTATTGAATGGGAAGTACCTTCACAAATGAATAGAACATTCGAGATACAAGATCTTAATAAAACATATTCTGCTTCTCCCCAATTAGACAAAACATATGACTATCAACAAGGGAGAACAGCCTCTCCACAACTGAATGTAACATTTTCACCACCACAAAGTAGGGCACCTAAATTGGGATTGGATCAAACATTTTCCGTTTCTGGAAGTCCATCACCTTTTTCTCAGTTGAATAGGACATTTACACCTCCACCAAGAGGACCACCTTCATCAAGATTGAATCAAACATTTTCAGATTCTCAGAATCAGTCGCTTTCTCCTCAGATGGGCCGGACATTTTCTCCTTCATCACCCAGCAGACAAGATTCACCTTATGGAGCATATGGCTTTCCACGCAGCCAATCGCCTCAAGAAAGTAGTCCTTTTATGCCATCTCTGAGAAGATCACCAACACCATCTCCAGCTCAAGATGAAATGCAAAGAATGATGCACGATCAATTGGATCCTGAAATGCTTGCTCGCATGTTTCCAGAAGATTCTTCATCCCCTGTCTACATCAGGAGGTTACAAACACCATCACCAATTCGTAGAATTCCGATTCCAGAAGAGGAGCGCATGATGCAAGCTCGTCTAAGTCCAGGAATGCTTGCTCAACAACTTGACGAGAGTGGTTTAGGCGATACGTACGATGACGAATGGTTTGATCGTCATCATAGTGCAGGAATGTTTCAAAATCTATCCGGATCCAGTGGTTATATCAAATGAGTCCCCGTTGAAAATTATAATAATTTTAGAATAATTTTCAATCGAAAAATAAATTTATAAAGCAGAAGGAAAAAAATGATGCTTCAGAAATTTTTCTATTACTGAAATGATAACAATTGGTTTCACACTGCAAATTAAGCAAAAAATTTATAAGAATACAAATAATTAGAATGAAGAATTAATGTATAATTTATAAGAGAAACAAATAAAGTTTAAATGTTTATTGAATTAAATTTTTTCTTAAATTCATAAATTATTGATATTGAATTTTGTAGTTTATAGTGAACATGAGTAGGAATATATAATTTTTATTGAAGAAGATACAGTAATAAAATATGATTAAGATACCATTTAGATTATACATTATTTTAATATCTCTACAAAATTTCAAGGGTTTTTCCCAAATTGATTAACATATTAAGTAAGAAAGTATATGAATGTTTATGGCACACAGAGATTAAATTAAATTTTTTTAATAATTTTTTCCCTTATTATAATAAATTTAAAATAAAAATCTCAAATATATATCAAACCTTTGTACACTACTGGCCATTAAAATTGCTACACCAAGAAGGAATACAAATAACAGAACGATATTTATTGGACACATACATTATTGTGGAAAGAACAAGTGATTAGATTTACAGGAAATTAGGATGTATAGATCTTGAGAAATCAGCCCAGAGCAGCCACCTCTGGCTGCAATAACAGTATTTATCCGCCTAGGCATGGAGTCAAACAGATATTGTATGGCATGTACGGGGATCTCAGTCCATGTAGCTTCAAGACTATGCCACAGTTCATCGACAGTCATGGCGCCATAACTCGCCATGAATGGTGAGTTATGGCGTGCCAATCGCTCGGCAACCATTGACCACACGTTCTCAATTGGTGACAGATCAGGAGAACGTGCTGGCCAGGGTAACAGTCGAACCTGTTCTGTATCAAGGAAGTTCAGAACAGTACGGGCAACATGCGGTTGTGCATAATCCTGTTGTAACAAGGCATTAGGGAGGCCTCGAAGATAGGGCAGAGCCTCGGGCCTTAACACATCGGAAATGTAACAGTTGCTGTTCAAAGTGCCGGTAATGCGAACAAGAGGTGATCGAGACGTGTATCCAATGGCACCCCATACCATCACTCCAGCAGATGGGCCAGTATGGCGATGTCCAATGCAAACTGGCAATGCGTGTTCTCCACGATGCCTCCAAACACGGATGCGGCCATCATGATCCTGTATACAGAACCGAGATTCATTTGTAAAGATGACGTGATGCCATTCCCGCGTACAGGTTCGTCGCTGATCACACCTTTGAAGGCGCTCCTGTCTGTGACGCAGAGTCAATGGTAGCCAAAGCCATGGTCGCCGTGCAGACGATCCATGCTGCTGCAAACGTCGTCGAACTGTTCGAGCAGAAACTTATTGCCTTGCAAGTGACTATATTTCTCGACTCAGGTTTCTCGACAAGGTGAGGTGGTTGTACGGATCCTTGTGACCATGCGGATAAGATGTCTGTCTTCTCTGCTGTTAGTGATGGGGGTTCGCTGAGGTCCTGCATAGAGTTCCGTATGATTGTCCTAAACCCATCGATTCCAAATTCTGCTACCAGTCATGAGGTCTCGACCGACGCGAGCAGCTATATTGCGGTACGATAAACCACAATCCCGGTAGGCTATAATCCTTCCTCGATCAAAGTCAGACACGTGCTGATAGGCATTTCTTCTTCTTACACGAGGCATTACAACAACTTTCTTTGCCGAAAACAACGTTGAAATGGAAATTGAGTATGAGAAAACTGCTGTCAAATCTCTGGTTTTATACACATTGTAGATGTCGCTACTGTCGCCTGCTTTGTATGAATGAGCTGAAAATCTAATCATTTGCATATCACAGCAAGTTCTACCTGTCATACATATTTCACGTTTGTGGTGTGGCGCTTTCCTGGTGTAGCAATTTTAATGGTCAGTGGTGTATATATATTATATTATATTATATCTGTATGTATATATTTATGTATACATACACACTAGCCACTGAATCAGAAATCTTGGAGATTTTCATTTAAAATCAAATTTTTTTAACATGGTGATACGACATTAGAATACTCTCAAACGTAAGGTGTACGCGCGCATTTCTAGATAAATAAAGTGAAATGAGAGAAACGAAAGTACTTCCCCATCTGAAAATAACCTATTTAGTAGGCATTTCGATTCCGAAGACAGCAACTTTCACTGGATTTTCAAAGCTAGAATCAAAATCCACAATCCTTATCTAGAAAACGTAACTGAAGTTTCAGTACGATTTTCACATAGTGTGATAAGCGTCTTCTTTGACAAATTTTACAACAGAACCGAAACTGATGTAGATTATATTTAAATTAAAAAATAAACTGCTTAAAAATTTAAACAAAATAAGCAATAATGATCAATGGCTATAAAAAAATCTGCAATGAACTTGGAATGGACAAAAGTTTGTTGATATTATATATTTTCATTAATTTTTAAGCAATTTGAAGAACATACTTGAGGAAATTGGCCAATGTATCTCCCTGATTATCAACGAAAGTTCCTTGTTCATCTTTAGGTATGAACTTTATATTTTCAAAATAATTCACTTAAAACTTGACATTTAAATTAGGTTTGAAATTTTGAGTGAAAGTTTAACAGGAGTAAAAATTATTTTCTCTTTATTTTCTGATTAAAAATTTCTATACAAAATTCAAAATCCATTTCAAACGCTTCGCAATCCATGAGTAAATGTAAAGAATTCTGTAAAGTAAATTTATGTAACATTTCAGATCATCCTTTTCGTAGCGTGGCTGTCACAATTTAAGAGCTAATGCAGTCATAAAAGTGTTTCTTAAAAGTGTTGTTACTAATCCCAGTTGGTGTAGCTCTGCTACACCAATTCCATAAAACCAAAAAGCTGTATTGGTTCCATGGTAGTGGGAAAGGAGCAGCTTCAATTGGTCCGAGGACCTGGGGCACCAAAGGGAAAAGACTGAATTAGCCCCTATTGCCTGCTTACTTTAGCTGGACATATTGGAATGGCCTTCACGCCTAGGGTGGCCCTACCAGGAGTAAAACTCCCGACGTACTTCGCCCATTCCGTCCAGAAACACCCTCCCGCCACGATGAGGCAGCAAGCAGGACTTGGGAGTTTCTTAAAAGTAAGAGAAATGATCATACACAGGAAAAATTCCATGCCAAAAATCATTCATGGAAATAAAATGAAAAATTCATTCAAAAGAAGAGTAGATTAAAAATATTTAGATACAAACTTTTATTACATTAAACTTTGCAAAGAATATGAAGAAATTTTTCAAATTTGCTACTTAGAAGTAAAAAAAATTACCAACAATTTTTTTTACAATAATTCAGATTATGGTAATGTCAAGTAGCGCTTTGACTGGTTTCCCATCTATGTACATGGACGTGATGCATTTGACTTCATTCCGTGAATTTCTTGTTCTCTCTAAGAAGTAGAATCTTCAGTTTTCAAATAATCAATGAAGACTGCGGTCTCTCTAGAGTGCTCCTCCTGAGCACGTTGCGAAAGGTGCGACCTCTATCAGACTTAAATCAAGATAGCATTCTGTTCACACTTAATCCATTTTAATTTCTTCTCTTTTGTAGATTTCATGCTCATAGAGGATGTTTACTGGTTGGTCCTTTTTCGTATTTTATCAAATTTTCTTGCTCACAGATCATTCAGACATCAAAGTTAGCTTAACAACAATTATCATTTTGTGCTAAGTCAATCATATAAAAAAGTAAATGTAAATCTTTTTGGTGAGTGATATATAAACGTTATATGACACATAACCTTTAAACATTTATATTAATTCAGTGACATGTAATGTTTATTCTAGATCCTCGCTTTTATAACAAATAATGTTAAACTCTCAAAAGTTGAAAACTTGTATACATGATTGCACTTCACTAAAAAAAACTATTTACCTCTTTACTTTCTCTATTCACAAATTTTCTTTTTTGTGTTTTGAAATTGAAAATAAAAATATTAATGTGAAGAGCCAGGAGAATTTTTAAAAAAATGTTTGCGGAAAAGCAATTAATACTTTTTATTTTAATGTTTAGGAATAAGAGAAAGCTGCCGGAATTTTCAATGAAGTGCCATCTTGAATGTCGTCTTCGTTACTTGATCATTCAAAATTATTAGCTGTTGTCTAAGTTGAGGTATTTCGAATCTGCAAAATCAAGCTGTTTGAAATGTTAGAGAAATCAAATCAAATTCATCACAAAAAGTGCAATCATCAAAATTTTCAATTAAATAAAAATTTAAATAGACACAGAAAATAATAAAACCTAGGATATGTAGATTATTTAATTAGATTACAATTGCTTTTATTTTAGAATTTCAATTAAAATTTGTACCAGTCAAAAAGCTTTGAATCAATCAAAATATACCATACAATTACAATTTTCCAACCATTTTCAGTAAGTAAAAGTCGTAATATTTAATAATCAAAGGCTATACAGTATAATGAATAGTGTTTCTTCTTAAGAATTTTGTTCGATCTTCCAAATCATGTAATATATTGCTTAACTTTTCATTTCCATTCCTAATGCTTTTGTATCGAATCTGAATTTTTTAAAGAATACTTTGAGATGCTTTCTGTAGAGTATTTTAAAACCAGCCACTCTTACAGAATTGGAATTAGCTTTATAAAGAAAATGGTAATTATTTCAAGCTCAAAATTTATTGATCTTCGAATAAAAAACATGGTCAAATGCTAAAATTTTCATGTGCAAATACAGGTTGCTCATGTGTACCAGATTAATATCGTTTATTCCTTTAAATATTTTTGATGGTAATTCCAGTAAGTCACATTGTATAATTTATAAATATTTAAATATTATTTTCCTTTGTTTATGATTTATCAGTAGTTGTCATAAAGTATCGCCAAGAGCTCATTGTGCATTTTTATCACAACTTAACATTACAGATTACAATTAACATTTTATGAAACAATTTACTAGATAAATGGCAGGTTTTAAATATAAAAAGATAAATTAATACCTTTCAATATTTTTTTTAACATAGATCGTTTTCAAATCAATATTTTACTTTTGTGTACATCTTACGCTTCATAATCATGTTGCTGAAAGACTTTCAAGGTACTTAAAAGGAAATAATAATATATAGTAGGAATCACAAATAAAAACGTAATCACTAGAAATTCAACTTTAGTTAAAATACCTGTTACTTGCAGATTTTGTTATAAGGAAATAATATCTCTATATTCTCTCTCTTACACTCTATGTGTGTGTAGAAATTTTTATGTAAAACAATTTATCTTGAATTCATAACGTATTTAATTTATATAATATTTAGATAATCAAGATTTCACAGTGATTTTAATCAAGTATTGATTTTAAAATGTTAATATTTATGCTATATCATTTAAGAATTAATGTGTAGTAATAAAATGCAACAAATTTACAAACATTGCTTTGATAAACATAAAATGTGTCAAAAAAAGCAATTTTGTATTCATAAAAAAGTCAAAGAATTACATTGAAAGCGGAAAAAAAATATTGAATTGTCATATTTCATGTTAAAATTTATTAAAAAATTTTCATATCTAAGCGGAAAGAAATGATAACATGGCCTCTCACTTATACGATGCTTACAGCATTTGATCATGGTTTCTATACGATGATCAATCATCCTAGATTCAAATAAATGACATTTTACTACTTTTAAAGCTCCCTTATAGAGTAGTTCAGAATAAAACTACTCTATAAAATTTTTTTAAGGCGGTAGAAGTAAATGAGGATGGAGGATATATACACATAATACAACCAAGGGCATCCCATAAATTTTAAAGGAATTCAAGTCAAGAGAAAACATTAACTACTGCATGCATTCAATCCATTCTGTTTTCAAATAGTCATCAACATTGACAATTCCATAGAGACACACTTCTTTATTGCCTATTAAAATAAAGAGTAAGAACGACTACAGCAGAGTTCAATCTTATAATGTGATCTAGAATTTGTCTCGATATCTTTCAGCTGTCAATAGATTTCTAGATTTTGGATGTACTGGTTGGTGCGATATCCCAACTAAATCCCTGTGCAGACCATGGTTCACCAAAGACTCAATATAACTGCCCTTTAATGCCTCTTTTTAATCGTAATTTAATTTGTTTCAAGTATTACTTGAAGAATTGGACAGCATTTGAAATTGATTGTTTTGCTTTAACTTATTTGATAGCATACTAGCATTCAGAATCTTCCATTCATTTTCTAGAAATCATTGAAATACTTTTAATTTGAAAACAAAAGCCATGAATAGCTCTATTACGAAACATATTTACATACCTTCTGCATCTGCCTTTTTAATAAATTACAGCTTCTCCATAAAAGAATAATTTCCAACAATTAACATTTTCCTATGTATGCTTAAGATTTGAAAGGAATGCAGCTTTCTTTATAACATTTTAATGCATGATATTAATTATTATTAATTGTAAAAGTACGGGTTAAATTCCGTCAATAGGAACACTTACTTCATATGTTAATAATACGCTGCTTATGAAGTAAGAGCAGTTAGAATCAGTATCGTTTTAGGAATAAAAATTACAAATACATAAGCTATCTTTTGACCTTCGACTACTTTTGTTACTATAAAAAATAAAATATGTGATTAATCTGATTTTAAAAAGGTATGTTCATCAGCTTTTTTCACTAAGAGAGTCAATATTTCAAAAGTTGCATTATTTGTAAATTGTTCTTACCTTATGGTAACTTGTACTACGACAGAGGGAATTAAAGTCAAATACTGAGGGAATCGATGTCTCTTACCTACAAATAGATGTTGTTGTTACTTATATCACTTGGACAAGCCAAGCTAGCTATGCCTTGGCAATGCGAATATAAGTCAGTAGAGTGTGCCCTTCGTTTAATCAGAGCACCACAAAGGGGAAAATACGACTTTGCTCTTCAAATATTCCGATAGATGACACTACTAGAAGTTCCACTTGTTCAATTTTGACATTGATCTGTAGGGGAGGAAATTTTCTCCAGACCATTGGACCCATGGTAGCTGCTCAACGACCGACCATAGTACTTTCGATTACACAGATTTAACGAGCGTGCATATCGCATGTACTCGGTGGGTCTTTGACGGCATTGGAAATCGAACCCCGCCCTTCCGGACGGAAGGCCGATTCCCTAACCACTAGGCTACCACGGCCCACAGATAGAATATGTAAGTCGAAAGTGACTGGTTGTGATATTTGCGAATCAACTAATGCTATAACTGAACAACAACGAATGTTCAAAAGGGTGAAGCGAGTCTGAGATTTGTTTCCAAAACTGTAAAATGAATCTTTTTGCACATTTGCTTCTGAAATAATTGCATTTGAAGATAGTAATAGGTAGTCATTATATAATCTGATTATAGCGTGCGTTATTAAACAATTTAAAAAATAGATTTTAAAATTATATTCATAATAAATCTCCTATTTTTATTGATTTTTGCAATATGTTTAATGATCATAATCTTACAATCTTTGATATGATATTGGCATAATTTAATAGCTAGATAAAAGCTTCATTAATTTCTAAGAAAAACAAAAATTATTTTCCATATGGGAAATAACTCCCGGTTATACAGGTTTATCCTTCTTTTAATTACTTTTTAAAGTCTTTCTAAGGGATATCAATCACCATTTATTGGTTTTCAGAAAAGAATATTGGGATGTTACATTATACATTTGGGATCACTTAAAAAGAATAATTACTTTGAAATTTATGTATTGTAAATTGGGGCATCAATAATTATTCGTAAGGTATTTTGTAAATTTTGAATAAAAATACTTGCTATTAAATTATATTCTTGATGTTACTAAAACAATTTGTTAATGCTTTTAAAAGCATTTGTTAGTATTCTAAACTCGAAAATAAATGTTTGAAGCTCTTATAAGGGATTCTTCAAATGAACTACTTTTTTTAAAGTCAATTCTCTCTTCCTTTTATAATAATAGACTAAAATGAAAATGTCATAGAAGTTAATCATTTGCAATCATATATATATTTTATAAATATTAGTTGAATTTATTTAGATATTGGTGACTAAGAAATTTTTTAACATTTCTTTCCTCACTTTATTTTTCTGTAACGTAGATTAAATTCTTTGTTACAGCACATATTTCCTGAAGCAAATAGGTAATTCCTACTTTTTAAAGCCACAATTTGTATTTTCTTCAAAATATAAGCCTCGAGAACCAAAACTGTGTCTTCAAGAAAACTTCTAGTGTCATACGTTGTTATAAAGACATCGGAATCCCACAGATTTTGTTGATTATGGGTAAAAAGATAATTCTTTAACAATTAGGAGCTAATAAAGAAATTTTATTTTCAACGATACAACAGAAATAAATTTAAGAAAGTAATAATATTATATTTTCATGAGCATTTCACACAAAATTAGAAATAATAAATATAAAAAAAAGTTATAATGTATTTGGAAACAAACTAAGTCAGACCAATAAAACATTATGAATTTTTTAATAGTTACATCATAAATTTCTTAATTATGAAGTTTATCAAATCATTCCAAATATAATAAAATTAGCAGCTTTGCTTATTTTAGATCAGAAATCTATGTGGAATTAGAATACATTGTCCATGCAGTCTACTGGCTTTCCTACTTCAGATAGTTTCCTAAGTGATTCTCCTTTGAATGTCTCAAGCTTACTTTCAGGAGAAGGTATTGGAGAGCTTCCCAGTTTTGATTCTGATTTTGGAAGCTACCCGGTTCCCAGGAGGGCCTCTCCTCTCCCGCAAACCTTAGAACAAATCAGATCGCCCCAACTTTTGGAATCAAGAAGAATAGATGAACTTCCTAAGTATGATTCTAATTTCGGAATACATTCGACTCCTAAAAAAATCTCTCCTCGTGCTAATTATTTGGATCAATTTAACCTGTCTCAGTATCTGGAGGAAGAAGGCATCGATGAACTTCCTAGTTTCCACTCTAGTTTCGGAAGACAGTCAACATCAAGTAAAATCTTTGATGAAGTTGAAGGTATACAAGATCTGAATTTATCCCAATACTTTGAGGAAGAAGGAATCGGAGAGCTTCCTAGTTTCGATAGCAGTTTTGGAAAACTTCAACCGTCTGGTAGGATCTCTCCTATAGCTCAATCTTCAGATCAATTCGCCTATCCCCAATATCCGAGTGATGAAGGAATCGGTAAGCCTCCCAGTATTGATTCCAGTTTTGGAAAACGTTCAACTCCTACTAGGATTTCTCCTCAAGAAGAAATTTCAAATCAGTTTGTTCAACCCCAACGCAGAGGGGACGAACTCATTGATTTGATCAGTTTCCTTTCCGGTTCTGAACCAAGGCAAGACCTCTCACTCGGTTTACTTTCTGGTTTTGGACCATTCCCAAAAAGATATGCGGATGTACAAACAAGCACTATTAGCCCTACTTTTGTCATCAATTCTTTTAGTGACCTAGAAAGTTGCTGCGATTCATATGATTATTTACCTAGCAGTTCATTGGTAAGTATCTCATTTTTGATATTATAATGTTTTCTGGAATACATTTTGGTAAATTGATTTAAGTATATGAAGAGGTTGCGATTTTTATACATAATTTGTATTAATAATTATATGAGCTGTTTAATTTAATATAATTATTATCAAACAGTACTGTTCCAGCCCTTGAGGTGTTAAGGGTGCACGCCGAGAACGAGAATTTTTAATGTTTTCTTCTTTTGTTTTATTTAAAGGAAAAATATAACCGAAATTTCAATTAGTTCATACTAAATAAGATAAATGAAAAAATCTTCTCGCACATCAGAGGCAGCTATTCTAGGACCGGACTTAATAACAATTATTTTCTAGAAAATTTAAATTTTATAGATATAATAATATGTGTTTGATAATAACAACTTCAATTACGTAAAATTTTATGTATTGCACTCATTTATAAGACTCACAATAATATTTATGTTACAACCACATTTCTCAGGTACAAATTCATTTAATGTGATTTTCATCATAGGAGTAAAACTTTTCAATTTTAACTTTTAATTCTCATCAAACACGTCGATTCTATGTATACAGGTTGTTTTAGGTACATAGGGTAGTTTTTATCCACTCTTTTCACTTTAATAAATAAAATGGATTTCCTACAACAAGAATACTTCATTCTAAATAATTTCTAACGCTTGAATTTAAAATCACCATATTTTTTCTGCAACTGGATACCATGAAGTAGAATGCAATTTTATCCTTAAAAGGATCCTTCTTGCAATGGAAGCTACGTACAGAACGATAGCATGATATGAAAGCAAACAGATTGAGCTCATACCTTACATATGAGAATTTGCACGAAATTGTAGATTTTTAAAGTATGTTTACTTTGTGGGAACAACTTCTTTATAAGATTATTCAAAAGTTTTATAGTTACAATTTCTCGAGTTTAAATTTAAGAAAGATTTTCCCTATGATTTTTATAATCATCAATTTATTAGTCTTTTGATATTTTTGACTTTATTTTGGTCTCGAAATCTGTTAACAAAATGTAATAACATTTAACTCATAGAAAAAAATACGTACACCTTAAAATTACTAATCACTTCAAAAAGTAGTTTGTAGGTGATTCTTTATGACTCTTAATATTTTACATTAAGTAATATCTATTGCTTCGTACACTAAATAACAACTTGTTTTTTAAGAAATCAATTGCAGGAATTTCAAATAACTATATTTTGTATATTGATTAATTCATTTTACTGCTATTTTCTAATCGAAAACGAGCAACCTATATCACAAATCCAAAAGCAAGTGTCTCCATCAATGTTATAAGCAGAGCTATAATGATGCGCAGAAGTAATAAAAAATTTAACTTATTGATCCAGCTCGATATTAGTTTACTTTAACTATAATTTAAATTATTTCTAATCCAGACAAATTGATTTTATAATTCTTTGTTAAAAAATTTATAAATTAATTATCGTTAACAAATTTCAATCCTTAATTACGTTGTAAAAAATAATTTTATTAGAAATATAGTATCAAAAGTATTTATTTCTCTCCTAATTAAGTCATTCTTTACTCATTAATAAAAATAACTCATTCATTATTCATTAACAAAACATTTTCAGAAAGAGTTTTGTCTGCAAAACAGGGGTAAAGTAGAAGGCTATGATTCCATGAAAGAGCAACTAATGAGCTTCTTGACAACATATCAGCCACAAATAGTTTCAAGTAATGCTCCTGAATCGCAAATTCTTTCTGAAGCAGTTCGCTCTATTCTTGAAGACCTTATGAAAGCAAAAGCGGCAGTAAGTGCAATTTTCAACAGTTACAATAAAATAAGTTAAGATTACAAAGTTGAACATTTAAACGCAGATTTTATTTATATAAAAAAAACAGCAATTTAATTGTAAAACAATCCTTTATCGTTTTAAAATAAAAAATAGCGTAAAACTTTTTTTCTTAGTAAATTATCATGGTCAAATTAAAGTTTAAATTGTTTTAGATTTATTTCTCTTTCAACAAAAACATTTACTTTTTTTCACATTCGATTATCTCATGAAGTTTTAAAGAATAATGCAATTTTTTCCAAATTTTGAGTTCGCATATTTCTATTTAATCATGGAGCAGTTGAATATAATGGCATATATCAAGATCGGCACAAAAAGAAAATATATTAGGAATGACTGTTGTTTCTATCGATATATATCAACGATGATTGATTACAGACTCATGCAAGAATCATCCTATAAAAACATAAGTTCCCAAGATTGGAATGTTCCCTGTACTGCAGATGAGAGTTCATAATCCAGAAAACAAGTTATGCATCAGAAACGAGATGCATATCTCATTACAAGGCCATGATCAAAATCTTGTTAAACATACTATTTTGAACAAAGTTATTTATGCAATAAAAGAATATGAGAAGTAATATGTAGCAATATAACAATAGATAAAAGAATATTAATATGATTGATGGCAAGTGAATCTGATATGTTGTTATAAGTTTATAAGATTCGCTCATTAAAAGATATTTTTCCTGTGTTATTCATTTGCATCGTGTCTTTTGATCATAGGTTCCCAAAGTGGTCCATAGGAAACCACACGGGGGTCCAATTAGACGTGAAAATAAAACAGGGGTTCACAAGTTGTAAGTGGGGCTCCACAAAAAATTTTCTGGTTTTCATAATAAAGAACAAAAATTTTAGCTTGGATTTACCTATCAACGTACGCAGGTAGCATCCTTCACTAGGTAGGTACTCAAAAATATTCGAGATTCAGTTCAAACACCGAATTGAATAGAAGAATAGATAATAGTACAAGTGTACATCACATGTCGAGACTTGAAAAAATTATATAAATTCTAGAGATTATTCTAAACTTCTATAAAAAAGAACAAAAAGCCAGGCAAAATTAAACTTTAGGTACTTTTTTGTTTAAGTAGTTTTTGTTAATATCTAGGTACTTTTTGTTAGCAGCAGGTGATCTACTTAAAATAGTAAAATTTTGAAAGTGGTCCACGAGAAAAAAATGTTTGGGAACCCATGTTTTAGACAATATAGCGATTCGCCAGAATCAGAACTTTATGAAGGTGACTAAAAAAACTACTTCTTGAAAACGTCCACACATTTTTTTTTTAATTCTAAGAGATGCATTTCATAAATAGCAATGAAAAGGAGTGTGGCAACTCAGCCACAGTAAATCCCTAAAGGGGAATGAGAAGCGCATCTTCCCTATCCGATGGGAAAATCTAGCCCAGTTGTTATTTGGATGCGATCGTATGAAGACTGTATTGGCACCAGTGTATTATGGAGTGGAACTTATTTTTATGGAGTGTAATCATGAAAATTTTTATTTGTTAAGTTGTTATTGTTAAAATAAAATATTAAAGGCAATAGGACTTATTAATGGACAAATATCACGCAACCGATAAGTAACACAACAAGTAGTATCTAGTTGTCCCCGAAATTTCTACTAAGGTCTATACAATGCGAATGAATTCGATAATCAAGTCTTTAGCGAAGGGCATTGATTACATCTTTTACTGTTCAAATACTTTGATTATATTTTGACCGCCAAAATTTAGTCACGGTAGTAGGTTACTCTTTTGCAATGGTAACATATTTTATAAATTAAATACTTTTAGAGTCATTACTTTTGGTTGACGAAGCTAATTACTATTAATGTAGAAGAAACGCTTAAAACTAAACGCAAAAAATGTGCAAAACACATGATTTGAAATTGGTCTAGTTAAAAAAAAAATTCTTAGTGGAAAGAAAGATTTTAGTACATGGAATGTTAAATAATCAGATATCTACAACAAAGTATATCTTACTATGCATAGCTTATTTGTAATAATATAATGTGCGAAGTATAATTTACTTGCTAGATTAAATTAAAAATAATAACGAAAAAAATACTTACCTGCCCAAATAGCTAAAATGATTAAGAGTCACCACCATAGTCACAAAACGTATCTTTCTGCTGAATATATAGAATATGCATGTTAATTGTGTATTTTCAATGGAATTTAGCTTAAAGTATTACATGGTATTTCTTAGAGCTGGAGATATTTAGCTACATATTTACTTACATAATTTTTTTCATTTTGTCAAAATTTGCAAGTCTTTTCAATGTAATATAAAGTATTTATTAAAACCAATTTGAATAATGCAACAAACATTAGTATTAGTAAGAAAGGAGTCCCCATGCCTAAATTTATGAATCATTGCACATTGCATACGAAATAAATTAATTTTGTTTCAATAAGACCTTGCTGAAATAAATAATAAAAAAATTGTAGAGTTAATATCAAAAAGATTTGAGTGAATAATATTTTGCTTGTGTTCTAAAGTATTGGAAAAATCGTGTGATCAACTGATGAATATCATAAATTAGTGGTAAATTTGACAAAATCAGAATTAATAATTCTTTAATTTAAAAATAATTAGAAAATCAAATATGCATATGTTGCTTGAATATTTAAGTAACATATGTATATTTGATTTTCATTTTAACTGATCAAGTAATTATAATAATCAAATTCATTCGTATTAATATTATCAGTTAAAATAGCGTTTTGTATACTAATGGATGGTTAATATTACTCAACTCCCATTGTTATTTTCAAACCAAAAATGTATTTGTAACTTTCTATATTTCTTTTGTGAATATTTTATTATTCTCGGCATTATAATTGAATAAATTTCATTATAAATATATATCTTTTTGTATGAAATTTTCTTAAAAAAGTATTATTTATTAAAAATGTAATAATTTAAAAAAGTTTAATTAAAATAATTTCTTTTGAAGTTTTGCCTGATTTTAAAATTTTTAAATAAAGTGTTTAGGCCATGCATGCTATAGAGACCCTCTTACTTCCTCATACTGCCGAGGAATAAGAAATACGACTGATTAGAGAAATTCTTTGATATTTAATAGATAAGAAAGTGTCTTTTGGGGTGTGTTTGAATGTAAGGGTTTTTTAAAGTATACTTATAGAGAGACAAGTACGAAATAACTGAAAAGTTTAAAAGAGCAACAGGGAATAAATTAAATATGTATTTATATATACGAAGCTAGTTATGTTTTTCAGTTTGCAAAGAGAAAATTATCTTTCCACTCATATGCATTTATTCAGGACTGTAAAGGTGTCTTGATGCATGCATTTCCTTGAAAATGAAAAATTCCTATTTCAAAAATGAAAATGATTAGTTGCTCGAAGAATTTCACTAATTCTACTAAAAATAACTGAAAGTACAGAATTAACACATAAATTTCCTAAATTTTCCTAAATTTGGAATAGGAAAATTTTTGCCCAATATTATAGCATTTCAATCATAACAATATTTTCTTCTCAGTCATGCACATATGACACATTATGACTCCTAATCCTACAACATAGTAGAAGTTTCATTTGTCCTCAATCTCTTACATTATTGTAATGAATGCAACCAAATATTATTTTTATTGAAGTATTGAGACCTTTAACTTTTTAACTATTCAGAATAAAACTTTAAAAAAAAATAAATGTTAAGAAAAAATAAATTTTAAAAATAAACATGTTTGTTTGAAAAAAAGTTTTGAATTTGAACTGAGGTGCTATATTTTTTTATGGAAAAAATGTTTAAGAAATATCAATAGTTGCATTACATAAAAAGAAAACGATCAAAATAAAGGCAATAAGTATATTCGAGATTTTTTTTATTATTTTATGGTTGGGCATACCATAGCCATGTAGTAAAACCACTCTCTTCATAGTGAAAGAATAAGGGTTCGAAACTATATAGCTACTGTTGAATAGTGAAAGGTGGATGTTTTTCTTTCGCCTCTATTGATCGAATTATGTGCATGGGAATTTTTCAAGTCTTCTGCTTTGAAAAACATAATTAAGGCCAATTACCGATGAAAAAACTTCCCTGAAAAGTGATTACATGATGGGTATTCAAATGCTTAACAACGATTTCAGACCTAAGTTGCCTTCTACGTAGTGTCAAATATTTTATTGTTGGTATCATATGTCTAATGATAAGATAGTGCTTTTTAGAGTGAAATATTCCAAGTTCGATCTTATTCTCTAGTCACTGTCTAACAAAGGTAGAAGAAGGTTGTGCTTCTGAACACATAGGGATGGATACTGGGGAGTCACTGTTGAACAAGGGAAATGTTGAACTTCTGCATACATATTCATCGGGGTGGGTCCTTGGGGGTTTTCCCACTTGAAACATGTGAATATGGACTTATATCTGTGAAAAGTAAAGTGGTTGGCAATTTACGCTGAGGGCGCTAAAATACTTTTCTGCGGTATGCAGTCTTTAGGCTGTTCCGCAATATGAAGTCAAAAGCAATGTGTACTGGAATACTAATAAATGTACATGTACTGGAATATTAACTAATAGTTGATTTAATTAGAAACTTATAATTTTTTACTTAAGACGCTTATTATTTTTAACTATGTATTGATATCAGTCAAACATTTCGTGTATGCCAACTTAATAGATTTTTATTTTATAAATATCTATTAAGTTTCATAAATATCTATTAATTATTTAAATGAAATTTGAATAAAATAAATTTTAATTGCTTACGAGAGAAATTTCTTTAAATGAAAGTACTGAAAAAAAGAAATTAACATGAAAATAATGGACTAAAATTTTATTCATATTTTTCAGGCGAGTAATTTACAAAAGGAAAAATCTCTACAAAGGCAGGAAATTGAAACGTTAAGTAACAAAATTCAAAATTTGCAATTAATGCCAAGAACAAGCCCAATACAAGACAAAGGACTCCAAAGCATGAAGACACCACCAAAACTGCCAGGCTATCTGTCTAGAGGTGCCCAAGCTCCTCAAAGGAAAATGCAAGTAACACCAAAAAGGCAAGCACAACCAAGAATGGGCCCACCGAAAATGCTAGCGCAGCAGAAAATGCAAGCTCTACCAAGAATGCAAGCACAACCAAAAATGCAATCGCCGCAAAATGTACAACCTCCAGCAGTTTCAAGACAGCTTCCAGGCCCTTCGAAAATCATGGTTAAACCACAAAAAACGCCTATTCCTACCCGAACTGTTCCAAGGGGACCATTCCTTGGTTATCCTGGAGGTCAAGGAAGCACTCAGAAAACAGTAATGTTGAGCAGTCCAAGCGGAAAAACTCCGATTGTAGTAGATGTTAATGTAACAGCTAGGCCAATCGACCAGATTGTTGCAGGGCCTCAAAAAGGGTTGAAAGCGCCAGGTTTGCCCCGTGGGAAAAGCGGCTTTGCTCCACCAGGTGGCAAATACACCCGAGGTCCTACAGCAACACGGATGCCACAGGGTCTACCAAAAAGACTATAATTTCCTTTTGAGGTCAAAAAGGAACCAGAAATTTAATCAGCCTCTTAATTATTTAATATTTACTATCCTTTAATATCCATTAAAGAAGATAATTTTTTCTGGAAATTAAAAAGAATTAGAAATTTCATTAATCAAGAAGTTTCAATCCTATTTTTTAGTCCTTTTATATTATATTCTGGAATGATAGTTGATTTAGATTTTCTTTTCCATTCTTAAAAGTCATAGATGTTCGTTCCAGCGACAGATCATTTGATATTTGCTGTACAATTGCAAAAGTAAATTATAAACCAACTATAATTGACATTACAGAACCAATTTCTATCAATCGATAAATTGAAACCTGGAGAAACCATGATAAATGATATGGGGATAACTGAATCAATCACAAATCTTAAGCCTTTATTTAGTTTTAGAAATTTTAATAAAATTAATTAAAATACATAAACTAAAAAAAAAGAAATAATCATATTGTTAATATTAACTATTTTACTAAGAAATGATCTTTTTCAAAGCACTTTATTTTTAAGACTAATATTAAATAATATTTTAATTAAAGTTATGCAATTATTATTATCAGAAAATAAAAAAAAGATTTCAGAGAAAAACATTCATCATTTTTGAAAATCAAATAAGAAAATGGAGTCTTAATTTTTTTTTAAGTAAAATATATTGAAACATATATATATATATATATATATATATATATATATATATATATATATATATATATATATATATATATATATATATATATATATATATATATATATATATATATATATATATATATATATATATATATATATCAAAGGATGTGAATTAGTTGATTATCAAATTTGATGACTTCAATATTTTCATAGCATTCTCCATAATTACAGCAGTATCTAGTAAATGCAAAAAGCCAGTGCAATATATTTAAATTCTAATTTGAAATAAATTAATTCAAGAACACATATATTTATTTGTAGTGAATCATGGTAGCCTATAATAAGTGAAAAAACCAATAACATGTCCAGTTGACGTGACGATATCATGTCTCGATATCACCGATTTCCAAGTTGATACTACATTTAACTCTAAGATTCTTTTTTTTCCTGGTGGGTGTTAAACTTACGGTGAGTTTGATATTTGCCTAATTGAAAAACTTAGTGTGAGAGAAGCAATGTACAATAAATGTTCTGCTAAGAATCCATTATCCGATTGATATTGTAATTCAATGTAAAGAGGAGGGATTAGTTCAGATATCGACTTCGTCACTTGAATGGGATTCAAAATATCAAGAAAGTTGGCAATATTTGATCTCTTTAATCAACAGATAATATAGGCAGCCAAAAATATATTACAATAAATTACATCTACAAAATATATTATATGAAATATTGCCACGAATGCGTCGTGAATTACTTTGTGTGAGCTAGTATTTTTGAAAAATTAAAATCATTGAGAATATTATCAATTCTAATCATTAAGAAGTACCGATAAAATTTAAAATGACAATGTATCTTTTTAAAGAACTTAGCACTTCATTTCATTGTTAAGTTAAAAGGGTCATTGTATCAATGGTGTCAGGATATTGAATAGCCACTAGTTCATAAAAATATGAGTGTTCTTAAATTAAAGGTTCACATAAGCGAGCAACTATTGCTAGATCGAACCTTATTAAATTACAGCAGCTTGTAGAAATAAATTAAAAAAGAATTGTGTTTCCTGCTCTCTCAAAAGTTTTTGGCTTATATATGCCAAGAACAATGGTTTATCATCCCTAAGCATGGAGTCATTGAAAGATGACATCTAAATTTAAAATCTTTAATAATTAAACATTAACCTTCTATTGTTCTTATTTAGACTTAAAGCTACCTTTATAAATGAGTTTCAATTCACCTCAATTGAAATAGTATTTCAAAAACATTTAACATTTCTTTGTCAGTTATTTATTAAATGAAAGTAAACTTCTCTAAAAATGACTTCATACATTAAAATATTAAAATTATAAATTAAAAAATAACATAAAATATGTAATTTATTTTTATACTAGTTTTTATTAAGAATAATTTTTCAAAATCTGTTTTTATTTTATTTAATATGGTGTTTTCATGTCTTTCTTCGTATTCATGCAATCAAACCAGGACCTCATTAATTGCTCAGAAATAGAAATTTTTTATTACTGGTATGCAACAAATAGTTTATATACAATCGCTGGATTAAAACCTGTTCATTTCCTTAACGATTATCTGCAACATTTCAAAAAATAAAAGTCAATGAAGTCAACACAAGGAAGCGAATTGGCTGACTCAAATACAAATATTAACTCTACTATCCCAGTTTTACCTGCAACATCTTATCGATGGTCAATAAACCATTGCAAAGAAACAAATTGGCTAAATGAAACACAAACATTAACTCTATTATTCCAGATTTTCCTAATGCATTTTCAATAAACATTTTTCAAAAATCCACTACATTAGGTTGACATGTCTATTTTGTTCCGAAACTTCCTTATTATAATATATTTTTATGTTTGAATGCATGCTCCATCAAAATAACTGTCATTTTCCAAAATTAGGATGGACGCTGAGGAGATTAAATTCTTATTTATGATAATTAATATTGTTTTATTGTTAGTTTCATCTAATCTACCTTAGTTAACAGTAATTTTTATTTAAAAATGATTTAATTTAATAAAAAATTAAATTTTTTAAATAATTTAAGTTAATAAATAATCAAAATCAATAAATAATTTAATATATTGAAATTCAAACTTTCACTGCATTATATGCACTATAGTGACTATTTCACAGGATTATATTATATTAATTATTTGGATTACATTAATTATATTTTACTGGATTATACTATAAATTGAAATGGAAATTACTATAGTAATTTCCGTTTCAATTGTTTTTATTCCTTTGTTAATTTTGATTTTGCAACTAGTATTTAATATTCTTTACTTGTTTATATTATCATATTTCAAATATTTTGTAAATTTTCTTATAAAATGTACATTTTATATACCTTACTGACTTTCTAAAAAACTAAGAAGTCAGTAATTTTTCATAAATCCGATATTAGCAACATTTATTACCCTTTTTTAGAGCATAGTAATTAATCCTTATGTATTAAAGGGACACGAAAGAACATGCCAAAAACTGCATACTACTTTGGCGTAGTAGGAATGCTGCCCAGGCTGCCATGTGAGTGTAAATCCGCGATACTTTCCAAATGGCTTGTAATTATGCACATCTCCGAGTAGAGAGAGAGATATATCAAGTCCATCAATTTGTTCATTCTAAAAAGTCTAAAACCAACACAATCGTGCCTGATATTAATGTTTTGTTGTATATCAGTTGTATATATGTATATTAATGTTTTGTTGTATATCAGTTGCATATATGTATATTAATATTTTGTTGTAACGTATCAGATGAATAGCGGGAAACTTTATGAGTTTCAAATTCAAAATAGGCTTAAGTTAATGAATTGAATAGTTGAAAATCTCATAATAATCCTTAGCTGGGAATATTCTAGCAAATAACGGCATCATGCTCTTTTTCATTCCATCTTTTGATGAGTCATGATGGTCTAGAAGAGCATTATCTTCATCTCATTGTGGTCTTTATGAATTTTGGCTTTCCTCGTGATTTGGCAGATCCAATGAATACAAACCATCTCAGTAATTAGATACTTATTTTACTTTGAGAAGAAGAAGACAGCTGAAGACGGAAAACGTGGCGATTGCTTATATATGTTTTCTATATGTTCCAGCAGTCGTTTTGAGACCCACGAAAATTTTATTCAAGGATTGATGTGTAGATTTTACAAGATGAATCGTATAACTCATATTTTTTCTTCTCTATTTCCCCCTAGAAAAAAGCAGACAATTTTGTTCGCGAAGATTGGATAACAACATATGCAAGTATCAAATTGTTCATAACTTTAACTACAACTATTCTTTTCTTCCTTCTTTATTTTTTCGCATGATTGCCTTGTCATTGAAATTAAATTATTTTCCCACCAATTAAAAACAACAAAAATCAAAATGCAGTTATTATTGATACTCTTATATACGGAATATATAGTAGGTTTGATGCTTGGCCTAGCAAAAACAATCAATCATCCTGATATTTTATGGAACTTTTAACATACATCGAATTATTTGTGCATATTAAAAGTTTAATTGATCCAAAAATTCACAAATGGTATGGTATGACGTCAACAAGGATGTAGATTCAGATTAGGAGGAATCGGCAATAACTAATAGATAAGCTGAAGTATCTATTACTTAGTTATCAATATCTTCACAATTGCTCATGTTTCAAAATATATGCCTTTACATGTTTAAAAAATGAGTATGGTTTACGTCACTTACTTATAATGTAAATAAATTAAAGAATCACATAGTGTGGGTGGGGAAAAGAAAATGCCAGCTAACTTGTTGATCCCGTCATTTGACGCTGTTTCAAAATTATTGTGGGGCTGACTTTCACACCGGCAAATTCAGAAGAAACGAGTGGCCTTTAGCGTATTGAAAATAAATAACCTTAAGCGAATCATCTCATTTTCTTCCCGATTACATAGTTTTTTTATATCATCCTTTGTCAATAATTTGATGTATCGGTTTATCTTTATAGATTGTATTAATAAATACAAATTAAATGGAAATTTTTGAATAGTTAATGTTTTTTTTGTAAGAATTATTTCAATTTTATCAAAGCCTTTAAAATGACTTCATTTATTCCTACAGGTATTTATTATTATATAAATAATATAAGTTGCAGTTAAAACAATTCGTTAAAACTTCCTTAACTGCTTCCTCTTCATATATTTTCATCCAAATCTTTTCTAACTAAATTATGAAAAGTTAAATTTTCTTTCATTTTCCAAGAAAATTATTATTATTTTTAAATGAAAAAAAAAACCTTTGGGTACACTTTTCTTTATTCTTAAAAGTTATTTTGTAGACTAATATATAAAGAAATGATGAATCTCAGTTGTATAAACACACTAGAACAGGTTAATGAAATGAAAATAAAGAACACCAAAAAATGAAACTAATCTAACTAAGGAAAATTTTATATATCTAATCAATTTTTTTATGTTTTTAATAATGTATCAATAAATGAATAAAAAATTTACTGACTGTAATATGATATAAGACTAGCAAAGGCTATTTACCAAAATATAATTTGTAATTCTTCTTAATTTATTTACTGAGAGCTAATTCATTAACTGAAGATTATTGAATAATTTTTATGTAACTTAATTGCCTGTTAAATTTATTAAAATGGTCTGAAATGTTTACCTGCATCATTGAGAAAGAGTTTTATTGCTTTGATATTAATAATTCTTTGATGTATCCATATTTTATTTATAATCTAAAAAGACCATACAGACATAACAATGTCTTATTCACAATTTCAGAAAAAAATCTTTTGTTTATCAAATATTTGTTTTCACTGTAACTGTTTCCCATTTGAATCTCGAATTTCTTGACAGTTTTTTCTTGTTCTTACTTCTTTGTTATAACTAATTTCTAAGAATTAATGTTTCATAATTAATGAAAATTTATATTTATTTGAATATTTTACTTAAATTAAATTAATCTAGGCAAAAAATTGCTGTTTTGAATATATGAGTAATAATGCATGATTGTGAGCAGAATATTCTTTGATTTCTCAACTCAAAGTATATATCTATTGTTAAGTAAATATGTATTGAGTTACTCTTGGTAAATACTGTCAATTTTAGCTTCTGGATAAAAAAGGCTTAGTATCTGACTTGTAGGATAAAATTGAACAGATTGCTTATAGTGTGATGGGCTTATCTTAGCATGTTCCATATTGGGGAAAACATTTTGCGAGTCATAAGTCAATGTTGAATTTATCTTGGAGAAGAATCCAAATCTTGGACCACTATATTTGACTAGTCAAATGCAAATGTTACTTTTTTTTAAAAAAATATTCAATCTTTTATATATATTTTGAATAGGAAAACCTGCATTTGTGGAATTTTCTAATACAAACTGAGAAATAGCAAACTTCCTCCATTTCACTATGAAATAAACTCCCTGGATTTATGTAAATCTAAAGTAATAATTTCTTTATTTTTCTTTGAAATAAATTCTAAATAAATGAATAACTATTAAATTTAAATTATCTGACTGAATCGCAATCAAATGTGGAAAATTTAAAATAAGAGTAACTGTCATAAACTGTGAAGTATTTGGAAATTAATTTTTGGAATACAAAAATAAAATTTTTTTTATCTAGTACATAATGCAAATGTTGTGAAATATATTTATAAAAATTTTTCTTAGGCTCTTCATTTCTTGCAACTATTTAATTATTAAAAAATTACTGTCTTATTTAAAATTCTCACTAATATTTATAGTTAGATTCTTAGTCATACTTTTTTAAAAACAAATTCAATCTAAAATATAAAGTGAATAATGTAAGAAGCTAAAAAATGATTGTTAAAAATTGTAATTAATGTATGTTTAGATTTTGTGTCTGAAGAAAAACTTGTAGTCATTAAAATATCTACTGTAACATTAAAAATTGATATAAATTTAAAATTAACAAATTAAACTATTTATGTTAAAATTTTATTTATATCTAAAGAAAACATACTTTCAAAAAGTTTTTTTTTTTATTTTAAGACTTTTTATTTTGAAAATATAAATGGATCCAGGAATCAAAGTATATCTTCATGAACAATATTTTTTGCTTTTTAATATTTAATGAAATATAGCCACTGCATAAAATTTTGCTTCAAACTTACATTAATTTATATGAAGTAGAACCTCTTATGATATTTCACATACTTAGTAAAGTTTTGCTTTTAGAGTATCAAAAAAAAAAAAAAAAAAAAAAAGTCTGCTTGAATGATAGAAGAAAAAAATATTTAAAAAAATTTCTCATTGATAGAAATTTAGGCATAGTATATATAAAGCAAATAAGTGTTTCTTTTTACTTTTAATAAATAAATAAAAACCCTAATTAAATTATAAAAACAGAGAAAAGCTATAAGATCAAATAAAATTTTCAATAGAAATTGGTATACATTATTTAAAACATTAATTACTCAAACTGTTAAATATAAAGCTAAAAGTACTTATGTAATCTACTTAGTAATTGCAGCTATGTGTGAATGTTAGTTTTAAGCAGTAAATATGTTATCCAAAATTTACTGAGGGATGAGCAGCATATAATGAAAGTATATTTTAATTTTCTTTGATAGGAAAAGTTTTAATTTTGATAATTTTTATATGTGTCAATATATTATGAACATTGTTTGACATATCAGGAGGAACTTTGATTGACAGCAAAGTAGAAGAATGTTAATATAATTCATTATTGTTTTTATGAAAAAGAAAGGAATTTCTTATTTTATTTTTACATAATTGCAAAAATCCTTCTGCAAGATTCAACAAATATAATCTGTACTTCTACATTATGGGAATAAATTAGATATATCAGTAAGATACTTTTATTTATATCCTCATCAATAAAACAATAACTGATTCATTAGAATATTCATGCTTTTTGTCAAAACCATTTAAATGCTAGATCTAAAAATTGTAGAAAACATTTGAACAGTTTTAGGAAATCATGTTCATGAAAAAATCAATTTGGAACTAAAAAATTTAAAAATAGTTAAATTTTAAGCAAATTTTGGTAAAATTAAACTTAAAATATTTATTATTAATGTACACGTGTTTAAATATATTATAGTAAATTTAAATATATCATAATAATTTTTTTAGATGTTTGTATGAATGTTCAAAAATTTAATGCCTTTATTCTCAAGTAACATAATTTCTTATTATGAAAATTTTATTTTTTGTAAGTAACTTAAAATGCTAAAATATTTTATTATTAAATGTTGAAGAAAATATGTATATAAATATGATTCTTTTGTTGCATCAAATTCCTTTCTATTTTATAATACATATATAAAAATTTGTAATCTGTAAAAGTTTAATTTTCTGTTGCAAAAATGTTAAATAAATGGATGCCAAATGGAATAGAATAGACTTATATTAATACTCTATGAACATTGTATGAAGTAATTTTTAGAAGCTATTGTTATCAGTCAATTTATTGAATGTTTTATTGTTGATTCAAGATTATTAAATTTTTTCCTAACAAAAATTATTGAAATAAATCGTGTTTACAATTTCATTTTGAAATATGTTATTTTAACTTATATTAATATTACAAAGAAAAATGCTTTGTTTTAATTGAAAAGATTATTCTTATTGAGAGATGTAATCCGAATCAATGTTATTTTAAATGTTCAAAAATTGAAAATGTATTTACATTTTTTTTAATATAATTATCAAAATGTGCAATTTTTGGTTCAGTAATTAAAATGGATTGAGGAAAGCAATATTATGAAATTAAGAATATTACTCTTAAAAGTTTGTTTAATGCATCCCAATGTCATTCAAAAAATTAAAATAATTTATATTAAATATTATATTAAGCTATATATTGTATTAAATATTGTACAGTAAACGAGACAAAATATGAAGAAGATTGTAGAACTATACAAACAATAGTAATTTTAAAAAAAATAGGTTTGGTTGCATGAAACACTGAACTACTTTCAGTGTGTAGTGTGATCAGACAAAACATCCATAAATTGAAGTATAGCAGAACACAAAAGAAGAAAATACATAAATCAACATTAATAATGCAGAAAAAGAGATTTTACTAAAACTTTTTTCATTCTCGCTGCTTTAAAAGTCAATTATTCTGCATTTGTTTTGAAAAGAATGACTAAAAATGTGCCAACAGCTTGATTCACCAAATTTCACGAAATCTATTGTTATCAGAAGACTTGAGTCTAGGTGAATAATAGAGTGAATTCTATTAGAATTGAAAAGAGTGTCAAAACTGAGTAATTCATTGCAAGAAAGACATAACAGTGCTGTCAAGTCCTAAACTATACTTTATGAATAACAAGTTTGGAATACTCGCCTATCACCAAGCATCCCATAATTGTGAACCACAGTTAAGTGACAAAGTCACATTTGATATGTCACCTTCCTCTTATCATTCATGTCGTACAATGGAAGGACATCGGACCTCACATATTAACAAAAAAATTCCCAACCCATGTAGTACCAGCAACCCAGTGAGGGAGAATTTGGTCATCTTGTTAATCACTAGCTATGGCAAATGATGCTTCACTTTGCGAGCCATTGCGACTCCATTGTAAGAAACAGGAAACTCTATTGATCAGAGCTAGATCGAATTAATTTATGTCTGTAAGATAGCTAATGTATCCTTTTATCCATCTTTTAAAGTACCTGAAGACAAAATAATAAAAAAATTGTCTTAATCAGAATGGCATTGTGCTTATAAGTCATTATTGTGTATTTTATTGATTTCAAGACATATCTGGAAAAAGACGGGTTACAAATTGTTGAGATTGGATGCAAAGTGTTGTTTATTGATAAGTCCTGATTCAATTTGGAATAAATAATCAGATATTTTTTGTTTTGGAATAAAAAAAAGCACTAGAAATGAGCAGACATTTTTTTGGAAAAATCACATGACCAGGTATATTGATAGTATGTGCTAGAATCAGAGCAAATAGATGTGTGGACCTATAAATTATTTTGAGAAAAATTTAAGAGCAGCCTAAAGTTATGTCAATAAAATAAACCTCATTTTGTACTTTATGTTGTCATCACTTGTAATTTTTTTTCTTAATGTATAATAGAGCCAAATCTTATATTCCTCATCTTATAAAAAATATTTGATGTTAAAAAGTTATATAATGGGAGTGCTATAATGCTTTCCTGATTTATATTTGATCACACTTGGTCTCATGTAGATAAATCATTGCTGCAAGATCTAAGGTTTTCTATTATTTTTCAAAACTTAGAACTTGTATTTCTTCAGGAGTAGAATTCTCAAAATCTTATCAAAAATTACATTTTATGTATATGAAACAGATATACAGCAACTTTAGCAGTTTGTAGGAATCATACCACAATAAATATCTTAATTTTTTTAATCAAAAACATTTTAATCAATGTTTTTCAGCATTTGCTGAATTCTTCCAAAGATTTAAAGTTGCCATATAATTTTTGTTTTTCATTTGTTCTTCTGTATTTCATTTTGTTACATGTGCCTTCATTTTATATCTGTTACATTGGCAATTTCTTCCCTATTTTTCTGTCTTTCTACATTTTTTGAGCTGTGTTTTTTAATTTTATTTTGAAGGTTTTTTTTTTAAAAATTTCAATTTCCTACATTTAATTTAACTTTTTCAATAGAAAAACACAATTTTTATTACAAGTATAAGAATTTGAAATTCTATTCCATAATTTAAAGACTGTAACTGACATTGGACTTTCACAAAGTCTAAAGCATTTATTTGCATTAAATTGCCAAAAATCCAAAGTAAACTGTTAAAGTATGTATGTATAATCATTAAAATATATATATTTGCACAATAATTTTTAAGGTTAAAACAAATTTGAAAAATACTTGTACTGTGAAATATGTTAGAATAAAGATATGTGATTCTTCACAAAATATATCTGTCTTCATGAAAGCTATGTGTGAAAGCTATCTTGAATTATTACAAATAAATTAAATATCACTTAAAAAATTAGGTATAAAATACTTTTCTGTATTGGATTTAATATTAAATGTTTGGCTGCAGGAAAAAAAATTACTCTGATTAACTACATTGTCAATTTTATATTTTAAATAATTTTACTTTGTATAAGTGTAGAATTTCATATTCATTTTCTTTTTTTAATTTTATGGGAGATTTTACAAATTACTTTCAATATTTATTTATAAAAACTCTGACTATTTTAATTTATTATTCTATTATTATTTAAGTTGCAATAATTAATTGATTATATTAAATATAAATGTTTTACAATCTCTAATATAATGTGTGCACAAGAGATTTTAAATTTGGATCTAGATTCCTTTATTAATAATTCTGGGGAAAGAAAAATTTTTGTGGAAAAAGTGGTCTTAATAAAAAATTTTTGTATTAAAAAAATTTATTTCTAAAAATTAAAATTTTATTTGAAAATTAAAGCTGAAGATATAAATCTTTGCTGTTAAATGTATAATTTTCTTTTAAGAGCATCAACATGTAAGATACAACCCATTAAATGATCGATGGGTATTAGTATCACCTCATCGTGCCAAAAGACCATGGCAAGGGCAAGTTGAAAATGTTGCAGAAAAAGAAATTCCTTCTCATGATCCTAATAATCCATTGTGTCCCAATGCAAAGCGAGCAAATGGAGAGGTAATTGATTCTCATTTTTTTATTTGAAACAAAGGTTTTTGATTTAATTCTGAATTTTCTATGTTTTTTATTATTATCACAACAAATTCATGCAATAAGCTGATAAAATTAAGTTATCATGATTTAACTATCCATCAAAATATTGTTTCAAGAAATAGTCACAGTTGTAATGAATAGAGCAAACTAATTAGTGTGGAACTTTTATAATGTAAAACTTGTAATTAGTTTTCCAACAAGTGACATCTAATTTATTTTTTAATTATTTTCTTGACAAGTCATGCAAAATTCATAACATTTGAGGAGAAAGAAATCTATTGAGGCATAATTATGTTTGATTGTGGATAAGTAAAATTTTATTTTGCATTATTAGTTAAGCTTATACTTTGCACCCCTGGGTCCATGGTTAGGAAAACAGATATGAGCACTGTAGGTCTTGGTCTACTTGGGCTGTTGTGTCACAAGTTTTATTTAAGTTTAAAAGTAAAATTTTTTGTTTTAACTATTAAACATTAAACAAAAAATGATTTAATTTCTACCAATATATTGAAACTAAACCTGTTTCAATAAAGAATACACATTAAAATCTAATCATTTTTTAATGAAGTATATTAATATCCCCCTATCTACTTTTTGAAGTAATACCAAGAGATAAAATTGTTCATATCAATCTTAGATATTTGCCTTTTTGAGAGTTTTCATTATTTTATACCTCTTTTACTTTGTTGAAAATCACTTATCATAATATTACAATTTCTTGATTATTTTGTTAATTATTAAGTTTGTCAGATACCATTTTGTAAATACTAATTTTTTATTGTTTTTACCTGTTCTTAAGAAGTTAATAATTTGAATTAAAAAGGTAGTTAGCATAACTTAACTCAATCATGCCATTTCCTTATTTCACATATAACTTAGGTTTTATATTTTTGTTTCAACTATCATGGAACATCACTTTTTCTCTATGAAGAAATTCTTATAAGAATGCATTTAAAATCAAAGCAAGATATACATTAAAAGTGTTTAAAAGAAGAATACAAAATCAGATTTTTTATAAAATAATAATAATAGTATAAATATATTGATTAATTTTTAATGTATTTAAAAATAACAATATTAATTAGAATTGATATTGATTTGTCATATGAATTGGAGCTTTTTATTAAAACATAAATACTGTTATGTAAAAAAAATTTCCAGATGAGGATCGTAACTATTGGCATGAAACATTATTAATTTTTTATCTTGTAAAACTGTACAGATCGTTGAACACTCATTCACATGTGTGGTGAACATTCCATACAAAAAGCAATTTTCAGTTTATTTTAGATGTCATCCTGTTCTCTTTTTTAATTTTATTTGTAAATGTTAATTGAAAAGCGTATAATGAATAATTTTACTTTTTAATTTTATATTTCTTAGGTCATTGAACAGTTGATGACTAATATGTAAATTATTAAATTTCATCTATTATAGATCGAATAAAATTGTAAATGAATCTCAATTTTTGACATCATATAGGTAAATCCTTCTTATGAAAATACATATGTATTTCCAAATGACTTCCCTGCTCTTCTAGAAAATGTTCCTGAACCAGGTATTTTAAAAAATAATTTCATATTTATTTTCCTTAAGAATGATTCTCAAATATCAGTTGCAATCTAAGTACATTAATTACTAAAAAAATTCCTAAATCTTACCTATTATGTTTGTAAAAATATTTGAGACAGACCCTATATTATTTAAACATCTGCATTGATATTAATATTTACAGTAATAATAATATTTTGATAAAAAATATTTCTGTTAGGAAAAGAATTTAGTGAAAATCAGATGCCAACATATTTAGTTATCATAATACACTACTGGCCACTGTAAATGCAACACCCTGAATGAAGAAATCAGATAACATGAAATTTACAATGTGCATTAGCACAGATGAGGTATACAAATTATTAGAATTTTAGTGCAGACACACATCATGCATGCTTGTGGTACATCTTCAAAGTGATATTTAAGGTTTCGAGATTTCGACAATTTCAAATTTGGCACTTGTGCTTTTCTTGTGGTTACTTCAAAACAAACAATCTATTATCCCTCGTAAAAAGCAGCGATAAATTTTTGATCAAATATCTGAGCTTGACAAAGGAAGGATAGTGGCCTACCGAGATCATGGATTATCTTTCTAGGAAATCAGTAGACGTGTTGGAAGAAACCAAACAACTGTAATCATTATACATAGGAAAGTACCACAGACTGACATGTTTGATCCCATCCACCTCAGTGGCACCACTTCACATGAGGGCAAGCGAATTGTGCACATGGCGGTGACGCATCACTCAGCCACATCACAAACCATAGCATAGATCATTCAGTCTGTAATGCATCATCCAGTGTCTGTACTTACCGTTTGACGCCATTTACAGCAGAGTGGTCCGTCTGCAAAACAGCCATTGCTTCATGTACCCTTACACAGAGCCACAGACGTCTCTGCCACCAATGGTACAATGAAAGAAAGATGTGGACGGCAGAATGGAAGAAAGTTGTCTTTACCTACTAGTCACACTTTTGTCTGCAACACCACGATGGTCACATTTGAGTCTGAAGACACCATGGAGAGAGGATGCTAAACACAGCTGTGTTATGCACTGCTATACTGGTCCTGCACCAGGTATTATGGTATGGGGCGGTATTGGATATCACTCTTGCGCTCCTCTTATACACATTGCCAGTACTTTAAGCAGCCAGTGCTACATCTTGAAGGCGTTGGAGCCAGTTGTCCTTCCTTACCTTCAGGGCTTATCCACAGCCATATTTCAACAGGATTATGTGCGACCACACATGGCTCAGACGAAATTTCTTCCCTGGCAGGTATGCTCTCTGTATCTTTCGTTGATAGAAAACATGTGGCAATGGTGAGCTCAAACAATGATGGCTACTGATTTTTGCAGAAACAACACTTCACAGGAATCTATAAATTTAATCTTGATCAACATGTTATCTACAAAATAAATTTTGTTTTGGTATCTCTTGTCTTGGTGTTGCAATTTCGGTAGCCGACAGTGTACATATTCTTCATAATAAGAGAAACTACAAACAATACTCATAAGTTTTGTTTTTATAATTGTTTCTGCTTTTGAATCATCATTTCAAATTTTATATTTTAAAGTCAATTGAAAATGTGCATAAATTAAGAAAATTGTAAATACTTTCTTCTAAACTTTTAATTAGTTTTTTTTTATTATAATGGACATTGATATGTTAATAATGTATATTTATATAAGAAACAATTTGGCAATATCAAGAGAAGTTTACAGTTGTATCTGATAAGAAATTGTATCCTTAAAACAAAAAAAAAATTTGCAAATTATTTTATAATGTTTAGAATATATATATATATATATATATATATATATATATATATATATATATATATATATATATATATATATATATATATATATATATATTGTTAACCAGAAAAAAATGCTTTGAAATTATTTTCTGTTATTTAGAAATAATTATTCTGATGAGATTAATTTTATATAAGATAACTATAAATTATATAAAAATAATAATAACTATAAATTAAAAATATAAAATAAATACAATTTTATGATATTTTTTCTATTTTTAATACTTAATTAGAAAAAAATTTCCATTAATTATTTAAGATGAAGGAAACATGACCCATTCTTTCAAAAGTTAAATTCCTAATATATTTTTTAAAATTAATTGAAAAGCCCCAAGTTTTTATTATTTATATATTGTCCCCATTTTTTTCAGAAATTTTTTTGTCTGCTGTACTGTTTATAATAAAAATTTTATGCTTAATTGAAATTCATTTCATATAGTTAATGTTCAGTGCTTTCTAAAATTGTATCATAAATTACTTAAGGATATTATATATTGAATTTTGTTTAATTGATTATTTTTAATTAATTGCTATGTTTGACTGCTATCGCTCTAATTAATAAATAATTTCAGAAGAATCGAGTCATCCTTTATTTAAATCTAGTGCTGCAAAAGGAGTATGTCGAGTGATGTGTTTTCATCCCAAATCAAATATTACATTACCACTGATGTCAATAGAAGAAATTCTGAAAATAATCAATTCATGGATTAAAGAGTTGAAAGAACTTGGGGAAAAGTACAAATGGGTTCAAGTGAGTTGCTTGTAAGAACATGAAAATCCTTAATTTATTTTTTTATGAAAGTATTGAAACGATTCAAATGATACAAACTATTACAGATTTAAACTTAATTCCAAACAAAAAATTTTCTATGATTTTTCAAAAGACTTATAAATTTTTCTAACTGTATACAACAAATGAAAAAATATATGTTGAAAACTGAAAATGTTTTTTTAGATCATCCACACTTTTTGAAAAATGTCTTGATTTTTTTTATACTAATCATGAATATCATTATAAATATTAAATATTATATATATGTATGTATATATATATATATATATATATATATATATATATATATATATATATATATATATATATATATATAGACATATATAAATATAAAGTAATAAATATAATACTGAAAATATAATGTTGGAACTACAATGCATAATAGGAAATCTAGCCAGCGCAAAGGCAAGGAAAAAGAAAAAAAGCATCTTCGGGGGAATTGCTCAAAGATTTTTAGAAATTTGTCCTTCGAGCTTGTCAGAAAAGAGTGTTCATTTTTGCATAGCTGGCCATCTCCCTCCTGATGAAGACGTGGTCCCTATGCCTTCTTGTCATTTGCTTCATATACTTTAGTATCTTTCCAATTTTATATTTCTGATTTCACTTTTCTTCATGTTATATATATATCATATATATATATATATATATATATATATATATATATATATATATATATATATATATATATATATATAAATGGAAAATAATTCATAATATTAAAGTTATTATTCAAAACATGTTACGGAGAAAATAAATATTTATGATAAATGTAATTGTGACCAATATATGTATCTGTAATTAATATATGTACCAATGTAAATAGATTTTAGTCTAATATAAATGTTTTAATGTACATTGCTTTATTACAGAAGGCATATTCCATTTAAAGGAATGACAATGACCATTTAATTATTATCATTTGTAGAGTATTGATAAATTTATTGATTCAAAATTAGATTAATTTACTCTTGAAAGACTTCTAGAAGAAAAATTTTAAAATGATACTTGAGGGGGAGAGTGTCAATTATAAAACTTCATTAAAAATGAGTTTTTTTAAAAAAAAAAAAGAAAGAAAGAAAATTGATTACTGAAATAAATGGAGCTATAGTAAGTCTAGTATTTCTAATGTGAAGTCTTAATTAAATGTTTGAACATATTGATGAAACTTGTATGTTCTTCACTTAGAGGTTTTTACTTTCCAGATTTTTGAAAACAAAGGGGAAATTATGGGATGTTCAAATCCTCATCCTCATGGCCAAGTATGTTAAATGTTATAAATATTGTTAAGACAATAATATTTACATAGTTAACAATAATAAAAATTGTTATCTATGTAAAAATTAATGTAATAAAATTTTTTCATTAAATTCTTTGTATGTACACTGCAAGGTCACTTATTACTATAGATGCTCATTTATATTTTTAAGAACTATTTGGTACCTATGAAATAATTTTTATTATTGAAAGTTTTCTGTTTACAAAAAAAGTGAAAATTAGGTCTAAAAACTAATTTTTTTTACCTACTTCCTTCTTTTTATGAATAAAATATTATTAGAAAAATTATTCAATATGCATTATACCAAGAACATATAGTTAATAAAATTCATATTTAAAAAGTTCTTATTTTAATTTTTTCAATAAAAACGCATTTAAAATAATCACTTGTTTTCTTCTGTTTCAGAAATGCATTTTTCTGTTGAGGAGCATTTTGCTATTGTTTTTCTTTAAAAAGTGCCTCAATATTGTAATCTTTTATTTTACAGACAATCACAGTATTACATATATCATGTTTGATGTATGAAAATTCTTTTTTATATTCTTTATAATCACAATCATTCAATATTTCTTATATACAAAATATATCTGAGTCCACATAAAAGTCTTAAAATAAAATTTTGGTTAGCAGTGGAGTTCTTTGCCAAAGTTCTTGGATAAATTACTCATTTTACAAGTTATCAGGAAAAGGTTCTTGTATTTCTTCATTTGTAATGATTTCTGTAATAAAGTATGCATATAAAAATGACCCAGATATTGTTTTTCTTTTCTTCAGGAACATCATATTAATATGTGCATTGCCCCTAGAATGTTGGTTTCAATAGAATGTCATCAAGACATGATCTATCTTTCCAAAAGTACCTTAAAATTGCCTTTTATTTCCACTTGAAATTATTGATTATATTATGATGCATATGGTTTAAGATAGGAGTTAGATTAAGCCACACAAATTCCACATAAATTGCTTAAAAAAACCAGAATTTTAACAATTCAAAAAATTTACTATTACCTAATAAAAACACCAATCCAAATATTTCTATAAAATAAAAAAAAATGAAAAAATTAATGTTAACAAAAGATACAGGAAAATGTGTTTCTCAAACAAGAAATTTTTCAAAATTTTGTTAATATATGGGAAGTATAATTATGCATTTATGGGACCATGTTATTGACAAGCAACTAGTTTGTAAAATTGCTTATATTGTAAATTAGAGGTTTGTAAAAATGAGCATCTACTGTTTAATATATACATTCAGCTCTGTATTAAAGAATCATTATATAATTTTTATCAATAATAATTATAATGAAATATTAAAAAGGCTTATGATTGACAAGTTTTTTTATAACTAATAAATTTTATGTGTTTTTTTGAGCAGTTTTATGGTAGATTTGTTTTTTATATTTTCTAGTAGGTCCTTTATTTATTTATTGTTAATTTAATTAAAATAATTAATTTTCATTTTTAAATTTTATCCTTATAAATTTATTAACTATTTTCTTAAATAATGGCGAAAATTTAATTAAATGAAAAATGAATTTTCAAATGAAGGGTATCTTGAGGTAAATTCATATTTTTTAATGCACAGACAAAGTTGTATTTCAGAGCTTTTTTGATTGCTTAATAGTTATGATTTTATAAAAATATTTCATTGGAAAATACTTCGCATATTTGCATAAATGAAAATTCTTCTTATTTTTAAAAAATTGTAAGGTTTTAAAAGAAATTAATTTTTCCCTCTTCATTGAGAAATTTGTATTTCACTGTTTTAATTAATGTTTTATTTTGTTTTGGAATAATGGATAAGAAAATTTGTCATATTTCTTGATTATAGCATTTTCTTTAAATGTACACTTTTACAATTGATTTTACCCAAATTATTATTATACATAGTGCTGATCATTTAATAATTTGATCCAGTATTTCATTTTCTTTCTTCAATTATTAATACAAACTAAATTTTATGGATTCAATCTGTATTAATTAATTGCTTTTAAGTAACTAATTAAAAAAAATTGAAAAAATACATTTTGTGTATAATTCTTATTTAAATAACTTTAACAAATTCATAAAATATTTTTATATTACTTGGATTTAACTGAGTTTATAAACAGGAGCTTTCAATATTAATGCAAAGTTTTATATTGCAAAAAGCTTTTAATGTAGCTATTTGTTTTGCAAATTTTATTTTCAAAATAACTTTAAATAAGATTAAGTTAAATTTTAGTTTTTGAAATAAGTATTCTTTCTAATTAAATTTAGAAATGGCTTAGATTGTAAAATAGTAAAAAAAATTAATTAAAATTTTTTTTAGACATGCCTTTTTTTTAAGGAGAAAAAGTAAATATTTTCGATCATTTTGTTTATGCTTATTTATATTTAAAATAATCAGTAAAATTTATTTGTAAATATTTTTTTTAAATTTAAATTAAGCATAATTATAAGTTCCAATGACATATTTATAGTACCAAAAAATTCTTTAGTTACAAAACCTACAATTTTGTAAATTTATATTTTAAACATGTTGGTTTGTTTTAACTTATACTTTAGAAAAAAAAAATTACTTAGCAACTATTAAAACAATTGAAAATCATTATATATTATTGTATTGTTTATATTTCATATGTAAAACCTTGAAATAATCTATATATTTGTTGTAATCTTATATATATATATATATATATATATATATATATATATATATATATATATATATATATATATATATATATATATATATATATATATATATACTAAATAATAATAGCATACTAAAAATAATAGTTAATTTGAATGAAAGCAAAATACTTGTTTGGCCATTTAATTTTGTTATTGTTCACATATCAATACTATTTATTTATTTATTAAAATTATTTACATCTAATTTGAGTTTATATCTCATTTTTTAAGCACAACCATTCTGTAGATTATTTACCATTTCTAGAAAAGAATTTAAAATTACTATTTGATATAAATAAATTATTTAAAAATTATATGTATAATAAATATTAAACTTTCAGTTATTAAACTAAATGGCAAATTGATAAATTCCAGCGCTACATATTATCTATATTTGCTTAAATAATAGTTTATTAATGATTAACAAAATCATTTTTCATTAGATCATGTTTAATATTTTTTGATAAATAATTTTTTTTCTAGTGATTAAGATAAGTTGTATTATTTTGGATTGGATTTGTTGAAATAAATAATTTGAATTTATTGCATTAAAAATGCGTTTTTGATTGATTATTGTTACATATAAATTTGCATGTTTTAATAATTACATCCAAATGTATAGATTTGGGCAAGCTCTTTTCTTCCAGATGAGCCAAGAATAGAAGACAACCAACAGAGACACTATTTTCAAAAAAATAAAGTTCCTCTACTTATAGATTATTTGAATGAAGAAATCAAAAGAAATGTGAGAAATATTTTAATATGTTTATTAATTCCTAAAATAGAACTGATTTTATAAAAATGTGTGAGAGCTTGTATTTAAATAATTTAAGTTGTTTTAAAACATTACTAATAATTAAAAATTGAAAATTTTATACATGAAATATTCACAAATTTCAAGAGTTTTTAGTCATTTTATTTCATTTTAAGTGAGTTTTTAAATGTTTAAATAAAAATGAACATTTATTTAATGCTAAATAGATATATCTTTCTTGGTTTAAAGCTTTTGTTTATAATATTGTGATTAATATTCACGCTTATCAAAAAAGTAATAAGATACTGATTCAAAATGTATTAAATGCTAAATGATATTTTCATCATAATTAACATTCATAATTTTAAAATGAAATATGATTGATTGTATAACATTTTATGAAAAATTTTATTGCAATTTTTACTAAGGATTTATTGTAAATTATGTTAGCAACTGCCAATGTTTATTGTAAGCATGACCTATACTAATTTTATTTTTAAACTATTTAAATTGAGTACAAGATGTTCCAAGTAATTGGTTAAATAAACATGATGTTAATGTTTTAAGTAATTACAAGTTAATAGAAATTAAAATTCCTTTTTGTGTGAAGTGTAATAGTTATTATTTTCAATTGTTAATGTATCATTTTAATATTCAATGAAATGTAGGATATTCAATTTTTTCAATATAATTTAAATAAAATCTTCAAAAAATATTTTTTTAGCTATTATAAAGAGTTGCATAATTAGATTACATAGGGAATAACTTTTAAGATCTGAAAATTGATAAACTAAAAATTCAATGCAATTATCTGTTTTAATTTTGTGTATAAAAATGATTAGTTTAATTTTTGTTGTCTGAAGTGAAATTTTAAATGGATGTTAAATCTGCTAAAATTGAAAATTTCTAAATTTACTTTCAAATGAATAAGATATGTTGAGATTTAAAATGTAATTGACATCTCAATGTTAAATTGTTAAAAAAAAATGAAATAAAAACTTTAAATTTGAAAGTAATTTGGACACTTATTTAAAAAAAAATAGTGTTTTATGAAATACTTATTGAAAAGTTATGATTCTTAAATAATTACTTAATTACAATTAAAAATTATGTTAATAAATTTCTTAGCTTTATGAGATATAAAATTTTCCTTATTCCATTATCCTGTAAAAATTTTTTTTTTTATTTTAATTTTAAACAAGAAACAAATTAGGATTATGAGATGCATATAACAGATTTCAAAATATGCTAGAATACTTAATGTGTATTAATTTGATTATTTTCACAAATTTTAAAGAATCTTTATCACAATATTAAAAAACAACAGATAAAATAAAAAAAATGAAAATTAATAAGACTTGAAACTTATTTTAACTCATTGTATTTACCTATTAAATCAAAATAGAATATAATTTGTGGAAAGGCAGGTGTATATGGAAACAGTTGAAATAAAAAAAAAAATTTGTTGAGTCGATTGAATAAGTGATTTGAAATTTTAGTTTTATGATATGTTTTAATAAACAAGAATTTCAATAGTTGATTCCTAACACTGATTTACTAGCTTTCATATTTCAGTCATGACAGAATCTTTTTATATTTTATATATAAATGAAAGATTTAGGAGAGTATATGTGGTACCATATAATAGAATGCCTAACTACTGAAGCAAAAAAAAAGCTCCTGTTGAAATATTTCCTCATTTATTACCCCCTTAGGTATATTCCTTTAGGACTTTCTATAGATGATCATATTCATCTGCTGTAAGGAAGAGATCCCAGAAAATTCTCAAAAATCTATCCTAAATTATGTGCATACAGAAAGATTAAACACGGCACTCATTGTCTATTCAATGTTCTAAATCAGGGCTTCCCAACGTGTGGTCCGCGAACACCTTAAAGGTCCACTGGTTCTTTTTAGGGGGTTCGTGGCCACCTTTGAATGATGGCCATGGTTCCCAAGTGTTGATCTACAGATAGTTTGGCGGCGGTGGATGTGGCCTCCCTGCTCAATTTTCTGTACACTTCAAGAGTCGTATGCGCTGGCTTTTGGCACTCGATGTGTAGGAACCCTTTTCACTTGGTCTTCAGAAATGGTGCAAGCTCTGCCGACCAATCAGAGTGCTCTCCTCCTTTTGTGTTGCCCGCTTTTTTTCATTTTTCTCAAGACATCATTCAGTGTTGAACTTCCTTCATGAGTTCACCATTTGCTTTTTGCACAGTTTATTACTTCCATCATGGTTCGGTGGCTGAAGTCAGGATCATTTAAGAAGATAGCAGTTTCTCCATCGCCTTCACAGCAGGGAAAGCTCCCAATTGAAATTAATGATGAAGGAGCCCGATTGAAATTAATGATGAAGAAATGAAGAACAGTCACATGAAGCCCTGCAGCCGGATTTATTATGCAAAAACTCTGCAAATTCTCGATTAGTTGCAGTACTCTGCAGAAGTGGAATAACTAAAAATGTAAGCAATGGAAGTTATTTAAAAATGGATTTTATTGAGACAGAGAAGGAAGGGTAAAGCTCGGGGTGTAATTTGTGGGCAAGTCAAGCTGAACAGTTTGATGATTCCAATTAAATTTTGTCGTCATTTTGAGGGTACTCACCCGTACCTCAATGCTAAAGAGATTGATTTTTTCTAGAGGAAGAGCACTGAATTAGCTGGTTCTTAACACTGCATGAAAATTCATGCAAAAGCAATTAATGAAAACTCACTAAAAGCTTCTTTCTTGGTAAGTTATTGGGTGGTAAAGACAGGCAAAGTTCATACCAATGCAGAAATCCTCATAAAACCATATGTTAGCAATAGTATTTCTTGTATGTTAGACAAAAAGGCAGTAATATAGACAAAAAGGCAGTAACTTATATCTTCAATGCCACTATCAAACAATACTATCAAGAGACGAATAGTTGACATGTCAAATGATGTGGATGAGTCTCTGGTTTCTTACATCCAACACAATTCATTTTCTCTCCAAATAAATGAATCTACTGATGTTGTGGGATTATCAATTTTATTGGCTTTTATTCATTACTCAGGATGTTTCAAAGAGGGCTTCTTATTGTGCAAACCACTACCTGCCCATACAACAAGTGCTGAAATATTCCATTTGTTGGACGATTTTTTAAGAACCAACAAAATTCCATGGTCTAATTGCATCAATATGTGTACAGATGGTACAAAAACTATGACGGGTCCAATGGTCGGAGCAGTAACAAAAATAAAAGGGAGTTTGTAGAATTTGCAGTAGTAGTCGTGTTTTATACAGACAAGCTTTAGCTATGAAAAAAATGCTTGCATCTTTCAAGAAAGCTTTAGATGAATCTGTCTGAATTATTAACTACATAAGATCACAGCCGTTGAAGTCAAGATTGTGTAAAGATATGGGAAGCCTTCATCAAAACACTGAGTGAAGATATAATAAGCTTTCATCATTCCTTGCTTCTCCATACAGAAACATACAGCTTCTCCATACAGAACTTTTCAAAATTGTGTCATAAGAAGCAACCTCAACCTTCACATTAAGATTCCATTATTATTCCTACTAACTTATCTCTAGTAAAGAAGAACACATTGTGTTTCACTGACGAGCAATGAATGTTCCAGGACTGGCAATGTATACTTGCATATTTGGCAGATATTTTCTCCAAAGTGAACGAAATGAATACTTGAAGAGACACTTTTGTAGATATTTGTTTGTATTTTCTATAAATTAATAATTATTTGAATTTGGTTTGTATTGTTATTTTTGTTCTGAAAATTAAAATGTTATCTAACGAATGTTGCTTTTCTTTGCAATATATTCCCACCAAATATATTCAATTAGAATATATTTGGTGGGATTATATCAATTAGAAATATGACCTGCCTAGTGTATTGAACAATGTGAGTAAATCCATTAGCAAGTATCTGAATATAGTGTGGGAATTCAGACTAATGGAAACATAGTTTAAAGTTGTTTCCATTCATCATTAAATCAATAACTCTTGATTCGTCGTGGAGTTATTGAAAAAAATGGCACTTGCATTATGAAGTTTTCAATTATGATAGGCTTCAAGCTGAATTTTACTCATTACTGTGTGCTTGACTAATAGGGCTTCGCTGTGGATTTTGTCTGAAAAAGGGGTCCACCAGCTAAAAAGGTTGGGAAGACTTGTTCCAGATAAAACTACTTCATACTACTCGAATACATCCAATCAGTAGTAAGCTATGTTTGATTATTATTACCCTACAACCATTTCTTACATACAAAGGCTAATTCCAATGGAATCTACAGATTAAAACGGAATTTCATACTACTATAAACATAGTTTGTTTTTTATGCAAATATCCTATATTTGTGGCTAAAATAAACCAAGAGCTATTACCTAAATTGTTTTGAACTAAAAATATTTTAATTTATTCAGAATCTTGTTATATGTATTAATATCAAGCTTATTATCTTTATTTTTAAGAAATAATTAGTTTGTCTTTTGTTTTTTATTAATTCTCTTCTTTTTTAGTATAATAAATCGAATTATTTTCTTTCCATCAGGAATATTTATAAAAATCATTTAATTTTAGTTTTTTCTATTTTTAAAATTTTTGTCTGTAAGCATATTAGAGAATTTTACTTAATAGTTTTAGATATGACATTAGCATTTTCAAATAATTTTATGTTAAATCTTTTTATCTCGAGTAACTATTATTCTTAAGTAATTCTTGTTTATTATTTATAATATCTCATAGACTTATATAATATTATGCATTTATATATATATATTTTAATATTAATTAAATTTAAGGAACCACATCAGATTATGTCCTCAGATATTATGCTCTTTATAAAAAATGAAAGATTATGAGGCCATTCTAATTGATCTATTATTGGCTCATTTTGATAAAAACCCAGAAATTTTAATTCAATTAAATAAAATTTAAATATTGTAAAGAAATGGCTTCAGAGAGTTGATTTTGCTTCTTAATAAATATAGAATATTTATATCTATATATTTAGTAAAAAATTATTTCAAATATTTGAAAAAATTATCTAAATTCTTCTAAATGATGCAGTATTAATCTTAGGGTGAGATCGGAAAGAAACTTATTTATAACTCTTTCCATAAAATAGTATTTTGAAGCAAAAAAAAAAAAAAAGTCCTTTGGTTGAATTAACAAAATATTAAACAAATATAAATCATTTGGACATTGTTGCTCACTAAAAGTTACTATAAATTAAACTAAGAAATAGGGAAGGAAAAATATAGTTTAAACACTGTCACATTTGTCTTTTACAGAAAAAATACTTTAATCTTTTGTAGTTAGGTGAAAACGATATTCCCATATTTATATAATTTCTGTTAAATGTTCAATTTAAAAATTCTTATAAATATTATTTTAATACTACAAATTTTTGAGTAACTAAACATTTTAAACTTTTATTTCCATAAAAAGTTCTCACATTATAATTTTGAGAACCTCAAGTTCTATCTTGATATATTAATTATTAGTCTCACTAATATCAAACAACATATTAATTTAAAGTATATTCTAGTGATAAGATCAACCTGTAGTAAAGTCTTAACACCATACCAGTGAAGATAAATTTAGTCTTGTGCATATTTAACAAACCTGAAATTTTACAGCTCATGGGTTTAATTAGTCAAAATTAAACTATCTCCTTTTCCAATTTACTTTTTGCTGTTTCATATAATGAATGATACAGTAAGGTAACAGGTGATTTATCGCTCAAAATACTGTTCATAGCTAATTATACTTCTTTAATATAATGATCGCAATGGTATCAAGTCACTGTCGATTGTGGCTGGCTCAATGTTAGCCATTGTTAAACAATGGGGGATTGCTGTTATGTATCTGCTATCTTCAGGCAAATCTATCGGGATTGATGATTGTGAATTTTCTTGGTTTTTCCTTTGTGAATGTGAATAAGGCCTATCTTCATGATAAGTTTTCCTAAAATGAACAAATTATCTACAAAAACTTCCATAGCAATAACACAGAGTGAGTGTTAAAAGACCTTATAATAACTTTAGACTGTAAGCTAGACCTTTTACAATATATTAATAAAAAAATCTCAGTTATGAATGAATCTGCTTAAAATGCCTTCAAGAATTTAATATAATAATTCAAGATTCAGTAATTACTGATATTTGCTTTTAAAGATTGTAATAGTATCGCCATTTATATATTTGCCATTGTAGAGAGTTTGAGAATATTTTAGATATATTTTAATATTTTTGTTGCAAAATCTTTATAAAAAATAAATTTTTTTTATTATATGATTCTGGCTAATTTTAGATAAAATATCTGCTTGTGGGTTTGATTTCGTTTAAAATTATTTGTTTTTATCCTTTAAAAACAAATTTCCATATTTGAAAGTCTAAAAGTGAAGAGCTGTAATAGCTTTATATAAAGTTAAATATGTTATTATGAAAATATGTTAATGAGTTAATTTATGAAAATATGTTAATGAGATCAAAACTAAATTGTAACATTATTGATTTAACATAGCATACTTCACTGCCAATATTATATGTTGCATGAAGATGGTCTTAAAATGAGAAATGATTGGATTCTCATAATCTTACATACTATGTATTTCTTAAAAAACATAATAGTGTATTGTTAGGAAATTATAACTATTAATAATGATAATAGCCTTATGTTATTTAACTTTTTTAATATATAATATTTCAAATATTTTGGAAGAGTTAATAAATATTAGAATTCAGATAAATTTTCAATTAATTTTTAGTAGTTTTCATCTTATAAACAACTAATTAGATGTTTTACATTATAAATCAGTATTTAACATGAGCTGCTCCTGATCAATAAGTCAGGAAGAAGCGCTAGGGATGTTATTAGTAATTTCACACTTGTGTTAAACTAATAAATTAACAAGTGGACTTAAATAAATTAACAAATGTTACTTTTGTCTGAAGTATAAAAATTAAAAACCTTTGTACTTTATATGAACTTCTTACTTTTATAAAAATTTGCTTTAAATTTTTTAGTCTTCAAAAATAAATAAATAAAAGGCATATATCATTGTGTCATATTGGCTGAATAAATGTTAACTTACATATTTTGATGTTTTTAATTTTAGGATCGCATTGTACTTATTGATGACTATTGGGTTGCTTTGGTTCCATATTGGGCAGTTTGGCCTTATGAAACGATGTTGCTACCAAGAAGACATGTTCTTAGATTAACTGATTTGAATGAAGAAGAGAAAAAATGTAAGTTATGGCAAATTGAAATAATGAGTTTTTAAAAAGGAAATACACAAGCAAATTTAATACACAAGTGCTAAATTTATAATTTTAACATTTTATAAACTTTTAGAGGTTAATAGGGATAGAATATTAAAATGAAAAATTGTTCTAAGTATTTCAAAAATATTTTATTTGTTTATTTCAATGGAAATCAAATTATTGACAAATACATTTTGTGAGAAAAGAAATCAAGTAAATTTGAAATCAAAATTATTAAAGATGGTAGTTTTGTTCACTTTTTATGTGTTAAGTAATTATTTTGACTAGAAAGTAAGTTATTGATAATATATTTTTTCTTATCTGAGATCTTTCCATCCCTCCTAAACTTTCTTTGCATTCTTCATTTTTGCTTATTATAGCTCTATTTATCAAAATAAAAATTAAAAAAAACTATTCTATTTATATCAACATTTTTTTTTCTTAAATAGAAGTTTTTTAATATTATTACTTTGCATTTTATAACAATACTTTTCTTTTATTTAGCTCTTTCAGCTATCATGAAGAAACTATTAACTAAATATGATAATTTATTTGAAACTTCCTTTCCATATTCAATGGGATGGCATGGTAAACTTCTTATTAACTTTTCTTTATTTATAATAACCTGCTATTGAATATGTCAATGAATCTGTTTAAAACTATCTCTAAATGCTTAAATTAACAGAGTTCTCAGAAATTGTGAACTATAATTTGATTAATTGTTTTGGAATGTTATGTAATATCATCACATGAATACAAAGAATAAATTTAAAGATAAAAATATATATAATTAAATGTGACAAAGAGATATCAGTATTAATTCAGAAAAAAATACAGTTTTGCTAATTAATGTGGAATGTTATAACTTCCCTAACTTATATATATATATATATATATCACATTCTTGTGTTGACAATAACATTAGTACTACACTTTTGTTAATTTTAACAATTGAGGTATTTTCTTCTAGAGATGTAAATGCATTTTCAGAGCATTTGTATCACTAGAAGGCGGATTGCTGTTGCGATAGCTGTTTCAAAGTAGAGCCACCAATTCTTTATTTAGTTAAGATGTGGAGACTACTGATCAGGGTATTTAATCAATGTCTTTACTTTTAAGGAATCCATCAATGATATTTGCAATTGGTGGGGAGAAGGATTTTCATTTAATTAAAAAGTCACAGACATTTCTGAAAAGTTACATAATGCTATATGGTTATTGTGATGTCTTTGCCTAATTACTGGTACACTTCTAGAAAGTTATAAGGATGCATGGTTATTGGTACTTAATTTCTCCCCATAGCATTATCTTTTAAGTAACAAAACTTTCATGTTCCCTACATTTCCAGCAATAATTATAAATTCCTGATTCTTTCTGAATGTAAGAGCATTTAAAATCACCAGTAGAATTAAACTTTGACTTATCAATAAAGAGAATAGGACTAGCAGAGTTCATTCTAATTTTAAAATTCTTTGCATCAATTAAAGTGATCCCTCTTTTTCTTGTGAAAATTGTGAAATACATACCATTAAATTTCAGACATTCTTTTTCTTACTAAGCTTTTTATATACCATTTGCAATGATTCAGCATCTATAGTGGTGGCTGAAAATTTTAAATGTAATTGATGAGCAATTAACATTTCATTATGATGGGCAGTTATTTCAGATACCATTCTTTAAAAAACAGTTGTTTTTCATTTGTGACCTTCCCCATGATTTATTACTCTATTCCATCATTTTAAAATTATCTCCATAATGTAGACTGTCAGCTGTAAAATATTCAGACATAACTATTTCCATGAATAGCTGCTTTTAAACGACTGATAAATGTTTTCTTCTCAGATATATTGAAATGATACTTCTAATCTGAAAAAACCGATTTGGGTTTTGATACATCATATCAAACACTATATAGCTGAAATTTTCTTATATAGTTACTTTGCGCAATTTACTTTATTCAAGCCCAGATGACATGAGTCTTATTAATTTTCTCATCAGAAATGTTTGATAAATTTTAAATAGTAATACTAATTAAGTTTATTTTTATACATATCCTGCAAGCAAAGATCAGATTAATTAGTTAATAGCTTTAAGTATCCAAAAATAATGAATGAATATTATTATTTTTGGATAGTTAAAAGTAAGTGTAGATATGAGTACAACTGGCAATTTTAACTTTTGAGATATTTCTTTAATGTTATTAAAAATACAATTTATATTTTAACTCTAAATTTATTAAAACTAAATTTGAATTATTACTGTATTTACAATTTGATAAATATATTATTTTTATTAAAATGTGTTGGTCTAAAAATGTTTTTTATACTTTTTTATTATTTTAAAAGTATTTAATTAATTAAAAAATAATAATTTAATAAAATACAATTGTTTTGAATTATTACATTTTTAAAAAGGACTTTAAATATTTAATGCCTATAAAAATGCTATCCTATTTCCATAAACTTCTTTCATTTGTTGGAAATTTTGAAATTTTAGTAATAATAATAATATTTCTAAAAATTAATAATACATTTTTATATACTATATGAATTTTAAATGATAAGATTATTTATAATATAATATTGTTCTCTAATTTGTGTAATATACTTGATTTGAACTTATGTCAGATCTTAATCTTATTTCATTGATGTAGGCTCATTTGAATAAATAGGTAAGTGCATATAAATATTACCTTTGCTAATAATCAAATATGTTACAAAGACCTGATTTTAGTTAGGAATTACTTACTATCAGGAAATATTTTTTATGTTTTTATATATTTCTTAGAAAAGGAAAAGAAAAATTTATTTCTGAAGATTGTGAAAAAGAAAAAAGTTAAATTAATTATATAAAAATCTTTCATTATCATCATAAGATCAAGATTGTTAGATTTAATTTCTATGAATATAGTATTGCCTAAGCACCATTAAAAAAAATTAATCCATTTGAGAATGCATAGATTAATTATCTAATATATTTTACTGAAAAATAGTAATACTATTTAAATGGCTAGGAAAAAAATCTAGAATGCATGCAATTACTGAGGAATTGCAGTTAGTATGAAATTATGATTGTCTTGAAGTAATATTTTATTGACATTCTTTTGTATAATTTATTATTATAATTCAACAACTTGTGTGCTATAATTAATTCCATTTGCAGGAGCTCCAACTGGAAAATATGAAGATGATTATTCTCATTGGCAACTTCATGCATCATATTATCCTCCATTGCTTCGTTCAGCAAATATAAAGAAATTTATGGTTGGATATGAAATGTTGGCACAAGCACAAAGAGATTTAACTGCTGAACAGGTACTTTATATTTCAAAATATAAACTCAGGATCATAAACATTGTCATTACTTGGCTCAAATGGGATTTTTGAAGCATTTGCTTTATTTTTCAAGATTTGTTAAATGTGAATGCTTTTTCTCATCTTATTACACTCTCAGTGCCTTAGAGTCTGAATTTATCTAATTGACTTATGTATTTTTCACTTAAATGACCTAGTCATATGACAAATTGTTTAAAAGATATAATAATTGGTAATATGATAAATTAATAAAATAATAAAAGACTATATAAATTTTAATTTCTTTTAGTTTAGGAATTATTTTGCTTATGAAAATAATATATCAGCATATTATCTTTATAATCCATAGTTTACCTAATATGTGTTGAATCTAATAATTTTAGTAAATATATTTTGTTTATGATCTTGATGTGATTAAAAAGGTTGCTAATTCTAGTAAATGAATGCCGAACTGGCTTCCAAATGGCTTGTGCTCTTTCCTTCAGTTGCATTCTTTGTTCTTACCTTGAATCAATATTGATATATGTTCTTAATATAACATTAAAATTTAAAAAAAAAGAAAAGCATTTTTTATTTAACTAAGCAGGATTTGCAGAAATTTTACTATATTCATTTTATAAAGATAGAAAAAAATTACTGCACTTTAGTAAATTTTATACTATTTGATGTTTATATCACTGATTTAATTTCCCGTTCTTTTCTTTATCAGGCTGCTGAAAAATTGAGATTGTTACCTGAAGAACACTACAAATTGTGCAATAAATGATTTAATATTGATTTGTAAAACCAAAAAAATCTAATAATTTTATTCTTGGAATGCTTGAAAAGTTAAAATATTTCTGATCTTTTATGTATAAGGAATTATAAAAGAAAATCTCTCTTAAATAACATTTTGTATTTAACTATTATATATAATAAAATTATATTTTCAAATTATTTGCTTATATTGCTGATCTTATAAAGTAAATTTTGAATTTCTGATTTTCAAAATTTATTTTATTATTATCATATCTATGTTAAAATGGCATAAATCGAATTTAATATTATTAAATCTAGTAAGGGAACTAATTTCTGCTAAATAAAATTGACCCTTTATTAATTTTATGTTTCCTTTTAAAAGTTGACATATATTAAGTAATTTTTGTATATTTTTAAATATGTACATTAAAAAATGAAAGTTAAGTGTTAATTTTAAAATTAAAAAAATATATATATATAAAATATAGGGACTTGAAATTTAACATCATAAATAATGATTTAACTTTTTAAAGAATCTTTTTATGTCAATGATTAAATTAAAATAAACAATTGTTGATGCTTTTACTATAGGTCATAATATGAATTTATATATAAAAAAAAACATGCTAAAGAAGGAATTATTAATGCTTGTAAGCATATTAAAGTGTGCTTTATGGGGGCTGTGAGAATACGTTATCCTCATGATATGTAGATTTTCAAACTTTAAAGTTAATTTATATCATGAAAAGAATATTTTTATTTAATGTAAAACTTGCAATATACATTGTTAAATATATAATATTGCAAATGAATTTCCAAATTTTAGTAAAAAATGGCATCATTTATCTAAAATAATCCTGATAAATATAAAACAAAAGTTTTTAAGTTAAAAAAAATTATTAAATACATAAAAAAGTAAGCCTTACTTGAAATAGTATAACTTATAGAAAAATTCAAAAACAATATATTCTAAAGCAGAACTTTCTCATGTAGTTACCATAATGTCTTTGTAGTGTGATCCAAAAGAAATGCAGACCATTAATAAAAAACCAAATTTCATGGAGGGAATCAAAAATCATATGGAAAAATGAATGGAATGTGGTTAGAAAACAAGTTTCAAATGATATAATTATTAGTGAAACAAGTTAGAAAAAAATTCACCTGAATACTCTAAAAATATTTGACTAAATATTCGCAAAGAATTATTAGCATCAATTAATGAAGTATAATTTTTAATTCATTTATGATGTAAAACTAGTAAAAAATCACTGATTAATAATAATTACATAATAATTATTAGACATTTAACATCTATCTCATAACTTTTAAAAACAAATATTAAATATTATTCTAGTGAAGTATATTTTTCCTAATTTAAAATGATGGCAGATTTCAAATTGATTTAGTTTAAAATATTCTAAATTGTGAAACAAATCATAGTATTTAAATGTTTGTATTTTTTTTTTGTTCAAAATACATTACACATATATTTTTAAAATAGAAAATAAATTAAATATATTACCCTTTTTGAAGCTGTGGTAAGAATTAGCAAACAATTCTTAAGACATCAAATATTGAAAAACTAGCTTTAAATCCAATCCACTAAAATACATTTTTGTTACGCTTAATTAATACATTTATAACTGCTCAAGAACAGTAATTTATGCTTTTCCCAATTTTCTCAAAACATCCATTTTGAGGTGATATTAGGTACTTAAAAATATGTATTTATCTATAGTTAATTTTTAAACTCCAAAAATAATTTTACCCTTCAGAAATTAATACAAATATCATAATTTCCTGTATTCAAATAAAATGTTAATGACTGCTTTTAAATTAGTTACATATAGATATGTTTCTCCAAAATAAGTGATTTTTTTTTATTTTTGGAACTTTTTGTGATATTTATTTTAATTAAAAGTTTATTATCTAACATAAAATAATGGTGTTCTATGCAACTAAATTATGTCTCGATTCTTAGATTGTATAAATTTTGTTCTAAATATTTTATTTATCACAACTTTGATTATGTTTTCTGTCAACCATTTTAATGTGTGATGGAATAATTTGTAATATTATCCAATGAGCTATGTGGAAATTTAAAAGAATTTTATGCTATTTATTTTATGCTTGGTTCTTAAATTTTATTTACATATTGAAATTATAAGGTTTCTTTTAATGATCAAAAATTTGAAGTTCATCTCAAGTTGTAAATTTTCCATTACTAGTATGTGATAATTTCAAAATTCAGAACCTTCAATGAGGGAAGAAACCAGTGTACTAAACAATTCAAAGTAATATACTAGAGGAAAACCAAGTATTTTCAGATTTCATAGATAATAATTTAAAATAAACAAATCAAGCCATTGGGAACTTCAAATTAAGCTTTTGCTGCTAACTTCTAAATATCTTAAGAAGACTTAGCAAATTTTCAAAGAGCTCTAAATTTTATCATGTAACATTTATAATAATAAATAAACTCATGTAACATTTATATAAGTGGTTGAGAAAAAATTTAGATAAATTAACTGATATATCTATGGCATATCTTAAAATATGAAATATGAGAAAAGCTATTTTGCTTATAAATCGATCTCCTTACAATTTCATTAAGAGGATAGATTTAAAATAAATGTTTATGATATTGAAATATAATATGTTGACAATGCATGTTGTGTGTGCAGTATTTTCATAATGAAATATACAAAAATTTGTACACTTAATATTTTATTCTATGTACAAAATGTGATATTACAAAAGTATGAAAAACACATATAAATATTTATACAAAATAACTTAATAAAAAACATTTTATCAAAGCATTAAAAACACATTTATAAAATGATTACAAAAATGAGGTATCAGTGAGAGAGAACAACTCTACGATTTTTGTAATCTGTTTCTCATGCTAACTGTTACACATTCCTATTAAACTAACTCCAGGCACATTCAAACTCATAAAACAGCTGTCTTCAGCAAATTCATTTAGCGATTATTTTACTGATAATGTAAAATGTACAAAATGTATTTAAACAAATGGCAGTATTGTGTTAATGTTTGTTTTATTCAGTTCATTGCATGCTTTGAACGACATTTTTCATTACTGATACTCTAAACAGTACATCACATTTTCTAATCTTAAGAAATGCCTTCATTAAATAATTTACACTATGTACATGACTCTTTTTTAGAGCAGCTTGCTAAATATTAATTTTGGAAAAACAATTTTAGGGATTAATCATATATATATATATATATTCATGGTGTTTAAAAATGTCTGTGTTTAACACATTTTGATGTTTAATGATTTATTAAATAAGATATAAACAAACTTATGCTATTTATTCGTAGAATAATTCATAATTTTTTTTATAGTGTGAAATTTTCTATAGACAATTCTTTTTCCTCATTGAGCTATACATATTGTATTTCTGGGTTATTATATGCAGACATTCGTTTTTTCCAATTTTAGTATTTTTTATCTTCAACATAGAAAGTTGAATTAGGTCATATTTCTTGGCACCTCAACTTATTTAAAATAAACTCCAAAACTTTTTCACTGAGGATTTACTAAGGACATTTTGTGTGAAAAGCAAATGCTGTATGAAATGTCCTTTGTAAATCCTCATGTACTTAAAGTTTGACATAAATATAAGTTCTTGTCAGTTGAAGTTTCTACTGTTTCAACTGACAAGAACTTGCTTGTTAATTTCTGACCTGTTAAGCTTAAAGTTGACTACTGTATTAATATTTCCATATGATAAAAGACAAACATATGAAAGTATATTGACAAAAGCCACAGAATATTTTGAATCTTTTAACAATCAGTATTATTAATTAAACTCTTCTATCTTTATTAATAACCAAAATGTGTCAGGTATTTTATAAACACCTTGTATATTTATAAACAACACTTAGTTAAAATTATTAAAAATGAGAAAAACAGTCAGTAATTATTCTTTTTTTAATAAATGCATTCAAACTGAAGTTTTGAATTTTATTCAATTGCAAGATTTGGGGATATAAGCATTTGGCACTAAACATAATCGAAGTTATAATTCTGTACTCATTTCATGATTGCTCTGTGATTGATTTTCATCAGACTTTGCAGCTTCACCATTTTGTCTTGGAGAACACTGGATCCAAGATTGGGAAGTCTGTGTTGTAGTCTAAAATGGGGAATTTATTGTAATTATTTGTATGGCAAATGAATGAAGGGAAACAAGTCAGTTAATGAACTATAAGTATATATCTGAAGTATATTGCTGAAAGAATAATAATATATGAAAGACAATGTAATAAAAAAATTGCAATTAAATGAAATTAGCAAAATTATTTTTAATTTGAATCATTTTACTTGCTTAATAAGTATTTCGTAAAAAATAAAGATTTTTAAAAACAGAATAGCTAAATATATTTATAATTTTTTTCAAATCTATTTTATAATTTTTCATTATTTATTTAATTAATCAATAACTATGCGAAGAAATTTTGATTTAGTTCCAAAATTTTAATGTAATACTTAAAATTATATGAATTTTCTGTAAATATTTTCTCTAATTATTGGCATTTAATTAGGATAAACTATTATCTTAAACACAGATGCTACAAAATCTAAACAAGTTTTCATGTATGCATACGTACACATATACAAAAAATACTAATCAGCTTGAATTGTATTAGCATACTTAGGAATACATTAATATTTCAATATAAAACATTAAGTTTTTTTATTAAATGGATTTGAAAATTTAAGGACATTGTGGTGTAATTATCTAGTGTGCTAAAATTGATTATAGAAGAAATGATTAATAATTAATAAAATTGCTTTTTAAAAACTTAAAGTGTTATTAATCTTTTAATCAAAATAAAATTATATAAAAAAAGAAAGTTCTTGAGATATGCAGCGAAAACAACTGTCAAATATAATCAAACACAAAATATGAGAAGATATTTTACAAGGAGTGGAGAATATTTACCATATATTTCATTTTTAGTTTAATTTTTGATTATTTTAAAACATTTATCTGATAAAAAAATTGACTAAAAAGTTCTTTTTAATCTTTATATTCTTGCATTGTTTCTATAATCATAAAACGTTGTAATATTATATCAGTATTATTTTATAACTGTTAATAATCAAATAATTTTTTAAAAAATATTTTAAGTACTAATTTTTTTGATCCACTCATAAACATAATAAATAATGAAAAAATATTTGCTAATCTTATAGTTTTAAGGATTTATGGAAACAACTTTGTGTATTGTTGTATCCTGTTTTGCATTTTAAAAGACATCAAGTCTAATCATATTACATAAAAACATCATATAACAATTTATTTACAAACCACTTTATGTATATTTCTAAATTAGTAACATTTCTGCTTCAAATGAAAAAAATATGGTTGTAAATTTGTTATTGGTGCAATTATTATTCTAAATTAAGATGATTACAAATAAAAATATTTAATTCTTATATAGCTTTTACATCATGAATTATAAAAATATATTTTGAGAATAAAATATCCCATCACAAAAAACTCATTTTTGTTTTTAGTGGTGTCATTGACTTTTTGATTAAAAAACTTGTTATAGTTTTTTAATGAGAAATTGAATAATTGAATAACTTTGTAATAAAAATTAAATGTGTGGTGTGCTATTTTTAAAAACTATAACTTGTTAGGAAACATTATTAAATATTTAGTGAATATTTGTTTATGTAATATTATTAAACCAGAAAATATATTTTCAATGTATCAAACACGTAAACTTACCTTTGGATATTGTTTTGTTACATTATCATTTTGAAATGTTACTCTGTGAGTCATTGTAGGCATAGTGACCAGAGATTTTTGCGATGCTGGGAGAAAGTGACCATTGGTAAGTCTGTAAATAAATCATGGACACAATCAGTATTCCAATAATATGTTAAAATTTAATATTTCCAAATTAATTATAATTATATATAATTGATAATTGCTTTTAACATTTGAAAGATATTTTATCTAAAGCGTTTTTAAATCATTGAATACAGGACTATAAATATTAATAACTCACCTAACACCTTTTGTTAAATGATCTGGTGTTCCAATGTTAGTGTTACCTTGGTTATTGTTTATTCCTCCATTCATATTTGAATCAAGCAAGAGCTTCTGGAATATCAAAAAGAATTTTAAATAATCTATTGAATAAAGATTTTTTTATTTTCTAGAATATTTTTGTTTGTATTGTAAAATTGTTTACTAAAATATTTTGCAAGGATGCTATTGATTAATGCTCATTTATTATGTAATTTTCAAGAATTTACATCATTACATTCGAACACATTTATGAAAAAATTTGGGACTTCATTTCCTGTAATTTATAATTTATTCTTACTGATTGATACATATTTTCAAAAACAGTGTAGATTTTAAACTATGTTTCCATAAAGATTTAAAAATTATCTATACATTTTTTTCTCTTTGTTTAATAAAAATTTTAAAGCTAAATTTCAAGCTAAAGTTTGCTTGTTACAGTAATAATTAAATAATCAAATATGAGCTTGATATATAAATATTAGGTTAAAAAGATGACAAAAATCAATTATTTGCTATTTATTATGCTCTAGTTATAAAAATTGACTGTGGTCATTAAGTAATATTATATTTTAGTGAAGATAATTCAGAAACTGTCATTTTCACTGCTGAATATATAAAAAGGTATTTGATTATTTATTTATTTTTCCTGATATATTTTTGTTTAATTATTTGAAAACAATATATTCTTTCTATATCTCATAGTTTACTATCATAAAAGTGTAAAATAACTTGCATGTAGTGCATTATCATAAGTTCTTGAGTATCAATTTCTTTATAATATTTAAAATTATTTTTTTCTTTTTTAAAGAATTGATTTTGTAGCTATATTTTTTTATTTAAATGAAAAATCTTGAAAAAATATTAATAAATATAAAAGAAAAAATATTTTAAATCTGTATATGCATTTTGGGTAAAAGAGGAGACAAAACAAATTTATGTCAATTTAAATGATAAAATCAATATAAATCTGATATTTAAATAAATGATTTATTTAATGACATTTGAAATTTTTATAATTTTCAAATTTAAATGATGTACTATAATTATATTTTAAGGGCATCATATTATTATATATGTTATAGAGAAGATGTGATATAATACACATGTCTTTCCCAAGATATGTGGATTAGCTTATTTGATGTAACACTTTTTTTTAAAAAAAGAACCAATTACTTTGAAATAATATAGCTAAATGAAAAAAAGAGAATTTATAATTATGTTATAACTTACTTGAGATCTGTTTAGAGGAGACAATGTCTTATTTATCCCCCATTCTTGTCCTTGTCTGAATATGTGCTTTGAAGAATCATTTCTATACCTAGGAATTTAAATATTTGTTATTAAAAATATTTTAATATAAAAAAGAAATATGTGAGATATATTGATTGCAAACTTTCTTTAAGTTAAGAGTGTTTTTTGCTTGATAGTTAAAGGAAAGGAAATACATCTATATACCTTTCTTTATAATTTCCTGTTTCGTTATTTAAGTTATTAGAAGATATTTTTGAATTGTGTACAAGTTCAGGTGGACTCTCATTTTTCTCTTCAATATCTACTAATCTTTGACTTTGGGGCAGGAAGCTTGTTTGCTCTGATGTGTAGGGTGGAGGAGGTCCAGGATCATCCAAAGTTTGGGATTTATGCAAATTGTTATTTGATAAACTGAAAAAATAAAAAATATTTACAGTTAATTATAATATTTTCATCACTTCATATTAAAAATATATGTATCTACTCCTGTAATAAAACACGTTATATAATTTTAAATGTAAGTGCAACATATTTATGGTCAAGTATTGTTAATACAGGCTGGAATAAATTTAGTCTATTCTAAGAAGTATATATACTTACGATGTTAGAATTTCATAATAAACAAATTTGACATAAAATAAAGCAGTGTGAAAAGCAAAAAAATAAATAAATAAATAAAAAAAAAAATATTAAAAACTGAAATTATATTATTTTTCTTTATATATATATGTATATATAATGAGAAAATGCATTATATATTTAAAGAAAATTATGCATTAAAAATGATTATAATTAAATATACATTTATGAAAACCTATTGTTTGATAAATTCAAAATGCGAAAATATTTTTGGGAAGTCATTTGACCAAATTATTATTGAAATTAATATTAAACACAAAATTTCCTTTTTTATATGGAATAATTATTTTTTCTAGAACTTTTAGAATTTTTGTTCATATTATCTGATGTATAATAATGAAAGATATAATTCAAATTGAATTTCTCTTCTTTTAGATGTAGATGGAGGATTTGTTCACATTAATAGAACTTACTAAAGAAGGAGCTTTTAATAATAAAGCAATGAAAATGTTACAGCTGTGGTTAATGTAAAGCCTATAATAATGTGTGTTTGTAAATGTTACAATATATTATTGTAACATTAAACACAATATGTGATAATTAAGCAATAAATTACTTTGTGAATGTTCAACATTATGGTAACACTTATAAAGTAATTTATAACCTAATCATAACATCATTATCTTCAAATATAAAATTTTAAGTTTCAACAGCTACAATTTCAATAATACGACTCAATTTATACTTAGGTAAGTCATCATGTGCAAGCATGTTTGATTTATGATTTAAAACAGTTTCTTTTAGTTTTTCTAGGCTACAGATTTATTGCAATTACACTTAATTTTACAGTAATATTTTTTGAAAGCTCTAAGGGTTCATTGTTCTATTTCTAAGTATAGAATCTGAAGTAACAACTTAAATGCTTAGCTATATTTCATCTATGACTTTGAAAACATATTTCTATATTTTTAAAGTCAAAGATATTTGAATTGATTTTGGAAACTAAATTAATATATAATTGATCATCTTGTTAAATATATTAAATAGAATTAAAAGTATACTATGGATTTTGTGAATATTAATTATACAATTTACTGCTCCAAACATTGTTGTTGAAAATAAGTTTTATTCACTTATGGTGCATATTTTTTGCACCATAAGGTAATTAAACTCTTGATTACTTTATAGTAATTAAATCATAACATGTGCAATGAAAGTGTATTCAGTAATCATCTAATATATAACTCCTATAAAGACCTTTTCAATTTTAACGTCATCATATACAAAATGTATGTATTTCTTCTTTCACACATGAAGTTAAAATATGCACATATTTGTTTTATTGTAGAAATTTCAGTTTCTGTCCAAAGTGGGTTTGTATTTTATATAATTGCTCTGAGTAATTAGAATACGTTTAACATATCTATATACTATCATTAGAAAATTATTCATGGTGGATTTTTTTTTAAATAATTAGTACTTTTGGTTGATATCATTAGCTTTTAATTACTTTTAAAACAAAAAGAGCCTTTGAATTTACACATTAAATCATAAATTGAATTGTTCCGATATTACTATACATTATTTTTAATTTGTGTGATCTAAACGTAACATAATTGGCTTAGAATATTTTGTCAAAAAAGTATACTTGTAGAATACTTTATCAAAAACATAGCAATTTTTAAAGTTTATTAAAATTAATAAAATAGCATATCAAAACTGTTATTTGTATTTATAGAATTTTATATTAAATATAGATTAAATATGTGTATGATATTTAACATATATTTTAAAGGCAATGAATGAAAACGAGTATTAGACAGGATGCAGAAAATCATGTATCAAAATATGGAAAGATATATATTTCATACATTTCAAAGGCATTCTATATAGTGGTAGCAGACAAAAGGGAATATATGACAATTAAAATCAATGGACTGACCTTGAAGATTGGCTTTTTGATAATTGTCCTTGGCTTGATGAATACCTTAGTTTGAAAAGACGACTATCAGACCTAAAATGGTCATAAATATAATTAATGTAACTATTAACTTTCCTAGTTTGAATTTACCAGCACTTGCATAACACATTCAACAAGTTTTATTTTTAAAGCAACTTACGGAACTTTCGTGTACTTGATATCCCTTTTCTCTTCTTCTGTTAAACTGCTTGGATCAATTAAATTGTAGCTAAATGAGGAATGAAAAATTTTAAGATTAAAATAATTAAAATGTCCAAGTATTATTCATAACAATCATAGTTATGAGTAGGATAATTAAATAGTTTTTTGCATATAAATGAAATATCCTATGTGTACTAATAATGTGTAAACTATGTTTAGCAAATTTGTATTACTTACTCAATGTACTGTTTGACTTCTTGAGGTAGAGCTGTTTTATTCTCTGGTGATCTAGATCTATGTCTGTAAAATATTTATGATTATATTGTATAGGGAAAATTAAGTAATCTATATTTTTTGTATGTATGTATAATTACATTTGTTTGATTTCAAACTTATAAAGTTGATGTAAATGCACAAATATATTTTACTGTAAAACTATTTAACAAAATCAATAGTTTATTTAAAAGAAGATTGAAAGATGGATTTCACTAAATTTTAAGCATATTCAAAAGTAGTAAATTTCAAACTTTTGTTGTATTCATAATTTGTCAGATAAAAATATAAATACTTGTTTCATTATTAAAATAATATTTACTGCTATTACTATTGTGTATTTTCTGGAAATTACACAATCTATTTTGGATATTTGACATCAATACATTTTTGAATTTAACAATTTGAATTAATTGTAACACTTACTCAGTAATTTTTCTATGAATTAAACACAAGAGAAATTATGCTTTTTTTGTATCATACAACATATATCTTTATTTTATTCAATAATCTTAAATTTAGTCTTCAAATTAATTAAAACCAATTGAAATTAGTTAATTTTAGGATTTTGAAATATAACCAAGAAAATTATATTTCAAAATTCATTAAGTTCATTTTATATTGCATAATGTATGTTACATACACACCTGTACATACATATAAATATATCTATATATTTAGCTTACATATTTAATTATAAAAATTATATATATATAAATTATATTTCTAATATATAAAAATTAAAAAAATGGATTTAAATGCGACTATTTAAGTTATTTTATATTATTTTCATGGTTTATCATTACTCATTCTAGTTTATCAAAAATTCAATTTATGAATTTGAATCTCTTGAAATACATAAGTTATGGTCGAATAATATATTATTTGAAATTGAATTGGCCATTTCAAGCCATTGGAATGTATTTTGACTTATACATTAATCTAGTTTGATATGTTTTCTTGTATTTTGTTCAATGCATTCCAAACACACATTTTCCTCATTGCAGAATTTAAGGGTGATGAAAAAGCATAAATTAAAATAACAATTTCACTTATAATTAATTCTATTATTGTTAAATACAGTTATGCTCAAAATGTGGGAGAGAGTAAATAATTAAAAAAATAGTAAATTAAAATAGTGGTGTATAAAGCTAGAATAAGTTAATAGGGTTTATCATACCAACCATATGTTTTATGCAGCTGAAATTTGCATGAATTTCAGGCATCTGCTCAGTTTCCTCATCAACCATATCTCATTCGCTTAAAATGTATTTGTCTTTCATATTATTTGCTATCATTTAAAATTCTCCAAATTTCAACTACCGATCCACATTTAAAAAATTTTTGTTATATTTCAACTCTTACTGTATTCTTAACCATTTTGTATGTTATACATATCATTGGTTTTTATTATTGCAGGATTTGCTTATTGTGTCTTCACTAGAATTTACTTAATTACAGTGGACTATATATATATATATATATATATATATATATATATATATATATATATATATATATATATATATATATATATATATATATATGCCTAGTATAAAAATTTTATATATATTTACCTTCTGTGCCTTCTTCTGTGATGGTAGTTAGATTCTGATTCTGTCTCTAATCCAGAATTCATGTACCTGTTTTTATAAAATAAGCTATTATTTTCTGAAAGGGAAGACCTCTTTCATTAAACCAATAAATTTGTTGTTTAATATGAAAGATGTTATTTGGAAAATAAAAATAAAGAATTCATATAAATTACTTAAAGAGCTTTTTGATGTGTATCATTTATATTGATATGTATATATAAGAACAATGTATTAATTATAGTGATATTGATATGTAAGTAATACATAATATATATTAATTTTGTTGTTCAATAGTGATTGTATTGAACTTAAAATATTTCACTCCTAAGACGAACCAAATAGTTATGATAGACTTTAGGAACTAATGTTTATATTAAATGCCCTGATTGATTATATGGCTCAAAATTTATTGTTTGAGAAATAGCACTAAAATATTTTAATTTTAAAATGCATGTTTAATGAATTTAATTCTTTGTTAAAAATTATACAGGAATTCTTGTTTGTAAAACAAATCATATAAAGTAGTACTTTCTTAATTTTTTACAATATTAAAATGTAGTTACATTTTAATATGAAATGATTTAATGAGTACCGCATGAATTACTATATGTTAATTTGGACCATATATTTCAATTTTAGATATATATAATTTTTACTGACCATTTGAAAAATTTATGAAAATGCAACTTTTATTAAAAAGTAGTATGATTTACAAGAAAAAATATACACTGCTGGCCACTAAAATTGCTGCACTAAAAAGAAAAGCAAATAATAAAACTACATTTATTAAAAAATATATCATCAACTCAATATGCAACTAAAATGTCTAAATTTTAAAGAAATTGAAAGATCATTTTTTGAGTAATCAGTGTCTAGAACATCCATCTCAAGCAGTAATAGTTGTAACTATAAGTCTGGGCATGGATTCAAACAGAGATTGAATGATAAGTTCAAATACATCTGCCTAAGTAATTTCAAGATGATACCATAATTCATTGACTGTAGTGATCAAAAGTTTTCTGATGGGACAAGAATGATCAGTCGTTTTCTTTTGGTGAGAAATCTGGAGAACGAAGGCATCAGCAGAATTTTTTCATATCATAGTAAGTCTGTATGATACTCTCAAAATGCGGGCGTGCATTATCCTGCTGAAACGTAACATTTTGCAATTCTCAAATAAAATGTAGAAGGACCTTAACATGAGAATATAATGGCCATTGTTCAAGGTGCCATCAATGCAAAATAAGAGGTGACTAAAAATATATATATCTAGTGACTCTTCATATCACTTCAGGCTATTGGCTAGTATGACGATAATGAAGGCACTCTGTCAGTATCGGTTTTTCATGTCACCAAACATGAATGCGATGGTTATAATACTACTAATAACTGAAATTTTTATAAAAAAGGAAAACATGACGTCACTTTAACACTATGTCCACGTTCATCGTTGAATACGCCACTAAAGATATTTCTGCTTGTGATATAGCGTCAATAGTTGTCAAAGCAATACCCGCCGAGGTGACATTTCATGATTATGCAAATGTCTTCGAATTATACGTGCAAGCACTTATGATCTTCCAAAAAGTCCACGTTTCTTGATTTAAAGCTCGTGCATTGGCTGTATGATTCATTAAGGCTTTGTAGGTAACTTGTCTGTCTTCTCAGCTGTTACTGATTGTAGGTAACTGAAATTTTGTATGGTGTTGTATATAATCACCATAAATCCATCGGCTCCATATTATGCAAACAGTCATAAAATGTTGATTGACAGGAAAAGCAACAATGTGATACGAAAAGCTGCAGTCCCAGTAAGTTACTATTCGACTTGATGTAATTTTAATAACCAGTAGTGCAATTTGCTCATTATACTACTACATAAGAAATGCAAATGAAGTATTTTAAGTAAATACTAGTAAAATATACTTGCCCACTTCTTCTTTTCGTTAAATCTCTTACCACAGCTGCTTGGGTTCTATAAAAATAATAAACAGTTATTGTTAAACATATAGAAATTTATTGTGTAATTGTATTCAATTTCTAGGCTTATGCAATTTTTATTCTCAGAAACATTTGTATGTTTTACATATCCATTTTAAAGAATTAATTTTCAGTCTTAACTTTTGCATATATTAAAATAAAATTACTGCTGAAATTTATAAATTATTTAACAATCAATTTATAAATAATTGTTCTAACAATTGCCAGTGCATTAAAATTATTTTGATTATGAAACTGTACTGTTTTAGTAAGTTTTTTTTTCTTTTAATTTAAAACTAAAAGTTAAGAAATACTTCTGTTTCATAAAATCTATTATTGCATACAAAATTTATTTCCAAGAAAAATTTATGAATTAATAATTAAGTTAAAATTTAATAAATTACGAGCATCTGTGTGTCATATTTTCTATGTTTAAGAGAATTGGTATTTTTCAGGTAAAAAAAAAATTATTGAAAGTAATTTTATATTAAATCATAATCTATTGTATCTTTTTTATACAATGAAGTTGAGGTTATTATAGTTCACAATTTAACTGAGTTAAATATGCAACTTCACTGCTCAAATACCTTGCTTGTGCTTTTTCTTGCTGCTTTTGAATTTCTTTCCATTGCCCTTCTGAATCTACTAATACATATTGATTTCCATGCCTACAAAATATTTAATTTATAAGAAATAAATAAATTAATTAATTATTAAAGAAAAAATTCATACAGTGAAACTTTGATACAATAAATTGAATAATGGTCATGAAAATCATTAAATATTATAGTCTAAGCATAAACTTTTTCTTGAAGTTATATAAATAAATATTAGAATGACAAAATTTTATTACTTCAAAATGTACATTACTTTCTAGATTAATAACTATCAGATGAATAAAATTATTTTTACATTTAAATTTTCATTCTATTTGTAATGTCTTTGTTATGAAACCATTAATAATCTGATCGCAGCTATAATTTTTAAAATAACATACTTAACAATAAGAAGGTATACATTTACAGCACAATCAATTAAAATTTCATTATAATAAAATGAGAAGTGTGATAAATTTCTTAAAATAATTACCAAATTACTTTTGATGTATTATGAAAAGAGTATTCAAAAATGAAAAGTAATTTTTTTTAAATATATAATTCATTAAATTTCGCTATATTTATTGAATACATAATAGAGTAATTGAATAAAGGTCACTTGAATATAATTATTTATGAAAAGGTATAATTTTCTCAGAAATATCTCAAATCCAGTTTAAAAAAAATCTAGCAAATAAGTACAGTTAATAAAAAAACACGAATAATTGACTCAAACAGAATCTTTGATCAATATTAAAAAAAGATACAACTGATGTTCAGACAATGACCAAACGGTGGAAAGATGGTCTTCTAAATATCCCTGATGGTCTACGCCTTCAAGTTGTGGCACAGTTTTGATTCCTGACGGGTCACGACTGTCTGGCTGAACATTTGAACCACATTGGCATCTTAAATTCAACCGACTGTCCGCTCTGCAACTTGGCAGAGCCCATGATAAGGACCCACCTCCACCACTGTGCTGCATTGCATGGCAGCTCTAAATCATCGCTTTATTGAAGAGCCAGTGATCTTTTGGAACAATGACTTCGGTCATCTCGTTTACGTTTATGTACTGTATGCACCTGTCCTGCTTTCCTCTCATGTCTATTTTGTGTTTTTTCACGTGTTTTATTTGTGTTATTCCTTATATTTGTCCTGTCATTTAAAATTTTAAAAAATGTTCCGACAATACATTAAAAATTTCTGAAGGATTATTAGTTCTTTCAGAAATTTTTAAATTACTATCTTGATTTAAAATTTAATGCATATAAATAAAAACATAATATTAAAATTTAGTTTACTTTTTTCTTCGACTATGCCTTCTATGTCGATGTTGTGGCTCTGAATCACTTCCATCTCCTGATTGAGACCTATTAACGAAAGAAACATAATTTTAGAAAAAGAAACTGGTACAAAATTCTTCATTTTAATATTATCTCTGGATTTTTTAAAATGAAATTTACAAACCACCTGTTTTGAAATCATTCATTTATAATTGTAAATTTATAATTATATTGACATGCGTGTCAACCAGGGATGCTTACCCATGTCTTCTGTGACTGTGCCGTGAAGATTTGGAGGATTTTGAACATTTGGATGTTTTAGATACTTCACTCTCATTATCAGACTGTCTTCGACTGTGATGATGCCTAGAAACCAATAAAAAAAAGGAATTAATTTTGAACATAAGAACTACAAAATACAAATAACATTAATTTAAGTTTCATAAATTTATGTTTTTAAAAATTCATCTGAAGAAATTCACCAAGAATTGTATGTATAGACTATTTTTAAACTTACTTTCTCTTTCTGTAATCACAGCTATTTGTGCTTTCCACGGATCCTGTTCTGAAATGCAGAGGGTATCGTTGTGATGGTAATGCCCCAGCACTTCTTACTGATCTTGGGGATGGATTCGCACAATTCGAATAAAGAGTTCTCCCACTAAAATATAATTAATATCTCTTAAAATATGTATAAAAATTATCAATCCTTTTATAAATCATTGGTTTCAGTGTTGTACTTCCAGTTTTATTGTATGACTTTTCTTCATAACATATACTACAACAAATTCATGTAACAATGTACAAAATTCAATTCAATTGCTTGTGAACTTTTTAATTTCGAGCTACAACGAATTCTGAAATAAGTATAATACAGTTATAACAGGTTTTAACTGATGAAATAATTTGTTACAATTACTTTTAAATCATTCCTTTATCGGGAAAAAAAAAAACGTTTGAACTCATTAAAAATATTCGAAATCGATGTCCAAAAATGTCAATTTCGAAGTTAGAAAAAATCAATAAATAAATTTTCTAACAATAATTTAGTTTGATATGCTTTTTTTTTTTTGAATAAAAGAGTGTAAAAAAAAAGACTTAACTGGATATAATAATTACCTTCAGTTAAAAGAAAGTTAAAACTTATAGTTGCTAATTTTTATAAAACTTTTGAAATTAATTCAAAATTTGATACTTTTTGAAGAAAATATTTAAAATGCTAATTCATATTGGGAAATAATTACATGAATGCTTATCTAAGAATATAAATTTTAGTGTTTCCTACCCACCTTAGTCTTGCGTTGTCCCACGGTGCTGGTATCACCCTATAAGGAGATGGAACGACAGTCGGAACAGAAGTTGATCTGTGAAGTGCTGGACTGAGTAAAATGAAAAAATAGATTGTGAAAATCAAATATTTCCTTCAAAAATACATATTTTAAATTAAACGTAATGATTTTATTTACATAAGGATAGGACGCGGCGGAATTTGTGACATCGCATTTGTAGGCTCCAAAATGTGTTTTACGCCTTCTTCTTTGGACTGTGTTCCAGCTAAAAAATACATTTTAATTTATTAAATAATTTAAGTAAATTAAAATTATTTTTTATCACATATAAATTTTGTATTATATATATATATCAAACCTTAATATTCTGAAATTCATATTAGAAACCAATGTTATCGTTAAATCAATATCCCGATTAATATATTCAATATTATTCATTTCTGAAAAAAAAATTAGCGTTATTTAATATAATTATGTCTTTTGTAATTTATTTTACGCAGATTAGAAAATTAAATTGCATTAAAGCTTTACTAATTTAATAAAATTAATTTAAATAGTAAAACTAAAAAAATCAAAACATTTTAAAATGAATTTTAAAATTTTTAATTAATAAATATGTAATTTCTACTTGCTTATTTAAATATAATTACGTTAATTGTAATTTTGCGTTATATGTGAAATTTTACAGAAGTGTTATTTATTAGTCAGCCTTTCATCCCTTCAGTGGGTCGATTAACTGAGTACCAACACTGGGGGTCTTACGTAAGGCTGACCACCTAACTGGGACATATGCTTCGCACACCAGGGCCCTCGGTCATGAAAACAGATATGGGCACTGTAGGCCTTGGCCCACATGGGCTGTCGTGCCATGGAGTTTAGTTTTTAGTTATTTATTAGAATATAAAATTGACATTATATTTAAGAAAATATAAATGAAAACTTCAGAAAATGAAAAAAATATTTTGTGGAAAAAATGATTAAGTTGCATGCGCATTTTCTTCAAAAGTTATTTTGTTTAAAAAAAAATTTTCAAAATAATTTATAAGTTTGTCAGATTCTAAAAATTAAGGTAGAATAATGCTTCTAGAAATTGTTTTTCTATGCATCTATTTGTGGATAAGTAATTTGAAGTAAATTAAATCTTCATCCGACTGTTCAATTGACTATATTTTCGAATTTACACTTTCTGTTAATCAGTTATAAACGCCTGATTTTTTATTTAGAAATCCTACCTGAAAATAAATCAAAACCTCTTTAAAAAATGATAGTTACATTATTGTAATATTTAAAAAAAAAAGTTAAAAATACCACATAATAAGGAAAATAAAATTATCTGTTTCTTTAGTGTTACATACAGCGACGATAATGAATATACGATAAATTGAAAAATAGAAAAAAGAGTATATTTTTTACGTTTAAGAACAAGTTAGTAAGATAAACTTCTAAATCCTCATGATTAAAATTGTTTGATAATTACAAATAGTGTTGACTTCAAATAAAAAAGATTTAAAAGAAATTATATATGTAATTGTTACATATCAATAATTTTCTTTGATTAATGTCTAATGATTGAAAAGAATTTAACTTCAATCATATAATATGATGGAAAAAAATTTAAACTTATATCTCTTTGATCCATAATTTTTAAAAAATAAACAAACATGAAAAATATTGCGAATTTAAAACGTCAATTTATCTATCTTGTTGTCTGATCTATTTATCGTTCTCCTGTTACATAAAACATATTTAAGACATTTTAATTCAATTGTTCATACCGTCAGCGCCATCTGGTTGTCCTATTCTTTTATTAAATCGTCGACTAGGAACTCGGACGAACGTTGGAGGAGATCTTAATCTTGTTTTACTATTCAGTGAATGCGAAGTTTTATCCAATTGATTTCTGAGGAAAACAAACATTTCCGATTAAAATTCTTGCTAAAATAAAAATATTATCTACTATACTACAGTACCAAAAATGTATATTTACCCATAAAATTTGTTCTCCAAGCCAACGATTTTCCCACATTGTCCAGGAACCTCTCTTATTTGAGTTAATCTGAAAGAAAATGTTGGATTTTAAAAATAAACGCAGAAATAAAATATGAGTTATCAGACTTAATATGCGAAAATTCTAAAATAAAAATAATAATTATATATGTTTTTTAGATTTTTTCTAAAATGATTAGAATTTCAAAAGTTGAATTACATTTTTTAAATGTGTATGAATTTAAACAAATAGTGTACGTAAATATATTTTTTTACTTTTGTGCATTTTGATTCAAGTGTAATACAAATGTGTTTAACAAACTTTTTTTATTAGTTATGATGTAATTATGTGTGTTAAGCAGCATACCATCTCACTATCATACTGAAAATAATAGTTTATATCTCGGATATTATATATATAAAAATACTTCTTTATAAGAATATTTATCAACATAATGTATATATATATATATATATATATATATATATATATATATATATATATATATCAACTTTGGAAAAATATAGAAAATTCAGCGTGGTGTTTTAATTTTGAGTGAATTGTATCGAAACTGAAAAATTTTCACGTCTTCTTGACAGTAGATATTAAAAAATGAAGCATTCGTAATCATAAATTAGTTTAATAATCATAAACCTCTAGTAATTTTTGTTGCTACTATAGTTAGTAAATACTTTTTACTAACATTTTTAGCTTTTTGTTCATATTATGCGTACAATGTATATTTTCAACTTTATCCAATTCCAGTGTGAATAATTCTTATTTTTACTCATAGTAAATCTATTTTTAAGGAAGATTTTTTGAAGTTTTCTTGGTAAATTTTGAACATTCCATATTAATCTTACAATAACTTCGCCACGATAAGTATTTAATGAAAATTTACAAAAAAAAATTTTAATTTATGTATTCAATTTTCAAGATCAATTAAGTCAGAGTATACTGCTTTTATTTATATAAGCCTACTTACTTAAAAAATGCTCGATGATCTACACAACATTTCCACAGGTGCTTACAAGCTCTTTTGCTTGGAAGTTCAAAACCGTATGTATTTTGTTCGTTCTGTAAATATAACATATGTTAAAAGGACAATCACCGTACGGATACAATTCAAGAAATTTCTGTAAATGGTGATTAAAGATACTGAACTTTTAAAATTATGATAAAGTAAACTTACATTTTTGTCCCTTGCTTTTATCATGAAGTATTTTCTTTTGTAATAAACTTTTGTTATCCTTGGCCTAAAATGTAAAAATTTAAAATTTTAGTGAAACTTATTTATATATATCATATTATTGCGATACTTGCCTTTAAAATGTAGGATAAGCACATTCCAAGTTTTATTATCAAAAATTATTAATTTTTCTTAATATAGTTTCTAAAGGATTTATCTATATATAGTTTAATTATATTAATGCAAAATTATAAAATAAATTGTTTATAACTACGTATATGTATGTATGTTAGAAAAAGAGTGAGAGAGTAAACGATTTTTACGTTTATTTTGTACATATATTTTAATACGTTGTATTTTATAAGGAAATAACTCAATTATTAGTCTAAATTATAAATAGAGATTCTTCTATACTAAAATATGAGGTTTTATATTTTCAATTAATTTTTCATTCAATAAATTATTTTTTCATTCAATAATAAAATAATTCATTATCATACGAATATGAAATTTTATATTTCAATTTAAATTTCTTTAAATGAAACTTGTTATAGAAGTATTATGCAATTTAAGAATAAAAATATAAAAATTTTGAAATTGCTTTGATTTTATGAAGTGTAATGTTCAACTTAATACATTTATATTACGATTAGGAATTTTCAGAGTCATATTTTTCCACATCAATCAATTTTATTTAGACATTTTCATTTTAAACCAAGAAATTTAATTAGAATTTTAAACTAAGTTTTGAGTAAGAAATAACTATTCAAATATTTTATATTTATTAATTCTGTAAGTATAAAATTAAAAAAATGCATGACTTAAAATTTTTCAGTGATTAATATTTTTTCCGTTTGTTGCAGAAAAATTGCCTCAGTTTCTTTATTAGCATTACCTATATTATTTGAAGATAAATTGCAACAAATAAATTTAGTGAATATTTTACAAGAAAATCAAAAATAGATATATCCCCATATATCTATTATATCTATATAGGAATAATTTTAAAAAAATTGAGGGGCATACAGTGAAATTACAGTATCCCTGACTAAAAACATATTGACTGAAAAATTCTCTTCATGATATTTTATATAATGGAATATGTTAAGCATTATGAGAAAATTTTTAAACTTCAATAATAAACTACTTCTAAAATACTAATGTTTATACATAATGATAATTTTGTAAGATTAATTAAGACAAGTGATTACATTTTAAAATATTTAGTAAATATTTTTTCAGCATCTTACCAAAAGTAATTACCAACTTTAGTTTTGTTTCGTAAGACCAATATACCACTTGGAGTCAGACCTAGAAAGTATTCTATACTATCTTCTCCCTATCAGAAATAAACAAATAAATTATGTTCATTGTGGTAAAATTTTATATAATGATTAATATTGTAGCAAATTACTTTTAATTGTTTTTTAAAATATATTTGGGTTGATGTGAATTTATATCATCATAATCTGCTCATGGCAAGGTAATTGAAATATAAAAATTTTGGAAATTCTTTAATTAGTGTATTATGATTTACAAAGCACAAATTAATGCGTTAATATTATTTTGTTTAGTATTATTATTTGTTTAGTATAATATTGAGTGTTTAAACTACAATTTTTACATCAATCTACTATAAAACTAACAGTTTTAATTTGAGATTTTAAATATATTTTTTAAAGTTAAAATTTTAAAAATAATTATTATAAAATTTTAAATTAAATCTCTTGTAGATCATTTGCTAGAGCCAATTTCAAAAATTCAATTTAATGATGATCAAAATCTAGTGATTCACGAAAATTATATAATTTCCATTACTTCTTTTTAAAAAGTATGAAAAACCTTTCAAAAGTGTTTTTTATGTGGTAAAATATTTATGAGCAATTTTGTTGATTAAAATAAGAATACTTTTTAATGATTGAAGTGAAAAGGATTTTTTTTATAATCAATTGTATTTTAAACATTTACACTAATATGCAACATTTGGAAATATGCAAGATGTGTAACTGAAGTAATTTTGTAACAGATCTATATTAACTTTACTGACAAGAGATGGCGTTACTGCCCAATAGAGTGAACTTATAAAATATTCAATATCCAATAAGAAATAGGGATAGAATAGAAGAGATATGTGAGAAATGGAAGGCGAACCATCCGGTTCATAAATAACTTTGTTTAATATTTGTAATGCACCTTAACCTTATATATAATTTATTTATTATTATAAAGTATTTTCTTTTGTAACTGTTTTAATCATGTGTAACGTCGTAATAAATGTTTTATTTTGTATTATTCTAACTTCCATTTTCTTACGTCCCTACCATTTGAATGTATAATATTATCTTCATACAACTTCTCAAAGGTAATTATGCTCTTAAATAAAAGTTAAAATCTGGCATCATTATGATCTGACCTTGGAGACAACACTGTAGCTATTTTAAAATTCCAATATACTTATCAATCTTTTATCAGTAAGAAGCTTCTCAAAATACTTACTTATATTTTTTTATATCTTGTGAATAAAACATGTTTTTTATGAATGAAATAAATTTAAATTATGTTTGCAAAAGAATTCAAAATTGAATGGATGCTTTAAGTTCTTATTATTGCTGAGAGAACTGGCGAGCATGGTGGCCAGATCCATCCGTCCACATTGAAAAATGTTTAAAATTTCTTCACATATAGGTTACATTCTTAATGTTTGTAACATACTGAAAACATGAAGGCACTTACGATTACAGTATGAAGGTCAACTCCATACATATCCAACCATTTTACTCTGTCCAAAAAGTTGAGTTCAGCAACAGCAGGTGCTGCTCCACTAGACAAAACAAAAAAATATCTATTACATAATTATAAGAATTATTTTCTTTTTAAAAGATAAACATGAGTATAGATATTTAAATAAAGCATTTTTTCATAATGTTGATACTGACAAAAGCAATTCGTAAAAATATTCGTTTTGTTGGAGAGACAGTATAAAATAAAAGTCTCAATTTGCAAGGTTGAAAATATTAAAGTCTATCATTTCTCTTATAAAATTTTTCTCTATTCTTGTTATTTTCCTAGAAACAAAACTATATAGCAATTAAAATGAAATCCTATCGAATCAATTAATCTTATGGAAACTTCTAAGCTTGTAATAGAATCCGTTATATTGGTTATTTAATTTAGTATAAATAAAAATGCACTATTATAAATAACTCACTAATAATACAAATAAGTAGTCAACAAATATTATATCTGAAGAAGATCGCACACGTAAAAATAAATTGATTTTTTTCATAATGTATTGTTTCTTAATCTATAAGAACGATACATTGTATGCACTTATTCCAGTTTCTTTTTTTTATACATGTAGAATAATTTGCGAAGTTTTCTATTTAAACTAAATATATTAATTTGTACCAACCAGAGTCCTTTATGAATTTCGGCGGCTTTGTATTCCATATCTTTAGTTTGATTCGGACAAAAATTAAATTCTGCTGCATATCCTGGTAAATGTCGTCTAGGATCATAATCACCCAATTCCGCTGAAACAAAAACATTTTAAACTATTATGTATCTATATATATATATATATAAAGTAAATTATAACAGTTAATAATTTTTAACTTCATATTAAAATCAATAAATTCTTGTTGCACCTAAAAATATAGAATGAGTACTTAAACGTGGACATCATATTTCGACAGAACTTAATTTTATTAATTGAAAATAATTTGAGGTATGATATATTTTTTTTAATCAAGAAATAATAATTTATAACAAAGCATTTCAAATGTGATTTAATTTGTAGATAAGATACTTGAAGAATTCATTTTATCTGTATAATGAGGTTATGATACAAATACTGTAAGCTTTTTCAACTTATGCCTATTAAAACTTTTTTAAGTACCTTACCCCAGTTAAGAACGTTTTAACTATAATTCCTATGTTGTTTATTATTTATCGAGTAAAAATTTCATTTTTTTCTCAGTTATGAGATTTTTATATCTAATTTATTCTTTTTATTTAAAAAGTAAAATTAAAATATTCTCAATAGCCATGTCCGTCTTTAAAATGCATGATTTTACTTCCATTATTTTTTAGTTTCAGATATGGAAATATTAAGCGTGAATTTGCAATGACATTCCTTCAAAACTAATAAAAATTGTCATTGTTTCTTACGTTCGTTTCTTTTTTAATTATACCTTCTAATTAAAGAAAGAAATGAATCTTTCCTTTTGTAATTTCTTTTCTTAGAACTTTTTGATAGTAATAGTATGGTAGCAATAACTTCAACAAGATAATTGAATAATTTTTTTAATTGGTGTTACTTTTTATTTAACAATGGTACACAGGAAAATTGGTTTACTTAAAGTAGCTAAATTTTAAAAAATGATGAACTAGAGAATGTGGAAAACTTTCCTTCTCAAAATGTATGAAAATCGTTCAAGTTTATAATTTATCTTCATATTAGAATTAATTTATCTAATGTATTATGAATACTAGTATAAATTAATATTAGTTAGAATAATGTATGAATTTATCTAATTAGAATTAATTTTATTGTGCAATAATTTTGAATAAAATTAAAATAAAATGTTAAAATAAATTATTTTCTCAAAATCTATAAAAATAAATCAGGTTTACAGTGCTTTTTGATGACTACATTTACCAATTTATTTCCGAATTTTAAATAAAAATTGGTTCATTTAAACAACTGAAAATAGCATAAGTTTGTTTCTTTATTTTAATAATAAAGACTAAATTTGAATGGCAAAAGTAATTACCCAAATTTTTCTCTTCAGTACTATAAATTATTTAATTGCATCTAATGGTTTAACCAACCTTTCATTTCTACTAAGTCAGTTGCACATTTTTGTGTATTGCAAAAGAACTAAATCAATTTAAACCTCATTTACAAAAGATTATATTTTGTATTTCCTTTGACTCTTATCTCTTAGTTTATTTAAAGAACTCATCAAATGATGCGAAAATATATTTCATACTTAATATTCACACTCTTTTTTGAAGAAGAAAATTGGAATTCTAACGCACACACAAATAAATTTCCCGACACGAAACTCCACTTCGGGTTTTTATTATTGAGCGATACGGGCAATATATTCGTTCCAAATATATAAAGAAAGCTATAAGTTTCTTTGCCTCCTTTTCTGAAGAACTTTCTTTTTAAGAGTTCCACACAGATCGAGGCTCGGTGGGAAAAAAAATAATAAAAAGAAATCGTGAAACCCTTTTCGTTGAATCATAAGTCATGTTGATTGAAGAGTGCCTTTTATTAGTAGATTGTTCACCTTTTCGTTTCTTAAGAAAACTATTTTATAATATATTTTCTTGAATAGAAGGCGGAGAAACACGGGGGGATAAATATAAATATAGCATACTAAAGAAGAAAGAAGGGGTTGGAAATAGGAGTGTGCAAAACAAAAAATCTATATAAAACATGAATCTTCAGCAGTCCAATTACGAAACTAAGTGGGAGAAGAAACACATTAACATCTAGTGATTTTTTTCTTAACTGGTGACTTCATTTTGAATAAGCATGTCAAGAATAATCATGAATGTTTGCTCCATTCAAACGCAGACGATCTTTTGAAAAGCGAATCGGGAAGGTGAGACCATATTAAGTTGAATAGGAAATCATTGTCAAGTGATTTTTATCACACAATGAGTGCTTTTGAAGCTTATGTGTGGACTATTGCGTTAAAATGTGTCTTATTTTTTTCACGCTCTAAATTTCACAGAAGAAAATTCAGTTGAAGTTGGTGATGTAAGCATCTATTATAAGATTAGTTCACGACAGAAACAATATAAAATCGTTCCTTATTCTTTGAATATCTTTTTTTATTTATAAAAAGTAATTTATGTTGAATTTTTTAGTATTTCATTCATTTTTTTGGTTAAAAGATAAAAAAAACTATCAAATAATTAAATTAAGATTAAAAAAGTTTCCCTAAAATTAGAATTTTTGAGATTTTTTAAATGTAGCTGTCGAATGCGATAAAAAGGCAGTTATTTTATGTATTTTTTACTTGTTTCTAAGCATTTTTTTCTGTTTTATAATAAATTTGTCAAAACAAATAAAAAGAAATTCATGCATTATTTAAATAAAGAATAATTTTAAGACATTAAAAATAATTACTTACATTGAATGGCATACGCAAATAGCTCTGCCGCCAGGTCATACATTAGAGGTAATCGACCTTGATAAATATCTTGCTTTACTTGCAAGAAAAATTGATACCTGAAAAACGAAATTTTTAATTTTTTACTAACAAAAAAGTAGTTTTTATTTAAATTAATAAAATAATTTTTGAATTTATTATATATATATATATATATATATATATATATATATATATATATATATATATATATATATATATAGCCATCATAAATTTTTAGAGAAAACATTTATAGATTTGGAGAAGTTTTTTCTCCAAAATATTTTTCATGATTCATGGTTTACGGATTAATAAATCATTTGGAAGAACACAGTTTCACAGTTCACATTATCATATAAATTTTTAACATATAAGTACACATATATCATAATAATTTTAAATAAATAAATACAAACAAGTTTATTTTTTGTTTTGTCACAAGAACGAAACGCTTTTTTTTCTAACTAGTTCAATACAAAATGAGATGTATTATTTTTTTTTTTTTTTGCTAAAAATGTTTTTAAATCATAATTTAATAAAATAGAATCATAGTACTCGCTTCGATTGATTCTTTTTCCTAATTTGCTGAGAAATTGTTATGCAACAGTTTGATTGAAATGTCTCATATAATAAAATACATAGTGAGTTGTCATATTCATGCATTTAGTCACATTTTCATTTTCAGTAAAAAGTCTTAACCATTTTCAAAAGTGTCTATCATTTATTGGAATTACTGGTAAGGTATCGCACATTTTTGTCACTTTTTAATTTTATTCTACATATTTGACCAGATCAGTGTTGGAAATTCTTAAATTTTAAGGATAAGAAAAAATATTAAGCCTTTTTTTAAACATTATACTTAAATTTAATTTTTAATGATATTAAATAAGTTGTTGTGTTTGTGTATGTGTGTATTTTTGTTATATGAATTGTCCATTGCGTGAGTCAATAGTAGAAAAATACCACATATCACTACTTTCATACAAATTTAAAGATGAAAATGTTTACACTAACTTTCTAAAAATAAGATCTAAGAAATTTTCCACATCTGATACGTTATTAGACGGCATTAGAGTATATATCAGAGCTTATTATTGCTTTTTGAGAGGATATCCATAGTGGAAAGAATAAAGGACCTGTTCAAAGATAACTGGGAAGGTAACCTGGAAAATTTCCAAGCACCCACCTTTAACGAAAATGTATGGAAAAAAGCAGAAATGTGACATCTTCTGCCTAGGATCACACGAGTGAATCTCCCCACTGAACAACGCGGTCATAACACAAGACCACAATGAGTAATAAAACTATAAGCATTCATTTCTTTTTTTTAATTGTGATGTGTACATATAGTTAAAGTTTAGTTAGTTTCCTGAATAAATTTTAACAAAATTTTAAAAAATGCTTACGTTTCTGGGATGGTTAGTTTATTGCTCTAGAATCACTTTTTGCACCTACAATTTAAAGTGCATTTCAAACATCTACACCTATAGAGGGTGTCGAACCCACGAACTTTTAAATTACAGACCGGAGCATTAACTAATTCAAATGATAGACAAATTTACATCTTTGGGAGACAAGTGTACATCTTTCCCTTGTTAAAGTTTATTATATAATTTGAACTTTCATTATACATAATAAAATTATATTTTACCTTCACATTATTTATTTAATTTTATGACACGAAAGAATAAATGCATTCTAATTCAGCAAATTTGCTTGGATTAGTAATTTCCTTCCTCTATAAATATAATATTCAAGTGATTAAATTAGAAAAAATAAGACACTATCTAATTAATATTCTAAATTTTACAATAATAAACTCAAATCTTTTTTTTTATTTTTTATTTAAAATTACATATTTTTATATTGCCCTCCATTTTCTACTCAAAAGTCCAAATCTTTTCTTATACCATAATTTTAAAGTTCATATCCAGCACTTTAATATATATCATTACGTAATGCCCGTAGCTTACTTCAGTTCGCTTTTCTGATTTAGAGAATTAAAGACGAGATTGTGTTTGCAAATATCATAATTTAACACTTCTAGCCACTTAAAAATTCGTCTCACGGGTCCAATCCTTTTCATAACAATAACAGCTCACTGGACATGAGTGGTAGTAATAACCTTTCTTACAACAAAAATAAGATTAATGAGAAAATAAAGTGGTGTAGAGTTCTCTTGAGGAGAAGCGAAACAGAGTGTGCGTACACTGTTATTTTTATTATCTTTCACTGTGGGGTCATAAAAACAATCACTCACAAGAGCTCTAGTGCGAAAATTGAGTTAGAATGCGTTTTAATTATGCCGAAAAACTCACATTGCTGTAATTTATAGGTGTGTGATGTCATGAAATTTGCAAGAAACGTGTAGGAAATCTTGAAATAATGTTACGGAATGTACTTACATTATTAACTTTTGTTTTAAAGCGGCGTGTGTTTTTTGTGCGAGGCATACAAAGTTATGAATGAAATAAATATAAATCAGATTATTCTATATTTTCTAATTTGTTTTCAAAAATTCCCATGTCTAGTTAATAAAATAATATGCATTAAACGCCCGTGAGTATAATCTAAATGTTGTTATTTTTCAGCAGTCTGAATCAATCGATAAGTTTTTGATTACAAGATTTGTTACAAGACAGTTGAAGAGGCCATGATGGCTTGGTTAGTTAGGGAGTCTTTCTCATTATCTAAAGGTAGCGAATTAGAATCCCGGCTTAACTGAAGACCCGTTGTGTCTGCTAAAGTCGGCTGGGGCATATTAAATAAGTCGTGGTCGCAATGTCCTCCGAGTGAAGTGATACTACTGGGATGGCAGGTTAATAATGGAGAGTCTTCTGCTTGACCCCTGCTTCTAAATTACGAAGACTCACAATCGGCTGTTTCCACTAACTAGGACCCTCTGAGATGGGTACGGAGAAGTATGCTGGAGTAACAATAAGACAGTTGAAGATCAGCAGACTTCAAGAAGAACTCTTGATAGATAACGGCAGTCCTAAATCTCTAGGCAGGAAAATTTCCAAGCATCCACTCGAAAAATGAGTGGCACAAAAAGACGACATTCATGTCTCGTTCTTCAACAACGGTTAGGATCGAACTGACTTCATTTCATTCTGAAGAGCACGGTTAGATCACGGTGATCTTTAATTAAGGAAATTAAAGTATTTCCAAATATTACAATACAAAAGAATTAAAAATAAATTCGTTTTAATTGATAAATTTATGGGCTGAACTACTTTCAGCGATTTATTTGTTTAGGTTTCAACAAAAATAAAAATTGTTTTAAGCTCTTAATATTTTTAATATTCTTACATTATTTTTTAAAATATAGTAATATATTTTGGATTATATTAAAAATAATTATCCATATAAAATTTACTTTATATATAATTAATATTTGATCTTTTTAGCATTAATACTCTTAGGGTTATATATGTAATATTGAATTATGTGAGAATGATATATATATATATATATATATATATATATATATATATATATATAACAGTTACACACATCTACTAGTATCTCCAATTTACATACATCCACGTGATAATGATCGAATTAATAATAGCTAATGTGATTAATGGTTGATGTGATAATGATAGATAGTGTATGTACACTTTCCAAAAAAAAAAAAAAAAAAAAACATTTTGTGCTAAAAGTGGCTTAAGTATTTTACAAAAACCAAATATGTAAAAACTCTCATAAAAATGAATTTCCAAGAAAATTGCTTTAAAAAATATTTTATTATATTTTTTAAATCTTTTCTTCTTTATTATAAAAAATATTATTCAACAGGGCAATTATTTATATTTCATCTACTTTATGAACTCTTAAAATACGAAAAATTATGAGAGCTTATTTTTTGTTCCTTTTTTTTAACAATGATAATTTGAATTAAGGTTTTGAATAAAACAATGGAACGTTTTAATGCCAGTATGACATCCTTTTCAAAGAAATAATTTTCTTTTAAATGATTCTTTTTACCATTAGAAAAATTATGCATTTTAAATAAATTTAAAGAAAATGAGAGAGAATTATTTAGTAAAGGCTTTACAAAAACTGCTTCCTCCTTTGCGCTTGTGACGTTTTTCTAAAATGTAAATGTTTGTATTTTCTTGCTTGCTTGATAATTCTTCCGTTTAATTGACAACAAGGACATTATTATGTGTTCAAAAATAACCTTTTCAAAATATTTTGAAATATTGTATTTATCCGTAAAAAATATGTATTGTCATTCGTAGATAAGATAAAAAAAACATTTTTTTTGAAAAGTCATAAAGATTTTGAAATGTTTTTAAGATAAAAAATTTAGTACAACAAAAAACATTTTTTAGGATTCTTACATCATAGGAAATGGTATTGATTTGTAATTGGCTTAAGCATAACAAAAGTATGAAAACTCGTTTGTTGAACTTCTTATTTATAAAAGAAAAAAAAACTTTCAACAAAATTGAAAATAATAATAATAGATAAAAAATAAAAAAATTATGTCAACAATAATAATAAACTAGCTAAAAGCAATGAAAAAATTATAGCATTTATTTGAGAGTATGTTATATTTGGACAATGAACATAAAGCTATAAAAAATCGCCCAACAACATGTTTATTCTCAGAACTAATAACAAATAAAACGCATGAGCAGATTACGCCGAAACATTTATTTAAAACAAAGAATCCATTCGTCGCCAAAATCCATTAAATGGCGAGTTCCCTTTGGTGATCACGATTTGTGTGTTATACTATGTAGATTTCCCTTGACCCAAGTTATAATTTGAGTGGACTGGCTACATTTGGGGTGTTAGTTTTGCTGTATTTGGACGTATGAACATTAAAAGAGCAGGAATCGAAATTAATTTGTCTGAAGAATCCGCAAGAGTAATGACAGAGGAGGCGTTCGTGGTCACGATTTCGCCGACAGCACGCGTGCTGCACGAACACCGTGTTATGAGTAAGATGGCAAAAGGCTACCGAATCCTTTTTCCTTTTCAGCGGAATGGGTGAAACCTCGATTTGTTTCTCATTGCAAAACTATTTCTTAAATGCAGGCTATTAAGAAATAAAACTGCTTAAGAGCCATCCGTTTGGTTAAGCGAATGATCATCGAAATTTAGGTGAACTTTCACCACTTTCCATTAAATAAAATTTACAAAACAAAATTCTACTTCTACTCTTTTGTTTGTTTCTGAAATTTGATCACAAAGGTTTTTACAAAATAAATCTTTTGGTAACGTTTCAAAAAATGCGTTAAAAAAGTTACAGTAGTTATCCCACCTGAACATAATTATCTAGATTCCAATTAATATACAATTACAAATTATTGATATTATTCTATTTTGAAAAATTCCAGTATGAGAAATGTGGTTGAAATATTATGAATAAAAATTTTCAATATGCACTTTATATATATATATATATATATATATATATATATATATATATATATATATATATATATATATATATATATATATATATATATATATATATAATCAAGAATTTTAATTTCAAATAAAATTATGAGATAAATCTAGTTCCCTAAGTCTTAACGTGCTTTGCCACCATATAAAGAGAATAGCCTTACACCTAATGGCTATTGAAAGCGTGCAGCGTGTTCTATTGTGGAAGTTTTTTTCATAAGACTTCACAACCATATGGTTTTCACCTTAAGGGCAGTAGGTCATATTAAAATATTTATTTAATATTTGCCATTAAATTGTCAGTTGGAAAGACTTTTTATATGCAGTAGAAGGGCGTATTCACGAGTCGCATGGTTGAAAACACGTAAAACTCATACGAACACACCACCACAGTCGTGTAGAGGCGTTAATATACATCTCTAGTTATTTAAAAGTGTCTAGTATCAAACACGGGGCCTTTTGTTCCGAAAAACGCTATCTTACCCATTAGGCCATTATAAGAACGACTTAATCACGTTTCCGCAGGAGAAAAATTCCAGAAATTTCCTAAGCGCCCATTTCAGTAGCAGAAATTCAACGTTTCTTTTCCATTGTTTAACAATAGTAAATCGAATCCTTGATTTTCCATTTAGACTAGCACAGTCTGTCACTAAGACAGGGTGAGCCCAACTCTTATGAGTTTCTATAAATCATCATTTCCTTATTCGAATATTTAAATTTTGTTTAATTAAACCAGGTTGATTGAATATTGCAGTGTGTATCGCTAATTTTATATTATAAAATTTTTAGTGCAGCATATATATGTATAAATGTGTGTTTCAAACAGTTTAATTTTATATGTTAAGATCCTTATATTTGAGGACTGAATTTTTTTTTTTTTTGAATTTCTAGTTTATTTTACTTTAAAAATAACCTTTAATTAAAAAGAAATAAATAGCCTTTAATAAAACATGAAATCAATGTCTTTTAATTTGCATTTTATTTTTACATCGATAATATTGAAAAAGATACGATGTAAATTCAATATTACAGAGTTTATATCATTAAAAAATCTTTAACTTTTATCTGTTGGACATTCTGAAATACAGCAACCATTTTTGGACGACAAATAATATATGATTAACATTTGATAATGTCCACTTTTGTTGGAAGTAGGCCCTCCTGTCCACGCCTACTACCATGGTGAGCGAAAACTTTTGACCTAGTTATCTCTTGCTGCATCTTCTGATGTAGCGTGTACTAAAATTTTCTTTTCATTTTATTAGTTTTTGAAACAGAGTTACATTTTTTTAAAGTGCCTGTTTCTTATGTTAAGATATAGGTCTAAGAGAGAAAGTTGGGCACGACTCAATAAATGAACTTAATATATTTTATATGAGTTAAGAAAAACAATTCTTTTTTCCTGAAAAAAAAAATTAATTTTTTAAGATTAAATATTATCTGGTCAACATACACCAACAATAATCTAATGAAGCCAAATTTTTTCATAAAGTGTATTAATTTAATCAAATTTGAACTACTTATGTTACAGTTATTAATCTATAGCATTAGTTTGAATTACGTTCAATCAAATGATAAAACTAAGTAAGAGTCCATTTATATTGTAATGGAGATATCTCCAGACATTCTTCATAGGGAACGAAAATTTTTGGTATAGTTAACTGTTTTCTCTTACAATGCTTACGGACTTGTAAAGTCACGAGAATAAATTAATCCACAGATGACCACAACATTGTTGTCTACGAATCTTAAATATCTTCACTGATATGAATTTGAAATAAAATATCATTCAAATAAGATTGAAAATCACAATAATTTAATGAATGCAATAGAAATGTTATACTTCATGCACCAACACTGACATATTTAAAAAATTTTAAAGGGATCAAAATAAAATTTTATATAAAAAAACTCTTAAATATTTTAAACTTTGTTGTTAACTTTAAATTATTAAATTAAGATGTTAACTTTGAAATTTTACGAAAGCATCAGTTTCTAAATTATCATATAAATTTCAATTTAAATAAAAGTTAAGAAAAATGAAATATCTTTCTTTATACAGTAAGCGTTTTTAAATGTTAGAAATTAAGTGTTTTCACGTTCTGTTCAAAAGAAAATTCGCAAGACAAAATGTCTTCTTATTTTAGTAAAACTGAAGGGGTGATTGGTAAAAAAATTGGTATTTTACACCCTCTTTCTAAATTATTTTGGACAGGCGACAAATCGGGAAAGGCAAAATCACATTCGCTGCAGTGGCCAAAAACAATACTTTTTCCAAATATATATATATATATATATATATATATTATCGTTATTTTTTAACGAAAAGTTTACTTTTGAGAATGAAGGAAATAGAAAAAATCCAATGTCATAAATATATTTTTCTACTCTCAGCGGTAATACATAGATGAAATTTTAAAAATAGAGAAATGACCATATACTCCTTTCTTGATGCGAGAAGAATTCCGGAGCAGAATATAACAGAGCTTGAATGAATTACATCGCGTAATCAGTAACTTTCCATCGAGTATATTTTAAATTAATTACAAGCGCTAGAAAATTTCGAAATTTTTATTTTAAGTTGGTCAAAGACCTACATTCCAATGTAAATTCTATTCCATTCCATGCAGCCTATTTCAATTGAACTCCGAACAGAAATTCAATGGGAAAAAAAAACACAATAAGGATTTTTTTCATATAGATTTTAATATTTTTTCATATTCTCCGACATTCTAAAGTAATAATAAAAACTCACCTTGTTATCTCCTCTAAGAGCTTACAGGGGTCCGAAGCGTAGAACTTGACTCCAAAGTAAAACGTGAAAGTTTCCAGTCCTAAAATTAAAAAAAAAAAAGAATATATAGATATATATATAGGGAAAAAACAGAAAGTGATCTCTAAAATATAGCGCAATCAAAAAACTGCTATCAAAAGAAAAACAAAATTGCAATATAGAAAACAAAGATAAATCTATCAAGAACACTTTTGCTACACAGAATAAGTTCCAGAGTCCCCCAGGCCTCGTTTGCCAGATACTGATTTATAAAGTCATTCACAAAGGAAGAGGAAAAGAAATCCCCCAGTGCTGCAGAAACGAAGTATGTTTTCCCCGATGACTAATTTTAAGAAACAAGAAAAGGGGGGAGGAAATTAGCAATGGAATAAAAGTACATATATCTGGGATCTCCTACCCCCCTTCCTCTGATAACTCCAGAAAAGTTCCGGGATTTTAAAATATAGCTCCAATGCGAAGTAAATTCTAAAATCAATAGTTGAAGTGAAAGATAGATAATACTTTTTGAAGACTTGCTTCGGAAAATAAAGTGCAGCAGAGTTCATGAGTAGGAAATAAGTCTATCTTTTGTATATATAAAAAAATTTTGATTGGTTTTTCAATAACCGGAAGAAAAGCTTATTAAGATAATGTAAAAAAAAATAAATATTTAATGATAGCTATTTTCATCTTCTAATTTTATTTTATCGGTAATGGATTCATAGATAATAATAAAAATAAAAATATTATTTTATAAACTAACAATCACAAACATGCATTTACGAGAAATGTTTATCCGTTAATATTTTTATTTTTAAAAAATTAATCCTTTGTTTAAATCGGAAACATTAAACTGCAATCATTTTGACTAATATTTTACAGTAAAGTTAAAAATTTAAAACCAGTTTGTCAAATTGCAAATATATATATATCAAAGTTTTTATTTCTCTAGTGAAATTCATGATTTTACTTATGTATGTAAAAAATGTGATGTTTGCCAAAGATACAGAACCAACAATAAACTGTATGATGATGAACTGAAACTGTATGATACAGAACCAACAAATCTTAAATGATTAATAGCAATTTGCTTAAAAAAATTATTCAAATGTTGTGGTACTGTATTTTAAAATATTATTCATATCATAGAAAGAGAATTCATGTAGTTATATTTTCACATATTCTGTCTTTCTTGCTTTTAAAATATTATATACCTATAGTTTAATTATTTACTCAGACTTTCTCAGTGCCAGTTATTTAACAATATATGCCTGGAAATTAATGATGAAACTGGTGAGAGAATTCAATCGATTTCGTCGCTATAATAAATTACTGAAATTATAATCAACTCTGTAATTGATAGTACTATAATTATTCTCTTCGAATTTTGATATCATTTCATTTGCCGATCTATCCCAGGAAATTAACTATGAAATTGATTAATGAAGTTAATCAACCATGAAATTGATAGAATCGTAATTATTTCCTCTAAATTTTAATATTAGTTGTCTAACAAACTAGATATGAAATAAATTATTGAATATGGCTAAAAATAAATAAATGCACTTCAACATATTTATATCAAACATTTTTTAAATAAAATCAGTATTTATTAATCTCATATTATACCGTATGCACGCTTATATTAACAAACTATTTTCCAAATAAAGCTTTTACAGCAGTTTAAAAATTATTTTTTAACGACTAATATAATTTTTGGTGATATTTTCCAAAAAAAAAAATTAAAATAGATGCTAAAATATGCAATATATGAATGAAATTTTTAAAAGCAAATTATGTAAATAACATTGGTCAAAAATACTATTAAGGGTTCAAGTTAGAGTGATTTTTGATTTTTTTAGGAATTCTTTTTTGTATATATATATATATATATATATATATATATATATATATATATATATATATATATATATATATATATATATATATATATAAACGAAAATACAAAGACGCAAAAAAGTAAGCTAAAATAAAAATATCCATACCCGTCTCTCTCCAGAAAAACTATTATCCCATCGAAGTTCCCAACCCACGCACTTTCTTTTGTTTAATAACCGTAACAGGATTCCGTGGACGATTTCATTTTACTTTCGAAGTTGGCTGCACAATAGTTCCTATTTCCAGCAATCATTCACAAATGTAAGCGGATATCCTGGTACTTTTGACCCTCCACAAAATGTTTTTCAAGAAAACGCTCTCTCAGACAAACAAAATGTGCAACCTAAGCATAAGCCCATTTGGCCAATTATGGAATTAAATTCCCGATACACAGATTGCATTTGTAATTAAAATGCTTTGTAATAAGAGATGGGAGGCAATATGGTAATAAAAAATAAAATATTTAATTTGAATATATATCATTTGTAAATGAGAGTTATTTAAAAGGCATTGATCAAAAATGTCTCCATTTGTTTTAAATAATAGAAATTTTTACACAAAAAACTTTCAGTTTCTACGAAAAAAAAAAAAAAAAAATCTGAAATTAAAACATTTGAAAATTTTATTTACAATGAAAATTATGAATTCGATAAAAATGCATATTAAAAATATATAATAATGTGCACTCATTGGATTTATATAAGAAATTAATATTTCATCTAAACGGATAATTTTTAATTGCTGTTCATTAAGAAAAGTTATTAATTTAAAAATATTATCGTAAGAATAATATATCTATTTGCTATAAAATATGTTAACGTGCTAGTTTCAACAAAAATTGTGTATACGTACTAAGATTCCTATCTATAAAATAATTAAAAATTAGTTCCTTAAAATTGATCTATTAAGCAATTTCATTTTTAATAATGCAAAAGTTTCTTGTTATATGTAACTTTTATTAAAATAATTTTACATTTCACACTAGGAAATATGTAGTAAACTTATTTTTACTATGATATATAGAAAAGAAATGATTTCTCCTTTCTGCATTAAAATTTTCTAAAACTTTTTAATAAAAATGAATATAAGACACTACTGTAATTTATTGTGAGAATTTTGCTGTTATTGTATTCAAAATAAAAATATCTTTGCAAGCATTAATTAACTTTTTTTAAGTAACAGTAATGCATGAGTTAAATATCAGGGATAATAATTTTCAATATCATACTGTGACTCATTAAATCTCATCTAATAAAGAATTTTAAAATTATAGTTACACAAATTGTGAGACATTAATAATTCTTTAATCATTTCCAATTGATTTCTGCCTTCTAAATGTAAAACCACAAATATGGTTAAGGACAATTATATTACACTGCTACTCAATGTATACTCTAACTCAATAACTAATCAATAACTCCTACATAATATCTAAATATTGAAATGTAGTTGCGAGATCAAAAAATGAATTAGTTATCACTTAATTTAAAATTACTAATCAGAATATTAGGTTGTCATTCGATAGTCACACTCAGAACAAAGGGCAAATTTGAATAGGACTTTCAATTTAAAATGGAACTATTATAAATTTCCAGCAGATTGTGGGAATCGAACCCATAAAATGCTAATGGTTATATTTAAACATTGTTCCTTCAACTATCATCTTGGAGAAAGGCTTATAGGTATCTTGCGTTGATAGTTGGTATCTTTCAGAAACACCTTTTTAAATAAATCTTCTTAGGAAAATTCATTTAAAAAAATTCTTTATAGTTATCTTATGAATTTTCATGTATCAAATATATAAGCTTTTTCTCCATGAAATTTATGAACACAAGCACGTCACATAATTAAGAACGATTCACCAGAAAAGAGTTTCATCGCATTCTACATAATTTTTCGTCTTTATGGTATTATAATTTTTAAGAACTTCTTCAACTTATGACAATAAAATTCGAAAATTTATATTACCACTTAGTCTTGTTAATACGCCTTTCAAAATTAGTTCCGAAATGTCAGTTGGAATAAATGTGTCCTGACTCTTAATTCCTTTTGTTTATTTTTTTTTAAGGTTAAGGCACCAAATACAGTTTCTGGTGCTGAACCTCTATCAAAAAGTCAAAGTGACACTTAAAATGTGTAACTCCAGACCGGTAATCTATTACCAACACCAACGTTGTCTCGTTTTTTGAAGCTTGAGAAATTATTGAGGCTTCTTTTGTTTTCCTTAAGTTCTTCAGATTGTCTCGACTGGGAAATCAAAGGCTCATCTTCCTAATTAGGGAAATAAGTTAGGAGCTCAAGTAATGAAGCACTCTCAAAACGCATATTTTACTGGGGTTTAAATAAAGAGGAGAAAGTCATTTATTACTTCGTCTAGGTATACATATTAATCTCTGCATTTTGATAATTTGTTGCGCTAACTTCTCAGAAGGTAATAATGAATTTCTAGTGCATAGCAGTAAAAGTTTATAAAAATATCACCCTTCAAATTAATTATATAGTTTCGATGAGCTTTCTCAAACATTTAATTCGCATAATTTAATTAAATCGTTCATGTTTTGAAAAATGGCTATCAAACTAATTCTTTGCATCTAAGTATTTATGTTCTTAAGTGATATAGTACAGCTGGTAATTGAACGATTAGCACTCTGTTTTACCAATTCAAAGACTCAATTTTCTATCTCTTGAGCATAAATTGTGTAACATTTCAGCATTCACTTTGAAAAATCTCGCTTGAATTTGTGTTCTGCTCAAAATGTGACCTAGAGTGACAAATAAATAAGACCCATAATGTATAGAAAACTTCTGCTATAAATGTACTATCTGCTTCATTATGATTTAAATTGCTAATACAAAATATAATTCATTATTTATCAATAAAAATATTTTTAAAGTATCTCTTGGTATGTTATCATAATATTCCCAGTAATAGACAAACTACATTGCAAACCAATACGTTAGTTGTTTCTAAGATATTTTTTAAAAGCAAAAGCTAATATTTAACCAGAATCTAAAGGGGATGCCGAAATGCTACAAGTATTCATAGTCAATGCTTTTGTAGGGTTTGAAATAGGTGTCGAAACCATAGTTAAATTGAATGCCCGAGTACAAAAGGTTCAATTATCAACGCTGTTTTGTCACTCAACAATCAATTTTTTCACCCACTGGCTATTTGGATAGGGAACTATGCAAAGAATGTTATATTGTAATATGGAGAGGAAAATTTGTACGACCAGAACCTAAGACTTAAAGTGAATTTCATAACATTGCAAACATCGATCTTCAAGCTGAGAGTCAATCTCATAAGCAATTAAATTAAATATTCGAGCGCAAACTATTCCTTTACTATTTTTATTAAAACACTTAGAACAGTTATTAAGAAATGAGGAATCAGAATATGCATAAGGGAAACTATTTTTTAAAAGTATGAACTAGATTGTTCTATCATATTAAATTTCTTTGAGCACAATCATCTGAAAAAAAAAGGAAAACAATGAGAACAGTAGTATCGAATAGTGACAACCATAAAAGCAACTATCATTATATTTATATTATGAAATCCATATAACTAAGAATGTTTCTTTTTCTTTAAAAACATCAGTCTGGTAGAAACTAATGTGAAAATAATTATATGAATTTCATTCAACATACCTTTCATTTGCTTCACAATGAATTTGTTCGGATCCAACCATTGCTGAAATAGAAATAATATCACATTAGTACTATGTAACACAATCAAAGCATATGCACATAAATTCAAACGAAAAAGAAACCCTTTATCTCGAAAAACACGCTCATAAACATTGGGCTGTTTTATTTGATACAAAGTAAAAAGACGACATGTTTAAAAGCGTGGGGAACGCATATTTTTTGGAAAACACCTGTATGATATAAACACTTTAAAAAAAATAGGTGTGGAAAAATTAACATATTATCATAAATATCAATTTCATAAAATTATAACAGTGATTTTGACCCACTTATTTTAGGTATTCATTTCGGGAAAAATGAAAGAGTGGGTGTCAGCGAAAGTGACAAGAAAGAAGAGGAAACACTGAAATGTGATGAATAGAATAATCAGACATTCTAAATCTTCGCCCGTGGTGTCAATCATGGGGAAGTGGGTGTCCCAACAAACGACAGGTATACTGACGGCCTGAGTCATAAGTCCTCGGCGAGATATGATTGCTCGGCTGCAATTATAAGGCTCTTGGATTGGAGGAACAGGAAACTTATATTTTTAAAACCAGCTTTTGGGACAGTGCTCAGTAATTTCTGCAGAGCGTAGGAGGTAGATGGACGAAAGAAGGCCACTTGGTATTGACAAGACGTTTCGAAATAGATAAGGAGACTATTTCTCTTTATCTTACTTTCGCTTGTAGCAACACAGTATTTTAGAATGACAACATAGATCCATGAAAATAAATAAAAGGAATAACTAGAAACACGTGATTTTGAGAATCACGCCGAGTTCGAATATATATTTTTAAAAAAAATAATATAAATCAGTGTGGGATGGATACTGAAACGCAAAACTATGTAGATACATGGGAATTAGATAATAGAATTTCATTCTCAGACATTGCAAAACCATTACGTCAAAATAAAAAATATAGTAATTCAAAAAGATTTTATTTTACAATTTATTTATTTTTCCTTTATAAACACTTTTAATTATTGAAGATATCAAATACCACTGTAAGATTTTTTATTGCTAAGGGATTTGCATTTACAATAAATATATCAAGAACTTAGGTGAGAGTATGAAAACTATTGCTGTTATAAAATAAATGATCTGCTTAAATGATGATAGAGCTTATAACAATGCATTAAAAATAAGCTAAGTCTTAGAAAATTCAATATTAGTATACAACATATGTGTACCCAAAACATATCTTTGTCACATGAATTAGATTAAAGGCTTAACGAAATGTTCTTCCCGAAAATTGTTAATGCTCAGAACGCTGTTTTTTCACTCTTTCTCCTTACAATCCTTGGTGGATTTTGGTTTTCCTTAATATGAAGTCCCACAGTAGTTTCTCCTCTGATTTCTTTTTCAAGTTTTTACTTTCATTATTTTCATATCTGTCAATCTGGTCAACAGCCACCTTAATTTTCACCTTTTTCTTGCTAACAAATAACTTCCTTCCATGATTTTCTTTGGTATATCTGTAACTTTTATTCTTTCTATATATTCTATGCATTCTACTCTTTTAGCTTTGATAAATGTGTTTTAATATGATTTTTCTTAGTTATTTTTCTAGTTTTTCATGATTGCATCTTCATCTTCATGTGTTATTTTCATCGGTTCATAAAAGCATCTGGTGATTTCTACTTTTAAAAATTTCTCAACAGATTTTCATCTCTATTTGAAAACATTCAAGTATCAGCTTCATAAGTAATTATTAGTCTTATTAGGGTGTTGTGTAAAATTATTAGGAGATCCATAAGGAGGAGCAGAAATTAATTATAAAGATTCTTTTATATATACATAAGAGGTAAAAGCGTGGTGAGATGTGTGAAGGTATCTTTAATGAGACTACAGAATACTGGGAAGTAATTTACGTGCTCCTATGTTTGTACAAGTATAATGCGTCGGGATACATGATTGGAAGATTTCTGGTTTGATCATTTGTGTGACATACATCATTAACTAGAAAAATTCTTTAGCGAAATAAGGCGCTGTGAATGATTCAAAGTCCCTTAACAATAGTTTTCATTTATGATTTATTAAAATTATAAGTTAACTGATTGTGAGAAATTGCATTTCATTATTAAACTGATTTAAAGTAAAACATTCGCACTTCATTGCCAATAAATTTACTAGAATCTCTAAAGATTCATAAAAGAAATTTGAGATCAAAATGTATTTATTATATTTTTAATCAGAAATAAATTTTTAGCAGTCAAATATTTTAAAGTTATTCAACTTTAACAAAGACCACATTTAAAGTAAAGTAAAATTTACATTTGAAATTAAATGTGAATTATATTAATTGCTGTACATATTTTAATAAAAAATTATTCTTTTTAACCATAAGAGAATAAATATTATTAGCTGTTCAACAGAACAATCTTCAGACAGATGTATTGTAAAATTTCTTATTGTAATTTTAATTTTTCGCTGCTTAATTACATTAAATTCTTGAGAAAAAGCAGAAAATCTTTTGAAAAAAATTAGATTTTCTACAAAATACAAATTTTTAAAAAGGCACTTACATTTTTAGCTTCTTGCACTTTAAAAATACCGAACAAATTTAATATGTAGTTGGATTAGATAATTTTAATTAGAGTATAAAATAATTAAAAATTGACTTCAATAAACAAAACCAGTATTATTATCATATGAACCATAATTTCATTCAAAATTCCCATCAAAGGCTAGATGAATAGTAAAAGCTAGACGATGTCCCTTTTTCCCACCATCCAATAAGCGCCCTTAACTGTCTGCAGTAGAACTCTTCAGTGAGGGCCAAGATTTTTATGAGCTTCGGAGGCTAATGGCCCAGCTCTTCGTATGTAACTGTAATCTTTGTTTTAATACTAATTCGCTTTGTGGGCAGAGTAAAAATAAAAATTCTACCCTGAACCTTTTGACCCTTTTTTTCTAAAATATTTAGTTAGCCCCTAATAATGTAAGTATAAATTATAGTTTTTCTATATAAAATATAAAAATGTGCGTACATAAGATTACAAGAAGTTCTCGAAAACTAACAGTTGTGACAGGGAATGACTCGAAAATACAGATTATGTTACATTAATAACAAGATAAAGTTGGCAAAAGAAACATCACTTCAGTTTATTCACTTCAATTTAGCTCTTTATAAAAAAAGTTAACTATCAAGTTGCACAACAAAAATTATAAATGAGTTTCTACTGTACCGATTTCTGAATGGTATAATCCTTATATATGTTTGCTCTTTACAATAAAAAGTGCAATGACGCGGCAAATGATTCGAAAATAAAGTAAAATAAACGATAAATTTCCACATAGAAACTAAAATATTTGTTACGCTTGATATCAGAATCGTGGCATGGAATTTTACTTGGAGAAGGTGATTAGTAAAAGTAAACTATATTTAACCCTCTTTTTTAAAATACTTACATATTTACATACATTCAAGAATTTATTTTAGAGGAAAGTTGTTTTCGCACCACTTTTCATGAATGCAACTTTTTCCTCCTAACATAACTGTATTCGAATAAGTACTTAACCTCAAATTAACCATCAATTTGTCTGAATTTTGGGAATAGTGCAATTTTTGAATTTTCTTATCCGAAATCCATAATTCTTCTGGAAGTTTTTCTTCTGCATTATTTACGCTTGAATAATATCCAAATTATGAACCAATTGTAATTTGTGAACAGTGATACATACACATTGTGGTTAACTTTATACGCATGAGTTTTTATTTTTTTTCTTTTGGATAATTTAATGTTAAATAATTGCATATAGAAAATTTATATTGTAATTTTGTTGAAGTGTAAATTATTTACACAATAATTTAAGAGGAAAATATTAAATGGTTATTGTGTTCTACTCTATTATTTAGCACCAATTACTCCATAATTAGTGTTAAAACATAACATACAAATTCGAAAATCCTAAAACCATGCTTATACAAATTATCTACATATTATACACATAAATAATTTTTATTATACATAGTACAAATCACTTAATAAGAAAATTTAATATGGATTTCAATCAATATAACTCTCAACTGCCTAATTTCATTTAAAGCATATCATGTATAAAAGCATTAATAAATTTACAGCGATCTAGACTAGTTTTATTCGTAAAAAAACTAACATCAATAATTTATTTTTTAAGATCATATTAAAAGATATTAATGCTATAAGTTAATTTAGAATTGCTCCTAAGCCAAATAAAGAGAGGAATGCATTTAAATGATCGCTTACCCTTTGCCCTGTAGCATCAATGAAACGGAGGCCAAAATACGCAGTTTCCATCAGGTTTAAATGTTTGAAAACAACATCCAATAGTTGTTGGCCTCTGGAGGATTCCTAAAGCAGAGAAATGCAAGTTTAAACAAATGATGACTTTTGGGCAACATTAACTTCATGGATTATATTAAGTTTACAAATTTTGTTTTCTTTTGTTTCAAAGCAAATTTTCAAAATTATTTATTTAAAATTTTGTTTTATTTGTTTGACAGCAAAAATTAATTAATATGTAATCATATGCAAAGTTAATTGTTTCTCAAAAAGTAGATTCTAAGAGACATTATTATAAATACTAATTTATGTCCAAAAAACAATTAAATATTTCAATTATTTATCAGATATTCAAATTGAATTTTTGAAGTAAAATTAAATGCAGTTTTTTCTTAACAACAAATAAAGAAATGAGGGGCAAAGAAATTTTAAATAATGATCTAAGGAACGTATAAAACAAATTATATGTTATTATATAGTTTGTTTTATATGTCTTTTATACTTATCGCGTGAATGAATCCAACATTGCTGACTAATGGAAATCTAGGAAATGTCAGCAATAGTAGATTTACAAATGTATAATACCCCGTTTAATGTTTTTTTATTCAAGATAATCACTTTTTACAACACATTTCATAAAATTCTGAAAATTTATATACGTGCGCTTGATTAATGATTTAATTTAACATTCGTTAATGCTTTTTTATTATTAAGAACATATTTTCTGTAGACAAACAGTAGATTTAGTCCATAATAAAGGAAAAGTTCAAATTAAAAACAAAAAGTTGATACTCACATCAAAGCTCATTCAATTGATATTTTAAAATAACATTAAAAAAAGTATGCTTTAATATAGAAGAATGTTGCAATAGCGTCATTTTGCTATTCCTAAAATTAAAACCATTTAAACATTCTTAGCAACATAATACAGCATACATAACGTAAAATTAAAAAAAAAAACTGCCATGGCTTTTGCTGACACAGTACTTCAGGATTTATTTGTTCAAATGTATTTTATAAATGAACCAATTAGCTGAAATATTATAAAAAATTAAATTCTATTGCATGATCAAGTTTGATAAATGTATTTAAAACTAATGACATAAAAATTTTGATTAAATTTTTTTTCAATTTTTTTATAAGTATAACTTGATGTTAAACATTTTAATTGTCTGAAAGATTTTCTATCATTTTATTGTCTTTAATTTAGTTTAATTTTCTGAAGGAAGTCAGAGATAGGGAAATATAAATTAATTTAACTACATTTCTCTGATTTTTCCAAATGAAAATTTAGGGATGCCCAAAACATTTCTCTTTCTATTTCCACTATTGATTGGAAATTTGATTAAAAATATTAATCCATATCTTTTTTAATGCTTTATTTATATGTATTGGATAAATATAAAAATTGACCTAAAATGGCTACGTGACACAAATGTAAAGTTTAAAGAAAGCAAAGCAAATTTGATATTTATTTATTTATTTTATTACATTACATATATTCAGACTTGTATGCTTGATTCTTGATCTGCTTGTAAGTCTTCGTCGACAATAGGACAAATAGCACAATGACAGATGTACAACCACAGAAGAATAACGAAGAAAACACCCAGGGCCACGGTGGGAATCGAACCCACACTCCTACGCTCTCAAGCGATTGGCGGTGATGCTTTAGACCACTCAGCCACGGAGCGCCCAGCAAATTTGATAGCGGAGATTAAGCTTGATTAAGTTATTGCGAAAGTTTTCAGCAGCCTATTTTTTGCCAATTAAAGTCATTAAACACAACCTAGAAAGTTGAAATCAAGTGATGAGATTGAATACCTAGCTGGCACTCTTTACTTCACCTCATGCCATCCTCTAGGCAAGCAAGACATTGGACTCAAAGCAATGTCAAACAGGAGAAACATCTGAGAGGTTCTCTTGCAAGTTGGCCGGAGTCAAATGTAGAGCCCGCTACTCTGGCCCACGAAAATGATGCTTTACTCTTCTAGGTTATTGTAGCCCTTGCAAGTTTATAAATGAAAGAATCTCCCAATCGATAAAAACACCCTTCCATTCCATGATGGTTGATAAAGTTAGTAAACGATCAATAATTATAACATACGTCATATTAACGTATGCCGATTCACGAACTGTCACTCGAGGATTCAAACATAATTCGGTCTCAAGAAGCTAGCTTTTCCAAAGTGCATTAAATTATTCACTATGCGGTGGTGTTGGACCGTAATCGATTCGTTGAACTTTATTAATCCCTCGCATACTGATACGGACACGATAAAATTCTGTTCTCGCGCGCATAAAAGGGAATGCCTTCGTGCTTTTTCACGCATGCATTATAATCGTCACGTTACTGCCATCAACAACTCCTGACATTAGCAAACAATGAAACTTAATAGTGAATGAGGGGGCAGGGGAGGAATGCAGAGATAAAATTGTATCATTTGCGTCGTGACAGTGGTTCTCCCTTCCAGCACATAATACAGCGTGTGCAAATGCTGTTAGAGGCAAGTCACGAAGTTCCCGTCGAATTTCTAGCTAAACCAAATATCCCACTAAGTTGAAAAGCATTAAATTTGTTATTGAGCACCGGCGGCTCGTTATTGTTCACGTCAAACGGCGGCAAGTGCAACTGCTTTTACTGTTGAATCATGGCATCAGGAAAACTTTTTTCTGCAAAGAATGTTATGTCTTCCGTTTGTTTTTCGATTTCTCAGTATCATATACACTGTTAATAACAACATACTTTCATCACTCAAAGATTAAAGAAATATCTTTGACTAAAATCCTTTTTTTTTAACAGAACAATGTATATATTTACATTTAGAATAACTATGCATTCAAAATTACTTAATAGATAACTTTATATAGCTTCTGCTAATGTTAAAATCTTTTATCACATTTCATTGACATTATTCATATTGTCTTTAAACATTTTTCACAGAGGGTTCGATTTCAACTTATAATGGAAATTTTTATAATGATTTGAAACTCAGAGGTTTCAAACAATAAATACAGTTCTCATGGGTAAAAATTGACCATAGAATACGAAATCAAAATATTCCGGAATAAATTGAAGCCTTTTTGCTCATAGACTTTAAAAAATCTTTATGTTCAAAATTAGAGAAGATTTTGGCTACAGTAGACCAGTAGACACAAGGGCAACATGATTTGAAAGAGTTCAAACCATTTAACAGCTTTATATATATATATATATATATATATATATATATATATATATATATATATATATATATATATATATGCTGGTAGTCCCCAAAACTTGAGAAAACATTACTCAAAAAATGAACAAATAAAAAGAAATTTAATATTTTAACTATGAATTCTCTCATTAACAATGTTTCGTGCTGAAATTTAAATATCTGTTAAAAATTATGATACCATCTTTCCTTAAAATTAATCGTACAAAATTTTATTCACAAACTGCTGGATTTTAATGAGTAAAATGCGGGAATTTCTTATTCCATCCTTTTCGTGAAAATAAATTCACTACTCCACCTTTTGAAGAAACACCCTTCTTCCTCGAATTAACTGCTCTAATTATGAATTCAAACAATTATACGCAGCGTTACTGTGAAGAAGCTTGTAATATCCTCTTGAAAAAGAAACGTACCCCTTTATTATCTGATGCAAGCTCCGCAGTTAAAACTAATGTTTGTTGATGAATGTTCACATCTTGTTCTTAGATACTTTAAGCCAGAACAATTAATTCGTCGTAGGGAAGGGGTCAAAGTTCAACACTCCTTCATAATCTGTTCTGAAATCCGATACGAATTTCAGCATGTTAAAATATTAATATATTCTTTTACAAGACTTAATTGCACAGTAGAATAAAGCGGAGAAAACATATAATGAGAGTGTTAAAGAGCTAGTAATATTTCCTTATTATTCAAGAAAACTTTGACCTTTTTGAAATTCGCTTAAAAATTTCCACTAGGCATTTTAGTTGTATAAAAATTGAGGATTTTTTTTAACAAGATATATCTTTTGAAAGAAATACTGTTTAAAAGAAAACTGTTTTCAACATATTAAATTGCTACAGATTTCAAAATAGGAATATTTTTACAGATGTCCTTCTACTCTTTTCACAGACCAAAAATCATTAAGCACTATTTTATAATATTTTCTTAAAATTAGATAAAAACTTATTCACTGAAAGTAAAAGAAAATTATATTAAAAAAAGAAAAAAGAAAATTTTCATTAAATGCGCTAAATTATAAAGCATAATTTATAAAATATGAGTGTCCTACTTTTTCCAGTATTGTGTAAATATATATATAATAAAAAGAAACAACAAATAATTTTAATCTCAATCTCCGCTTTTAATAATTGTTCTAGGATCTGATAATAGGACATAAATCTTTCAAGAATATCTTGCAAAATAAACTATTTTGTTATTATTATTTAATCTATGCAAACTCAAATTTAAGAACCATCAATATTTAAAGTGCTGTGAATTATTTTTGGCAATTTGCCAAAAAAATTATAATTTTTATTAGGTACATTTCAAAATGTGCGAAATAAAAAACTCTTAAATTAAACGAAAAAATTTTTGAAGATTAATTTATAATTTCAAATATGAAGATCAACATCAAAGATAATATTGTTTTAATTGATTATTTAATCATTAATTCCATCATAACCATTTCAGTATAATTTCTGCTGATTTTTCTAGTGGCTCTTAAAAGTGCAATTTATAAAAACTTTCAAATTAAAATGATCTTGAACTCCTATTTCAGTTATATATTCATCAAATGATTTGTAAAATATGGAAAATAAAAGCAACCATTCGAAATGAGAGAAGCATTTTCGTGAATTTCATATCAAAATCGATGAGAAATAAACATTTACCAAACATCTTCAAGCTTAGTCTTTACTTTCCTGCTTCGGCAAAATAATTTCCAAAAACGTTCTCTTAATAAAAGTAATGTCCCAACTATATTAAAAGGCTCCGCAGCTTTTTATTTTCCCACGAAGATCATAAAAATAACATAAAGAAATATCTTGAAGAGACGATTCATTTGAAAAATTACGATGCACATCACAAACTTGGATTCCAAGCCCTTCCAGATTAGTCTTCAACACCGATGCTCAACCGTGGGAACTGAAACGACACTCTACTCCCTTTTTTTTGTTCTTCAACACACCACATAACAAAATGGTACGTGATTGATTAACTTAAGAAGCTCAGAACGCCCTTAGGACTCATCGCTATTCTCTCCTCTGATTACTTTATCAACGTTTTATTTTATGGGGTGAAAGGAGAGAGTACAGCTATACGAAATGACGGTGAAGGAGAGTTGGAAAAATGCAGTTCTGCGCTATCATCTGACATTCCAGTTTGAGAAAGTGTTATGTTTTCGTTTTTGTCTAAACGGAAAATAGTTCATTAGATTTAAAAGAGATGAATTACCATTTGTATGTGACCTTGAAAAACTGGCTGAACTTTTGATCGTATGCATTATGCAGGTGATATATGTGAAGTCTTCATTGCAGCAGAACTGTCTAGTGAACAGTATCAACACATCTTTATGGTTGATGAAACTGCCTGTTGGATTATTTTAATCCGAATAGATAACTAACTGTCAAATAAGGTGGTTGAATGTGAAACGAGTATTGTGCTGTTATAATTTAGAATATTTTGTAATATTTTCAAGATCTGTTAGCAAAATGTAATTGAAAGAATAAAACAGTTTCTTGATTATATTGCATGGCGCTTTTTAGTAGCCATTTCTACTAAGTAAATTTATCTTCATTATTAAAAAAATATTTTCATTATTTTAAATACTTTTATTGTCTAATGTTATTATTTCACGATGAATGCTGATAATTAACCTATTGTTATATTTTGATACAAATTAATTTATCAAAAATACTTTTTTTCTCATATTTTATGAATTTATGATTCCTTTTTGCAAGAATATTTAAAATATTTCTGCAAATTGCAGCAAAAATGAATGAATAAATAAATAATTACAAAACTTTTCCTGCTACCTATTTCTGTTAATCTTAGTCGATAACTCGGCCAACAACCACGGAATATTGAGCAGCGGTTAAGTAACGAGTTAACACCTGAGTTAGCAGTCTCTAAACTATTACTCTACTTCAATATATAATGGAAATATTATTGAAAACTTTGTAATTTTATTTCGATTTTCTATAAATATTGCAATTTTTATTTAATAAAGCCATTTCCGATTCATTTAATGTTGCTACGTATTTATTTATGAAAATCCCAATTTCAAATCATTAATTGTTTCATAAAAAGACATTATTACAAATTCACATCCTGTTTTTATGAAGAAAAAAGAGTGTTTATTATAGTTAATTCGAAACATTTAATAATGCAATAACAAGTATAAAAAAGAAAGAAGCTATCCTATATAGGATATTGATTATAGTTAACTTAAAACCTCATTTAGTATCATGTAAAAAAAATAATTTGTTGAAAACTAATCACTAATTTAGATAAATATTTTATCATACAAATTACTTTTAAACTGATCACAAACAAAAAGCACATATTAGTACTTCATTTTTGTTCTGATTATTTTCATAAATTAATTATTTAAAAATAAATCAATTATGAACCACGAAAAGTGTAAAAATGAGATACGAACTGAAGATAAGATAATTAACGATTCAGTTGTCAAATTTGGCATGGAAATAACATTTAGTTTTTATAACCTAGCATATTTTTCATTAAACTAATTTTGAATATATGAAAACATTCATTTTTTATAGATCATTTATTTGGATTGTAATTTTGCTTATTTTTTCTACACAACTGGATTCATATACTTTTATTTCGTTTTCATATTTCTTTTTTGACATTTTCTTACATAGTATATCATTTAATATTATATATATGAAATCCTTATAATTCAAGAAAGCTAAAAATGTGATGGGCTATTTTCGATAAATAGTTATTAAAATAACAAAAATAGAATCCTTACACAAATTTATAAAAATGGTTGTAACATCACTTAACAGAAATCTTTCGAATGTTTTTAAGGTTCTTGATGAACTATAGAAACGGCCCTTTACTTTAATATAAAAATACGAAAGTGCATTTATTCTTAAGAGTATATATTTTCTATTTCTGCACGCATCCCAACTATCATCTTCTCTATATAATAATAATTTTAAATGGAAATGAATTATTAAATATCTTTTATAGAAAATATGGCACATTAAATAAAAAATAATATGCTAGTATATAGAATTATAATATAAAACCACTGAAGCATATTGATTCAGAATCATTTTGTTTTGAAATGAATCAGAAATTTCACAATTTATTTCCTAAAGTAAACTTCTGTTTTAATTTAAGAAAAATTTTGATTACATATATTCGCAAAATTCAATACACGCCATAAAAAATTTTCAAAGGCTACATAATATGTTCTTAATCTTATGTTCCTCTCTAATCCTAAGCCAACAACTTAAGAAACTATAATATAAACACATTAATAATGTATTATCATAGAGAAAAGGAAAATAAAAGGAGAGAACTGTCTATCATTTTCATTTTTTCCCTTCGCATTCATAAATAAATTGATTCTTTTTTAAACTGCAATATTATATATTTTCCAACAAAATCACAGTTTCTTAAAAGGTTTTAATGATTCAAATTATTTAAAATTTTATTTGTTGCATAATCTATTTCAGATGGTTGCAGAATAAAATAAATAAACAAAAAAATTTGGAAATGCACATTCGCATCCACAAGAAAACATTTTGAATAGTATATTTCATTTTATATTCATGTTTTTTGTTTTTAAAACTGCGGTCTCTTTTAATACTAGAATGGACTTCCTCAGTTCCTTATCATAACAGCATACTTGAAATTTTCTTCTCTGATATCATCCTGAAATAAATTCTAGTGTTTTTCTTTTAAAGCAAATGATTTTAAAGAGAAAAGTGTTATTTTATTTTATTTTTTATCTATCAAATTATTTTTCTTTAGCATTTGTTTAAAAAATGTAATAAAAACTTTATAATATCGAAAACTGCTTGAATATATTGTTCTCTCTTCTAAAAATAAACAGTTCTTTATTTTAAAAAGTTTTGGTCATAAATGATTATTATGTAATCGAACTATATTTATTTTATGGAACAGAAAACAGTTCTCAGAAAAGTGAGTGAAAAATTCGAATAAATAAATATGTAAAACGTGAGATCTATAAAAGGGGAAAATCTACTTTTTAACTAATGATTGTATAATAAATTTAAAGAATTTGTATAATTCCTAGTTTCAAAAATGCACTAGTATTATTAACACATTTTTAAAAATTATAACAGTTTAAATTTAGCAATATATATATATATATATATATATATTATATATACGATTTGGATTAATGATTTCTTTTCGATAGATTAAAGACCTCGAAAAATTAACAGTCAAATGTAACTATTTTAATAATAATTATCTCTTAATATTTGGTTACAAACGGGATTAAACATTAGTTAATACAGAAAAGGAAAATTTATAATAAGAAAATATTTTAAAATTAATCGAAAAAATTCTTTAGAATTTAAATTACTGTATTCTAATAAACAGAGTTAAAATATCACAATCATAAGCAGTATTTCTTTCTTGTTTTAACTATGCAGTCATTATAAAAGAAATGAACCAGCAATAAAATAGATGTCAATACATACTGACATTTATGATTCAGCAAATGATTTAAACAGCTATATTGTTTTCCCAACTTCGGTGACTAACAAAATTGTTTTCATAGAATTAGACGCAAATTATTTAGAGGGAAATGAAGTTAAGAAAACACAACAATTTTTTAATTAAATTAAAATAACAATATGCATAATATAATAATTTATAAATTTTAATTAATTTTTAAATTATACTGCTAAAAATCGCTTTTTTAAAGATGCATTGATATATGAAATTGTTTCAATCAAGCAAGAGAATCGAGCAATTTATGAATAATAAAAGTTTTAATTAAATTGTTTAAATTGTAAATCACACACACAAACACAATTTTAATTCTTACTGTATTCAAATAATAACTTAATTCTCGTTATCTTATTTGAGCTCATTTTTCAGTTTTGAACAATGTTCAATGAATTTTCAAGTGCTTTACTAATAATTTTGATAATACTGTTTTTGATAATTATTAAATAAAATGCAAATAAAAGTTATCTGTTTTTTTGCATTATCAAATGTAGTATAATTACACACGCATCTATTTTATTTCTACTCATTTTTTTACACTCATATTCAGAGAAAATCTATTTTAGCATTTATGATAATCCATTTGGCAACACGATTTGGCTTATTTCTTTGTATATATACGCATGCATACCTGTACATAGTAAAGAATATTTTTTTTAGAATACGAAAGAAAAGAATCAGATTGAATAAAATGCTTTAATAATTAGAAATTATTTTTGTAACAAAAAAGTGTTTTATTACTTTAAACAGTGATATAAGACTAAAGAATTGAGCTGCCATTAATAATTTGAATAAAGTTTTAAAAAATAAAAATTTTAATGTGATGAACAATTTAAAAACAGTCCGTGTGACTTACATAAAATAAAGATTATATTTTACTTTTAAAATGTAAATTAAATCGAGAATAATAATAAAATTCACATAAAAACTTTAAGACACTCAAGGAAAGCATTTGATTGTATCAGAGAAGCGACTCAAGAAAAAGAGAATTTTTAAGAAGTGAAAAAAAATGAGAGAAAATATTTTCTGAATATTATATTTGTTTATTTTACTTTGATAAAAGTGAACGTTGCCAACATTTTTTGTGAAAAAATTGTTTTATAAAAGAATAAAAAAAAACAATACGTACGACTCAATTGAATTCTCTGTGTATATAAGAAAACGATAAATAAATAATGCGGAATGAAGTTAGAAAAAAATAAAGCAAACGATTGAGTCTTGCCGTCGTAGTTCGTCTGCCTTAATTCAGATAACGCAAACTAGGGAGCCTCTCCCTTAGGGTTAGATAAAACAACACCCAGTGACATAGCTTCAAGAGAGGATGACGTCGAACGAGTTCAGCAGCCCCTTGAGAAGTTTTCGCGTTTTACTTACTTTCTCCGCTTTCGCAAGAAAGAGAAAGCGATGCCTGGAGAGCTCATTTCGCATCCCCCCCCCCTCACGGCAGAGGTCGCCATCACCGGGGTCGAGAGATCAGGAGAGGCATATACCTTAGAAGGTTATGTCTGAGAGCAATTTTCCACGACAAATTACTGGCTACTGATTTACTGTTTCGTGAGGATATTACTAATAGGACATCGCTCTCAAACCTCCACTTACAAGAAAAGAACAGAAAGAAGTTTTGAAGTGCTTTCCTTTTTTTTATTATTATTTTTTTTATTCGTTTATAGGAAAAGTTCGCAACCCTTTCTGAGTCCTGTTATGATGAAACTTGAATATAAACAAGAAAATTGTGAAATGATAAAAGCACCCCATAAGCGTGTTTTATATTAACCTTTTTTATTTTTATTTTTAGTATGTCATTACGGGAGAAAGTTTAATGCAACTTTTATAGGGTTTAACGATAGTTATGCGCTGTTAGAACTAGTTTTGTAACACAGTTTTTATGAATATTATTAGTTTTAAAGTCACATTCAACTAATTAAGAGTAAAAACTAGTTGAACTAGTTTATAAATAAGATGAAATAAATATTATAATGATTTGTTATCTGCAGTGAATATACAAAGCACTTTCAGCATTTTGGGGTCAGAAAATTAGAATGCTATACTAAAAAATAAACAATTAGTGCTTGTATGATGCGGTCAGCAAAGGCTCCTACTTTGCATTAAATAATCAACATAATATAAGGACAGATTACGTTATAGTGAAACATTTCTGATTGACTATTTCTGGCAACTGAAACCACTCTTAACAAACCAACTATCTCTTCATTTTGAAGAATAGTCCTCTGATGAGGTCGACTCAGACCTGCAGCCTCCACTACCCCTAAGCTATAACAAAGATGAGACATTAGATACCATAGAACTTTTAATGTGCGTAGGCTTTTGTGCAAGGTTTTCAATTGGGTCAGGTTTTGAACCTGCCACATTTCGTACTCGGGATCGATGCCTTTCTCTGCTAAGCTATTATGGTAACAACTATAAGAAAGTACCAGTAACAACGTCTCTTGAATTTGATCCTTCGTCGAAAGGTGAAATAAAAGGAGCAAAATTTTCAAAATTGTTTTGTGCTTTTTCAGCAGGAACCATTTGGAAGTGACAATATATAACAGTAAAAATTGTCTTTTGTGTATAAATTGTGAGATGACCATTTGTGTATAGATTAAAAATGGATTCCGCAAATGTGATGATTAAAGCCCGGTGGCTTAGTGATAGTTTTTCACGCTCCCATGCCAGATGTCCGAGGTTTGATCCTCGGGTAGAGTAAGATCGACTCAGCCTTTCATCCCTTCAATGGGTCAATAAACTGAGTACCAAGCATGCTTAGGAACTAAACACTGGGGATTTCGCATTAAGGTGACCAACTAATCGGGATACATGCTCTGCACTCCTCTCGGTTAGGAAAACAGAGATGTGCACTATATATCTTGGTCCACATGGGCTGTCGTGCCACCGAGTTTAGTTTAAATGTGATGATTGCCAATTGATTATTGTTTCAATAACTGTTGTAAAAGTTTATGATACAGTTATGTCTTTATAAATAAATTTTATTGTGGCTTTATTGTTATTAATGAATTCCAACCTGTTCAAGGAAATTCTGACAACAAAATCTAAAATAATACGATGATTATCTAAACAGGATTTATATTAGTAATACTATCCAACACAACGATATTTTAAGCAATTGATCTTATAAAATATTTTCTTTGAAAAAAGAAGCATTAACTTCAAACGAATAAAAATTAATTCAAGAGACCAAGACTTTGTTTTAACCACATTAAAACTTCAAAAAATATTTTATTGTTATAAATAACATTTATGTTAATAAAACTGTTGAAATTTAAACAGATTTTAAAATATAAGGATATGTTTTAAAAATACATATGCTGTGACCCATCGTTGCATGAGGCTTAACAAGTATGTTGTAAGTTTTCTTGAACTAATCACCGCATTTTAGTTTTTTGAAAGATTTATCATATATTAGTTGTCTCCATAAAATTTGCAAACATTATTTTCCTTACCAAACAGCAGTTTTATCCCTGAGTCCCAATATATAAAACTCATATTCATAGAGATGTACCAACTATAAACATGCTTGGCACTGAGCTGTGGATAGCTTGAAATCAAAAAGACTGGTGTCGATGTTTGAAAAACTGCCTTATCTGGCCTTTCAAGAGAATTTTTCATAGATAGTGAGCTGTGTATACAGCTCACGTGTAGATAACGTGTAGAAAAGAAGGAAACTCGGAAAACTTCTCAGCACCCAACCCCAATAGATGTGCAAAAAAAGCAGCAGAAAAATAATTTCTATTTTAGTCCGGTTTTCAGCAGGGATTGAGATAGAACTCGCGAGCTTGCACTCTGAAAAAGCACTATCCAGTCACGGAGCCAAAGGGATCCCAACTGATTATCACGTATTAAAAAACTACACAGTTCAGGCTTTCTGTTGGCATTGCAGTATTATGAGAGTTTCTTTTTGTATCTTTAGATAAAATAGATATGCGGCACCAAAGAATGTAATGTTAACTTAATATACGTTCCATATTTCGAATTGCTTAACGATTCCATTAGCTAAAATTCTTTTAAATAACAGAAACATTTACCCACATATTTTGGAAAACTGAAGGAGGGGGAACAATTTCTGAAAGATTTGAATCATGAAGAGTTTCTGTGAGCAATAATTGTAAACATTATTTAAAAATTGTCTTGTATCGGGTTTTTGTATCTGTCTGGTTACTTTCTGCAGATGAATAACAGTGAAATAATAGTTCGTAGATAGATATTTACTTTTATTTTCTCTACACATAACAAGTTTGAAATTATTATTTAATTTTACATAGAAGCTTAATGTGTGAATATGCCAAAAAATACTTTATGTAAATGAGAAACAATTTCGTGATAAAAGCATTTTCTCTATTGTTTCATCAAATAAATAATAATGGCACAATTATTCAAAGAAAAATATAGATATATTTGTTTCACATTTGACAAATCATTAGATACTATTATTCATAGAAGCTGTTTCTATGAATACATTGAAAACATTTCACAAAGGAGAATACATTTGGCGACGACAGTAATGATTAAAATTCATTTTCAGATAGAAATATTTTTGTTTTTTATTTTTATCCAAAGGGGAAAAAATAAAAAAAATGAGTTGAAACTTAATTAAAAAAATTTTTTTATAGCGTAGGCGTCTAAAATTTTCATCTGAGCATTGGAATATAGCCAAAGTAGATAATAAATTGAAATGGCAATTGCACAGTGTGAAGGTAAGAAACAAACAGTAAAAAAGTATTGATTGCATCTTCAAACTGGAAAAACACGCAAATTAGATCTTTCCAATCTCGCCATGGATCTGAAACATCTTAAGTATTTTCAGTCTCGAATCTCATAATCTCAAGTCCTGATCTAAGGCAATGTATGTTTATTGGCTTAAGAAAATTATCCTTTACGAAAATAAAGTTTGTTAGATAAATAAGTTCTTATATTAATAAGTACACAAACGTAATGATACTTAGAATTGTGTGAGTTTTTTTAGGGAATTCTAAATAAGAATAGAAAAAAAAATCAATAAAAACTGTCAGAGCGAAAGAAATAACATATATATATATATATATATATATATATATATATATATATATATATATATATATATATATATATATATATATATATATATAGAATGTTTTCATTTTATTAAATTGGTAATGTGAAGAAAAGGACACATATACTTTCGCAGTTTAAACATCTATTATTAAAGAAATCATTTCTTTAAATAAATAAACTTATAATTATACTCTTTAATATAGATCTAAATTTGATTTAAAGCACAATAAGATTAAACAATGCACAACAACTTTTAACTATATACATAAAATGTATACAAAAACTGGAGAGCAAACTTGAGCAGCAATGTAAATTTTATGTAGATAACTATGGAATAGCAGAGATGGGGTTCTGGTGCGATCAATACAAGGAGCATGCAATTCAGTAGAAAGATCGTCGTATGCAAATGTCAGGAATAAAACATCACAGATGACGTGGATATATACAAAACACGAGCGCAACTCAAAGCTACAATAAAAGAAAGTCTGAAGATGCGCGCGCAATTAAAAACATTGTTGCAAGAATAAATGAAATCTTTCGTGAAATAGAACTAGAAATAGACATTTGAATGACTTCACACGTTGAAGAACGATCTTAAAGCTGGAGGAGAGCAGTGTGACTGGTATGGCTGAAAAGTTCGGAAGTACTATAACTGGACATCTCATGAATGAAGTCATGTCTTCTTTACAGATGAAAATCGTTTCAGGGCCATAAGCGATTCTCAGCGGCCAGTTGATTTAGAGAGAGGTCGAGATGATGTTTTATCCAAACAACACAAGAGACTGTAAAAGGATTCTGGAGTTGTCATCTATGAAGGCATTATGCTGAACGGGAGGACTGAGTTCACTGTTTTCGACTGAAGTTCTGTAACCTGAGATCACTATTGTAAGGAGATGATTCTTCTATGTATGCGGTCTAATCTCGAGCTACTGTTGGAGCAAACTTCGTTTCTTTGTATGACAATGTACAGCCATAACCGTAATCCTGCTGTTTGTAATACTGCAAAAACAACAAATCTCAATGGATTTTTAAAAACAGCCATATTAGATGTTTCCAAGAATCGGAGTAAGAACCCATAGTACTTGTCTAGAGGATCTAATTGTGATACGAGTACACTTTTCCAAGACCATGATCGCCATGACGAAATTGTATGGCAGAACAAGAACTCTTTTGTGCATCAAAGCCAAAAGTCACGAACTAGGGCCTTTTCCAACAGATTTCAACTCGAACTATGCACAGAGAATTGCAGAGGACAGAAATACATAATCGGATGCCTGTGAGAAAATCAGTCATTTCAACCGAAATGCAGAAATTCGTTTGTAGTATTGTAAAAAAAAAAAAAAAAAAAAAAAAAAAAAAACACTGAACTTCTGAGGACTTGAAATGGATAAAATAGTCGAATGTATCACTTAATATCTCATTTTGCCCCAATGGAAGATGTCGAATTTGGTGAGAACCCTACGAAATCTGGTAGGAGTATTCTGATATGGGACATGTTCTGCTGGCATAGAAGTGGTGTTCTGGAGTTCTTCGAAGGTAAACGAACAGCCATGAGAAACCTATATACATACATATATATATATATTGGTAGATCAAAAGTACATCTGCTATGTTGCATTTTTACTGTGACGGCGACGGATACTTCATGGACGATAATGTAACTATACATCATGCCAAATTATTCAAAATTGGTTCGCTTAATATCAATATTACCTTCCTTAACCACTGCAGAGTCCGGACCTTAACCCGATACAAAGTGTGCATTATGTGCATACAGACTCATCCAACAGTATTCTTTTATATCCACTTACAAGATTTAAAAAGCTGTATAGCCATAATATTCTCTGGACATATAAGCACTCTAGAACAAGTGGATTCGATGCCCAAACGAATAATAGCTGTCACACACACACACATATATTTTAAAACTTATGTAAAGAATTCTTCTTTTATAAAACAACAACACACGATTCCAGCTAATCCGTGCTTACAATAATGCTGTAACTGTTGAAATAAAATTATCCATAAAATAAAGTCATCTTTTATTAATTGTTAATTCTGACTAGATCTCATTTCACTGTTCTTCAGGAATAAAATACAGCACTGAATGTTTTTATAAATAAACAAAAAGTGACAAACACACAGATTATATATATATATATATATATATATATATATATATATATATATATATATATATATATATATATATATATATATATATATATATATATATATATATATCCAAACTCAGCTTAAAAAGTCATATAAGATTTTTCAAACTGTACAACAAATTTAAATAAGCAAATCAAAAATTAAATTATTACACGTGTTTTAATTTGTAATAATTTTAAAGACCTAATTAAATGTCACAAAAGGTGAAAAAAAAGTGACTGTTGACGGTGATTGGCAAACCTAAAATAACTTTTTGTATTCAACTAATATTTTATCTCCAATAAATATAACATATTTTTAGATTATTTACCAGAATGGCGTTACAAATAGAAAACTCCAGCGGGGTATACCTTTCCACATATGTCGCGGTCACGAATTCGGAACAGTTTCTATTTATTTGCATCTAAATAGCAGCAGCAGTAATGTCTCTCTTTTCAAGTGCTTAGCAGAGAGCAAATGCGAGCTACAAATCTTTTGTCAGATGGGATAATGAACGGTCTCCTGCCGGAAATTCGAGAGTCTGTTAGGCTTCTGTTCGCTAAAAGTGTTCCGTGTGATCACGTAGTGTGGTGGAAAATTACACATGTTGGGCGTTAGAGCTTGAATACAGATTTCTTTCTTCTTTTTTTTTACTAAGAAAAAGACATATGCACTCTCAACTGCAGGTATTCTTTTTTTTATTTATTTAATATCGCATTCTTTTGCACTATTTCAATATAAAACCTTTCTTGTAAATGGAGATTTTAGAAACATTTTTTGTTTTTTAATTCATTTATAGTATACAATAACTTCTAGATACCAAAGAAATCCACAATTACAAGTGGATTTTCTTTAAATAAGACAAAAGTATAATACTTTGCTTCGATTTTTAAATTATTTGTATGTAATAATTTCAGGGCTTAAAGAAACCTACAAATATGTAGATTGCACAAAATGTATAGATTATAGAAATCTTTCTAAATGCTCAGAGATAAGATAAAATAATTGTTAATGTCAAAATAAAAAATTATAATTAACAAAAATCTTCTATACATAATATATGAAACGAAATTCTTGTCTAACATCAAAAAATAAAATTTATCGGCAACAAAAGTAACTTCAGCAATTCGTAATGTCGACTACGCAGTTTCACATCTTAAGTATAACAACTTAAAGCAGTGTTAAAACATTTTTGAAAATGCTGCATATTTGTCTTAAAGACCACTTTATTCAGATAATAAATTGTATTTATGATTGGCAAAATAGAAATGTTTCTCAAGTAATCAACTGATATGAATCAACGGAGGAAAAAATTAACGTCATTTTCTAATAATTGAAGGAATAAGTATGACCGAATTCAACTCCAGAAAAAATTCCCAAACGACAAATCATAATGAAGGTAAAGTATTGAAGGTAGTCAAAATATTCTTTACTAGAATTGAAATAGAGAAGAAGCACTTGAAAGCTATAATACAGTTAAGGAAAACATTTAATACAACCGTAGAAAAATAAATATATAGATCAGTTTTCAAAACAATGGGACTTAAAGTTTTAAAAATGTTCCTTTTCTTTTTCATTACATTTAAAAATCATTAAAAAAATGTTATAGTATATTTTTAAAAGCTTAAAATCCTTTCTTGGAATTTTATGTATAATTTAAGCATTAAAAAATATATATATATTAAAATGTAATCTCACTAATAAATTAGACTTGTTTATTACAAAATCATTTCTACAAAAATAATATTTAAAGACACTTTTAACTTAAAAATTATTTTATATATATTATTACACGGAAATATGAATGATTTTTCAAAAGCATGTGCAAACAGAATGATATTTTTTAACTCCTAAATTCTTTTAAAAAACCTTTCTTCATAATAGCAAACTTTAATAAATGAATTTTATATTGCAGTTTTACATGCAATGTTGAAACTATTATAAAAATAGTTTTAACAGCATCATTTTTAATCAATCGATAATTATATGAGGCAATCATTGCACGTCTTAGCAATCATAATTATATAGCCATAAAATTTGGCAATCATTATTCTATGTATTACACAGTTGGTTCAATTTAAATAGATGTGTAAAAAAAGAAATAAAACAAAAAGTCTGCAAAAATAATTCCCCTAAAAAAAAAACAAGAAAATAACGAATACTATATGCACGTTATCGTGTTAAGAACTGTAAATCAATGACACCAACTTAATTAGAAAGATGAAACAGCAATTATTAACTCTCAAAAATAGAGTCAGGATTTCACGATACCACCATTAATGAAAAATTCAAATTATGCTGCATTATATCATCAGGACTAAAAACTAGCAATGAGTAAACGCTAACTGTAAGGTAACTGTAAAGGTAATGAATGATACTTTTTAATTTATTTGATTGAGCTATGAAGTTTTTTTATTTTTATTTATTATTATATTTTGTTAACAATATCAAGAGTGAAACTGTAGTTGTTAATTGCAACGATTACAATATCATATTTTTGACAGATTAATAACCTCTTTGGTGTCAAAGTAAAATTGGAAAAATAAAAAGAAAAAGAATCATGCATTACCTGTAATATTGAAAAAGAAAATAATAAAAAAGATAAGAATATGTCGTCGTTACACGGATAAATCTTGGTATAAGAATCAATAAACTTGCAAGTCTCAAAGGAACTAAACCTTTCACAAATTTTGCAAACATAATTGCTGTTAATTGATTACTGATCATATAAGCAATTTAATAAAATAAATCTTTCTTTAATTAGAAGGATTAATTTTGTTTTAATATTAATTACTTTTTATTTGATTTATTATATGAAGAAAAAAAGCGTTATTGTTCCTCAATATGGAATAAAATGGTTTTCTCTGTTAAACAAGGAATTTATTAAACATAGATTTTCCACATTAAATATCATTGACACTCTGTATTAATTTTAAAACTTTTATCTACTTATCATTTTTAATATGGTCTTAATGATTCTATGGAAGTGTTCTTAAAATTTTGACAGTATTTTATAAATATTTCTAAAATCATTTTGAAACTAATATATAAATGTTTCCTATAATATAAGTGTTCCTTGCGCACAAGGAAGATAAAAAAAGGTCATATTTTTTCCTAATATAACTTTTAATGTCATTGATATATTCATCTTGATACTCAATTAATTTTCCACTTTTTTTGTTCAATTTTTGAGCATCCAGAAATATTTCACAGTTTAGCTATTTTTTAGTTTATAAAAAATGACAAATTAGTAATAAATAAAAACTAATTATGATGATAATAAATGGAATATTGTTTTTTAATTTTTGCATTTTTTATACTTCTATTGAAATATTAATTTATTTTTTCTTTTTGCAATTAACAATTTCAAGAATGAAAACGCAATTATTAATTCCAACTGATATATTATCAGCTTTCTTGACAAATTAATAACTCTGATTTTCTGCATTCCATGCTTATTCAGTGTTATGATACATGAATGCAATAATTAATAAGTCAATTGACTTATGAATGCAATAATCTGCATTTACTTTCTATTGTTCTATGTCAGTTCTTACTTCTTTAATATAATGTTGAGAAAACAAAATTTAACATCTTTTAACGGATTGCCTAATATTCGAAAGTCGCTGTAAAGAGATTTGAGAATTCAACATGCTTTGACTTCGAGAATACTTTTCAGAGATAAAATGTAGATTGTATTCTTAAATCACAAGGAAGGTAACCCCAAAACTCTCATGTACCCACAGGGACAGGTGTGGATGCAAAAAGCAAAATCTGTCTCCAGTTGTTGAACAATTAGATCTTGCATTTGAGATCAAACTTGGCCCTGCAATAACGAGATATGATTTGATCCATGACTGATATTAAATGCAAAATTTTAATAGAAACCGTTTTTCTAAGGATTTTCAAAGCTATCAACATTCAAAAGAAACAAAATTTACGAAACTTTTCAATTTTCTTTTCTAATTAATGTAATTATTAGATTCAGTACCAGAATTGTTCCAAATGAAAACACGAATAAATACCTCCATACCATAACTGATGGTCGAAATTTTCTGAATAACTCTTATTATCAACATGGAGTAATCAACAATCTTCTCTCTAAATAATCTCTCTTTTTTAATATCAAATTGTTACTTGTTTCTTTAGAAATGGAGTTTAGTTGTTATAAAACGGAAGAGCTTTTAGATCACTATTGTGTATGAGACCCAGTAACAATCAACTGTATCTAATTATTTTAGGTATCCACTTAATGAATGGTAAAAAAGGAACACCGAGTTCCAGTGAGTTTCTTATCTAAAGCTACAACTTTTTCTCAATAAGGTTTCATAAATTTAATACGAATACATTCAATCCTTTATTCGAAAAATTTTTACTAATAATTCTGAAAAAATCTATTGTGCTCATGTTAATGACTTCAATATTTCCTCCTCAATTTGCATTAAAATGTGCAGATATAAAGCGTTTTGAACTTTAGTAGTTTTTTTTAATTTTTAAGATAAAAGATTCATTTCTTTACATTCTATGGTCAGAAGATTAAGAAGAGTTATAAAAGATTTGAAACAAAGCTTGCTTTTTCCGTAGCTTAAATTAAAACATGAATTGCAAATTCGTGTTAAAAATAAAATGATGTGAGGTTGGATAATTTGATTTTCAGAATGATTGTTATGGAGAACTTAAGAATATAAATTATATGATCAAATAATATTAATCATTAAATTTGATATTACTTTTGATGTAAAAATTTATGAGACATACAGCAAATAACATAATTAGCAGTTATTAATAAAATATGCGAGGGAAAAAGATTTTTATATTTTATTATTAAAAGTTTTCCATATATTAAAATAAAAATATGTATATTTTATAGAAGGTTTTTGTTTGAGAGTGTACTTTTTAAGATAAAATAAATTAAACAGGCACAAATTAGAAGGATTTAAGTATTTCTCTGATAGTAGATCAAGTGACAGTTTTCAAAAAAGAATTTAAAGGGGTCTCATTGCTCCTACCTAAACAACAATTTTTAATTAATTTAAAAATATTTGGCTTAACTATTTCGTATTTATAGAAATTTTGTACAGCTTTTAATTAAAACAAACAATATTTAGCAGTACATATTAACAGGCCTTAGAATACAGATGAATAACCGAAATCTATAATAAAAAATTCGAGGATTAGATTCATATTTATTTTTAAAACACAGCGAGCTGTGTTCATGCATCGTTGAGAAATAAATCCTGGGAAACTCAACTGAGAATCGGGGAATTTGTTTCTAAACGTATTTTTTTTTTTTATCAAAAGAGACTTCAAACCGATGAAGTCCTAAGCACCCATTTGCATAAAATGTGCCTGCAGATAGAAATATAATGCCCAATTTCTTGTTACTATAATGTGGTTAGAACCAAAAAAAACTCAAAAACTATCTCAAAAACTGTTCATTATTTTTTGCATATAAGCCAAATATTTGCTTGCATAAATTCTGCTAATGGATAAAGAAATAAAAATTTTAAATTATATACATGCATTTAAATAAGTTAGACGATGTAAAAACTACTCCGAAAAGCTAAATAAAAGAAATATTTTTTTAAAAAGTATTATTAGGGTTTGTAGAGTTGTTTCTGATACAAAAGGTTTTAGCCGGTACCAAATCGCAACTTCCCATTCCTAAAAGCTAATATTTTAATTTATTACAATGTATTTTCAACTGCCTATTTTTCCTTACAAAAACTGTTAAGCAAAATCAATTAATATGTAATTTTGAAATACTTTTGAGAGAAGAAGTGGGTATACGAGCTGGCACTCTCATTTCACACCATCAAATTCAGATTGAAACTTTTAACCACACCAGATTTTCTTAAAACGATGGCTTTCAGGGGATTCAGGTATTGAACCAATCGCCTTTCGAAAGTAAGAACAACGCTTTCTCCCACCAGACTACAAAAACCGCTGCAGAGTTAGGGAATAGTTTCTTGAAATTCACTAAATTTCATCTCTTGAAGTCATTAGTTCAATAGCTAAAAAAGAATAAAATGTTACCAACGTCAAAGTGAAGAAATAAATCTTGTCTATTAGTTTCTACGTATATTTATTTTCTGTTATCTTTTCAGTTTTATCAATCCCGTTTTGTTAGATTTCATTCTTATCCCACCGTTTAACATAATACCTGGTGGTATTTTCTGCTTATTGATGGCTAATACTGTATAACTTACCCAAGTCAGTTAATTTAGCGATTACAATGAGCTATAAGGATTTCCATGAAAAATAATGATGGGAAACAAAGTGAACCATTATTTATTTCTAAGACTTATGGGAAGAGGATAAATTCAAATCCTTTAATTCGAAATCGAAACAAAAAAGATGTCTTTTTTTCTCAATCAAAGCATATACTCACACATTACTTAATTCAAAAGAAAGACAATAATCTTAATTTAATGGAAAATTGGTATCTCGTGATTTTTTTTAAAAAAAGCGAAAGCAGTTTGAAGTAATGCTAATTTTATGGTACGTTTCAATGATCAGACCGTGAAATAAAGACTTCATAAAGGATTAAAGAAAGTGAAGTTCCGGCAGAATAAATATTATCTCGGGTATCTTCAAAAGAACAGTTGTGAGAAAGAGTAGAGAACACACCGGATTCTGCGGTGTTATTAGCAGCAAAAATATACTCTTTTTACTGTTCGCGCATTCTTCTGATTATGAAGAATGTACACGGGGATTAAGGAGGGTACATATGGAAACATGTTAATAGCAGTGTTTGATGCAGCGCTTCACACATGACTGACTAAGTTTGGAAAAATTAATCCAGTCAAAAATTTCAACTGATATCTTAAAATGAGAAAAATACTCCCACCATGTTCTTTCAGAGATAGACACCTTGTGAGAAACAAATATTTTGTGTGTAATCGATTGTGTATAATGTCGGATTAGTTTATTATGAGAAAAAAATTACATTGTAAGGCATGTAGCTTCTTCACACAATACTTTTCTTCGTTACTACAAATCCATGAGAATTCTTTTGAATCAGCAAATTTGCAATTCTAACAAGAATATCATCTTTTACGACTTTATAAACAGAAAATTTCGTCTTCAAATTTAAACTCGTACACATATTATATATATATATATATATATATATATATATATATATATATATATATATATATATATATATATATATATATATATATATATATATATATATATATATATATATATATATATATATTCTAAAGAATCTATTGCTTAAATAAAATACGTGTGTGTGTGCAAGTGTACAAAAAAAATATTTCAGAATTTTTTTTAGACTTAATTATTTTTTGTGTTATCACAAAAATATCTTATTTTTTATTAAAAAAAGCCTTCAAAATTAGATCAGTTTATTTTGTAATATTATTTTACAAACAGTACTTTATAATAAATATATACCATGCTATTTTAGAAAATTTTTCTCATATTTAAAATATTATCGATTATTTTAAAAAATATGTTTTGTTTTTGTGTTTAAAAAATTGTGTTTAGAAAAGATTATTTTTAATCCATAAATTAAAAAAAGAGAATGCAACTTTTAAAATGTGCAAAAACTTTTACTTTTCTTCAATGAAATAGTTTTAGAACAAATTATGATTATTATCAGTTTAAGCTTTCATATCAAAATGCGTTTTTGAATGAATTTTTAACATAGCTTGATTTAAATTTTGGTAAATATCATACAGCTAATTAAACTCCAAGATCACGATAATATGTGAAAAACAGCATTTGGTGTTATATGTGTTAAGGAAAGAATCTCATTCAGTAAATGACTACATTCCTAAATCTCTTAGTTAAATATTGATTTCAAGATTATTCACAGCATTTAACATTGAAAGTTACATTTTATTATTGTTATTTGAGACATTGTCAAGTGGAGTAGGAAACTATGAAGCTTGTTTTAAACACAATGAAGATGTCTTAACTTTCCCTGCGTCGACAACACAGCTGCGTCTAAAAAACTTTAAGTGTGCCAAGGTAAGAGGAAATTACCCTCTGGAGAAAGTTAAATAAATTTAAGACCGAAGGAGTTAGTTGAATGAAAAGATACATCTATTTAAATCAAAGAAACCTTGATGAAGCTAATTGCCCAGACATGTGAACAAGGTTTGCACATTAAAATGAAAATTAACTATCTTGTTCGCTGAGATGGGCGGTCTCTCGATTCAGACACTTAAATAATCAGCTATTTCAACAAGTCTTCAAACACCTCAGAGTCAAGAAAAAAAAATGGTGGAGAGAAAAAAAAAATGTAGGTAATATATCAACAAATAACCAGTTTAAGACACACCCACGTAAAATGTTAAAAAGGAAAGAATCCACTCAACTCTGTTGGTACAACGCGAGATTCCACCTTAAAAAAACACAGATAATGAGGAAGTAGTCGATCCATTAACATAGTAATTGGTGCGGCCATATTTGTGCGAAAAAAGTATAATTTTATCTTTTCTTTCATTTATAACTCACCCGGTGCTTAAGAGGTAATGAAAAGTAGTTGCTTAATATTCACACGGCTGATCTCCGACTTAAAAAATTTGCAAATTACGATAAAAGGTTTTCACCAGTAGAGACCATTTATAGATTAAATAAAGGTGCACGTGTACTTTTCTTTTAATCCACTCTTTCTTCACTCGCGTGCCGTTTAGTAGTCATCATACTTATGACTTATAAACATGGCTGCATTGAAGTGAAATAGAAAAGTGAAGGTGTTCATTATTACAAAAGCAATTTAAATGAGCTTTGCCAGATGCTCAGGTCATAAAAAGGAAAGCAGAAAATATTATTATTTTCCACATTTGAATATCATGCATAAGTGATCTTTGTCTGTATACATTAATAATGTTTCTTTTCTTTGAATTAAAAAAAGTCAACTAACTAAATATATGGAAATAAATAGTTTGTCAACAATTGTAGTAATTTAATTAATTTATAATAAACTAATATAGTAAAAAATAAATAAATTTCAATTAATTCGCATAATTCTAGTATAATTATGTTTTATATACTAAAATATAATATGTTTTATATACTAAAACACACTAAAACATATTTTGACATAAATATTTCAGAAAAAGTTGAAACATAACTACAATATATATAATTACATATTAGAATTTTAATATATACACCATTGAGACATAATATAAAAAATATATTTTTGTTTCAAGTATTGTATTCTGTTGGTGTAGTTAATTTAGCACTTAACATTCGACAATGATTTAAGTATACTACTATGCACGTATTTATATTGTTCAATAAATGAAGGTATGCGATTTCTTAACTTCCTAATCTGAAATAAATTATAAAAGAAATAAAAAAAAGTTAATTTAGTTTTTTAAACCATAAAGAGAAGTATTTTAAAATGTTCCTTAGTAAAGTTCAATTTAAATAAAATGGTTTTTCTTAAAGTATCTAAAAAACTTACAAATTTTTTTAAGCCTCGATAAGAAAAGCCATAAAAATGGAAAATATAATTTAGAACTAACAGTTTGAGCAAAATATGTCTAGACTATAAAGGAACTAATGAGTCTTCGTAAGAAATCTCATTAGTTTTTTGTAGCTCCTTAAATTTCATAACTTTAAGAAAAAAATTTAATTATTCATTCATTCACTGATACACACATACGTGCAATAACCAAAGCTAACAAAAGATAATTTGTGGCAGTTTTGATTTTGATTTCGTCATCTGTTTCTATTTAAACATGCAAACCAAGCATAAATATTTGCTATTAACCCTGTAAATTTCCCCTCATACTTCCCAACTATGCTGTTCATTAATTGGTGCTAGGGGCAGAATGATTGATTTAAGAATCGGTTTCGTTCCTTCTTTCTTGATACAATTAAATATTACCATGTTGAAAGAATTTATGCACTTTTAATATTCGTATATAAAAATCATGTATAGAGTTCAATACCCTTCAACTAGTGTCGTATGCTACAGGGAGGAAAATGCCAGCCCAGATGCTGTCCAAGTCACTTGATCGTGGTTCATAGTTATCATGTGGCTAGCAAGCTATGTTTGGCGTCTATAGATGGAAGAAGTGAATAGCCAGAAATAAATTGCTATTACAGAGCTCTGCACACATTTGAAAAGCAGAATAGAGGCGCGTGTATCGATTTCATCATTTGAACATGATTTATAACCAAACGGAGTAAAATGTTAAGCGAATAACATGTTAATCAAAAATAAAATTTTTATTCATCTTAATAAGTAATGATTAAACTCTGTAATGAGACATAATAAGTGAATGATCTAATTTAACAATAACAATATAGTTAAAATATTTGCATTGAAGCTGCACTAAATGTGTAAAAATTTTGGAATATCAGTTACTATCAATAAAAATCTTCTCTTCCCTTAATATATTTCGATTGTCGATAAAATCATGTTTAACAGTTCAAAATTCATTAGTACACATATTTATCAATTTATTGTTTTTCCAAATATACCCAGTTTGATTAGGGAGTAAAGACAATTCAACTGATAAATAACCATGTTAGTCGGATAAGAAACGGTGAATCAATACTCCTTCCAAAAAAACGTAATCACAAGAACAAGATCTGTCAGAAAAAAATAAAAGCAAAACTTTCACGAAATAAAAAAAGCGTGGGAACTCTGATAGTTCCGAGTAGGGTGGGGCAATGGCAAACTCAGGGGCTACAAGCAATGATTATCATGTCAAGATGGTTGGGTCAGCGACTACCTGTCAATAGGGAAAGCCGGGTCGAATCTCACCTACTCACTTGATTTTCAAAAGACATTCTAAATGAAGGGAGGAGAGAACGAATGCGAAATGACACTCCATCAGTTATATCGGGGTCGCCTATTTTTCTGTTGAAATGTAATATACAAATATAATAATAGTATTTATGCTTACACGTCGTCCCGTACATTCCTTCGAACAGCAATTCTATTTTACAAAGATTCGCTGAGCTAATGGTAAAAATATTATTTCGATAACCATTTATTTTTCTACATGTTTGAATTCAGCTTCAAAATATGATAATATGCAGTTTGTCATCAACAGTTTATTAGATGCAGTTAATACATATAAAAGTGAGTCCCAGAGTGTACCTTAAGTTTAAAGATTTAGGAATATGCACTTGTCACCAAGTGCCTTGTATTTTGAATCACAGTAAGGCGATGAGGTTATACTTGAGCAGGCACCCTCCTTTCCACATCTACGCCACACCAGTGGAAGAACTTTGGACATCATAGTTAACGTGAACACGAACTCAATCCTCAGAGCTGCAGCAACTCAATAAGTGAAAACGTGTACCATCCAGGGCAAATGATGCTTCACTTTGCTGATCTTATGGGAAATGGTGTGAAGCTACTGAGCCTCTGGGAACTGACGCAATGAATAGCATAATATATCCGAAGGCTGTTATAAGGCATACATTCATACCGCATTCTCTTGTCCAGGAGGAATTTTTTTATAATAAGTCGTATATTCTCAGATCGCAAGGAGCAAAATTGAAAACTAGCAATCAACAGCCTCGACGTTTCCATTCAGAAAGCAGAAATGTAAGATTCATCTCAATTTGTTCAACAATGGTTGGATTAAAGTCTGGGATCTTCCCCGCAAGCAAGCTACAGCTCACGTTATTATCAATTTATAAATTAAACCAGTTAAAATTTGATATTAACTGGAAAGTTTAGCATAATTACAACTAACTTAAAAAGGCAGAAATCAACAAGGAAGAGTCAATAAGATTTAGTGTAATGTTTTTATAGATATTGCACGAAAGCAGAACATTTTATTTCCGTTTCTTTATATATATATATATTGTACCGAGCTTCACGGGTTCGTGTTGATTGAGAGTTGAATAAAGCAACCACTTTATGAAAACAAGACTTTTATTCGTAAAAACTTCACTAGATAAACGAAATTCCCGCTGTAACAATCACAATTATACAGCTACAATTCGTCAGATACAATAAGAAATAGCTTCCAATCACAGGTCTCAAATACCTCAGACAGAGAACAACTAGCAGTCACAACTAATCGTCTTCACTCACTGACTGTCTTCACAAAACTATATTACTATTCCATGTCGGGCTGCGGTATTTATACCTGACTTGGCGGAGAAATCTACTAATTTCGCCAAGGCTCTGGAAGCTTCTAGGCTATCTCGGAAAATATTGGTCCTAGAGCTTAGGTGATGGATGTTTCCAGAAGTATCGATTTCTCGCCAAGTCGCCAAGAATCTCGCCAACCGTCGCCAAGTCGCCAAGAATGTCGCCAACTGTCGCCAAGTCGCCAAATCATTAGGAAATCCGCTTTTAAACTACAACACGTCTAAATACCGCAATTTTTGCCCAAAATGTGAGAATTTCTGATCTGTCTGAGATATTTTAAGACAAATATAATCATTATTTACAAATTTGTAACATTGCCCTCCTCTCAAGGACTGCACGTCCCGGGCAGTACAATCCCCTGATAGGAGGCTAAATTTAATATAAAAGAATTTACATTTCAAGAGGATACAGAGCACATTACATACACTAAAAATACAAGAAAATAGAAAAGATTAAAACTATCTATACTATTTACAAACAGACCATGGTCTACTGATTTTTACTCTACATTACGATAAGGAGCTAATCTATCATAATGTACTACCTTTGGTTTTGAAGCAGATGATTTTCTTATACGAACCACGACGTCGTTCAGTCTTTTTAGGACTGTGTAGGGACCTTCCCAGTTGGCTTGCAACTTTGGAGAAAGTCCTTTACGTCGAATCGGGTTCCACAACCAAACTTTGTCACCTTCTTGGAATTCATGTCCCGTCGCTCTTGTGTCATACCTTGTCTTCATTCTTTCGGTCGTCAGGTTGATTCGGTCTCGAGCGAAGTTATGGACATCTTCAAGACGTGCCTGAAGGTCTCGAAGGTATTCCTCTGGCGATGAAGATGTATCCGGTGGACGACCAAACTGAAGATCACAAGGGAGACGAAGTTCGCGACCAAAGAGCATCTGTGAAGGAGTATATCCGGTAGTCTCATGGACAGCACTGCGATATGCAAGCAGAAACAGCGGTAGCTTCAAATCCCAATCTTGTTGATTTCTGGAAACCATAAGGGAGAGGTTATTCAAGATGGTTCTGTTAAACCTCTCTACCATGCCATCCGATTGTGGGTGTAGTGGTGTGGTCTGCGTCTTGTCTATTCCGAGAATTTGACACATTCCTTTAAACACAACAGAGGTGAAATTTGTCCCTTGATCAGAATGAATTTGTAAGGGTGTGCCGAATCTGGAAACCCATTGTTGCACTAGAACCTCGGCTACTGTAGTCGCCTCTTGATCGGGGATTGCAAACGCTTCAGGCCACTTAGTAAAGTAGTCCATGACAACTAGTATGTATTTGTTGCCATTTGAGGATCGTGGTAAAGGACCCAAAATGTCCAATGCTATCCTCTCAAAAGGTGCTCCTACGTTGTACCGCTGCAACCTTCCTCGGCTACGTTTCTTCGGTCCTTTACGTGCCGCACAGTCATCACAAGATTGGCACCATTTCTCTACATCTTGTCTCGTTTTGCTCCAATAGAAGCGTTCTCGAACTTTCTGTAGAGTTTTCATTACTCCGAAGTGGCCTCCAGTTGAGCTACTGTGCAATTCTTTCAAAACATCTGAAATTCTTGATTTTGGAAGAACAAGCTGCCATTTGAAATTACGTCCATCATCGGACTCCCATTTCCTGTATAAGACACCATTTCTTATATGGAGTGAGTCCCAAAGAGCCCAATATTGCTTAGTAGCAGGACTGTAGGTGGAGATATCCTGCCAACTTGGTCTCATACTAGAAGATTCTTTCAATTCAAGAATTGGATTTATATCTGGGTCTTCTTTTTGGGCTTCCCTAAGTCCTTCATCACTCCATGGGTCTGGCTTTGATGGAGGTGAAACAGTAACTTGGCGTACCGAAGTATTTATCAGCTGATAGTTCTTCTCTACTCTAGAACAATATCGGCAGCTTTCATTACACGGCTTCCTTGATAGTGCATCAGCATTTCCATGAAGAGTTCCTTTGCGATGACATATTTCAAAGTCAAACTCCTGGAGTCGTTGAATCCATCTGGCTACCTGTCCTTCTGGATTTTTAAAATTTAAAAGCCAGGTTAAAGATGCATGATCTGTCCGGAGCAAGAACTTTCTTCCATAGAGATAATGGTGGAAATGTTCTATTGCTTTGACGATTGCCAGCAATTCCTTCCTGGTTGTACAATAATTCCGCTCCGGTTTTGATAGGCATTTACTCCAATAAGAAATGACATATTCTTTATCATCAATTTCCTGCGACAAAACAGCTCCGATATTTTCGTTGCTGGCATCCGTATCTAAAATGAATAATTTTTCGGGCTGGGGATATGCAAGAACGGGCGAAGATGTCAACGCCTCCTTCAGTTGTTTAAAAGCTTTCTCACATTCATCTGTCCATAGAAATCTCTGTTTAACTTCTGTCAACTTGTGAAGAGGTCTGGCAATACTTGAAAAACCCTTAACAAATTTCCTGTAATATGTGCATAGTCCAAGAAAACTTCTTAATTGGTGGACATCTTTTGGACGACTCCAGTCCTTAACTGCGGAGATCTTTTCAGGATCTGTTCTTACACCTTCAGCAGAGATAATGTGTCCCAGATAGCTTACTTCACGTCGGAATAAATTACATTTGCAAGGATTCAGCTTCAGGTTGGCCATTTTTAATTTTTCCAGCACCTTTCGGATGTTTCTTAAATGGTCTTCGAATGTGCGCCCTACAATAATGATATCGTCCAAATATACCAAACAGGCTTCGTAGGAAAGTCCTCGTAATACTGTCTCCATCAGGCGCTCAAACGTTGCAGGTGCATTGCAAAGCCCAAATGGCATAACCTTGAACTGCCAAAGTCCTTGTCCTGTGGTGAATGCAGTCTTTTCTCGATCCTCAGGATGTATCTCTACTTGCCAATAACCACTCTTGAGATCCAAAGTCGAAAACCATTGTTTTCCGGATAAAGCATCAAGTGTATCGTCAATCCTAGGAAGAGGGTAACTATCTTTTTTAGTGATGTTGTTTAACCGACGATAGTCAACGCAGAATCGGATAGAACCATCTTTCTTCCGAACTAAAACAATAGGCGAAGCCCAAGGACTCTCTGATGGCTCAATAATGTCATTCTGCTGCATTTCCATCAGAAGATTATCCACCTCTTCCTGCTTAGCGAATGGCAATCTTCTCGGATGTTGTTTAATGGGTGGATGATTTCCTGTATTGATTCGGTGCTGCGTCAATTTGGTTCGCCCAACATCATCTGATTTCTTGGAAAAGAGATCTCCGAATTCTAATAATAGATTTCTTGCAGCATTCCTTTGTTTATCATCTAACTCTGCATTCTGAAGGAGTTCATTAATTAGAGTGTCAGGAGGCTCAGATAGTGTGGTTTGACAATTTCGGTTAATACAGGTCACTGGAGTGCAAGTCGCCAGCACTTCTCCTTCTTTTATTAGTTTTACCTTATTGCTTAGATTAGCAACTCTTACCGGGATTACATTTCGTGAAAGGTCGACGAGGGAAGAAGCCACTAGTACTCCTTTAACGCTATTGTCGGAATCTGGATATTCAGTCAATCCATAATGAAAATTATTATCTTCTGAAAGAGCTCCGGAAACTATTGTCTCAGTTCTTGGTGGTAATGTTATTTCACTCTTTGCAGTTATATGATGGACTGTTTTAATATCTGAATATTTCGTCTTAAAAATCGCTATGTCTTCAGAACATGAATGTAGTTCATTATTTTTAAAATCTAACTTGAAATTGTTTTCTTTGAGGAAATCCAATCCGAGAATAAATTCGTCATTTATATCAGCGACATATGCCATATGATGGTACACGGCATTACCAAATGCAATGTTTAGATTGACTTTTCCATGCACTTTAATCTTATCACCTGTCACAGTTTGGAGGGTAATGCAGGGCGGCGTCCAGATGAGTTTCTCACCAAGTTTGCGAGCCAAATCTGTCCTAATGATAGTTACGTTGGCTCCAGTATCGATTATCATTCTGCAGGGAACTTCGTTGACATGTCCCATAACGAAAAGTCCGTTGTCGCCGCTACTTACGGAAGAAATATGAAACAATTTGAAATGGGGCTTCTGACTCTCTGGACATCTCCGCCCCGCGAGATGGCCACATATTAGTTTCCCTGCTGTGGTGGAAGATCATTTCCACCATCTTTTCGTTTCGGGCAGTCTCTATGGACGTGTCCGACTGCACCGCAAGTCCAACACTGAATCTTCATGTTTCTGCCACCTTTACTCAATTCTAAGCTATGGACTTTTCGCCGCAGATCTTCAATTTGCTTTCTTAGATTACAGTCCGTATCAGTAGCAGAGACGGCTCTGATTGAGTGCCGGTCTTTACGCGCGGCCTGCTGGGCAGCCTCTATCTTATGTGCGTATACTAGGGCAGATCCGATATCTTTGACATCGGCGAGTCTAAGTGTTTTCTGTATCTCCGGATCCCGCACACTATCGATGAAGTGATGGAGAGCCAGATCTTCACGTGTCTCAGCTGGGCAGTCCGAAAATGCTAGATGGGAAAGTCGCTGAATATCGGCAGCCAATTCTTGTAGACTTTCACCCGCTCTTTGATAGCGGGACTTTAACTGTAGTCTGCTATATTCTTTAGTGCACTTATCTCCAAACCGCAGCTCAAGCGCACTCGATAGGGCTTGGAAATCGTGCCTCTGCTCCTCCGGAAGCGTCTCGAGGATGTCAGCCGCGTCTCCTCTTAAAGAAGCCGCCAGGTGAAAAGCTTGGGCTCGGGGATTCCATCCATTAGCTTCCGCTACCATCATAAACTGGGTCTTGTATACTTGCCAGGATGATTTCCCATCAAATGTTGAGAGTTTAATATTGGCTAGGGAAGGCACAAATGTCACGTTCGGTTCCTCATGTTTGTTTGATATTTGCTTCTCCAAGCTTTCAATCTTCTTATTCATATTGTCTAATGCTTCTTCAACGTTTTCTTCTATCTCCAGAACTTTAGTTTCAACTGAAGTTACCTTATCTTCCATTGCAATCATCTTCTCCTGAATGATGTTGGAGAATTCTTCTTTAACACTTACAATGTCCTTCTTAAGTTCCTTTTTAAGCTCCTCCTGTCCAGATTTTATCTCTTTCATCACCTCGGTTTTAATCTCTTCTTGTCCAGCTTTCATCTCTTCTTGTCTAGCTTTCATCTCTTCTTGTCCAGCTTTCATCTCTTTCATCATCTCGGTTTTAATCTCTTCTTGTCCAGCTTTCATCTCTTCTTGTCTAGCTTTCATCTCTTCTTGTCCAGCTTTCATCTCTTCTTGTCCAGCTTTCATCTCAGCCATCTGCTCCGCTAATTTTTCGAGAAGACTTTTCATTAAATCCATATCCATTTTTCTTGTGACACGCTGCATCAACTCTTCAATCCCGACTTCTGACACCAGTTGTACCGAGCTTCACGGGTTCGTGTTGATTGAGAGTTGAATAAAGCAACCACTTTATGAAAACAAGACTTTTATTCGTAAAAACTTCACTAGATAAACGAAATTCCCGCTGTAACAATCACAATTATACAGCTACAATTCGTCAGATACAATAAGAAATAGCTTCCAATCACAGGTCTCAAATACCTCAGACAGAGAACAACTAGCAGTCACAACTAATCGTCTTCACTCACTGACTGTCTTCACAAAACTATATTACTATTCCATGTCGGGCTGCGGTATTTATACCTGACTTGGCGGAGAAATCTACCAATTTCGCCAAGGCTCTGGAAGCTTCTAGGCTATCTCGGAAAATATTGGTCCTAGAGCTTAGGTGATGGATGTTTCCAGAAGTATCGATTTCTCGCCAAGTCGCCAAGAATCTCGCCAACCGTCGCCAAGTCGCCAAGAATCTCGCCAACTGTCGCCAAGTCGCCAAATCATTAGGAAATCCGCTTTTAAACTACAACACGTCTAAATACCGCAATTTTTGCCCAAAATGTGAGAATTTCTGATCTGTCTGAGATATTTTAAGACAAATATAATCATTATTTACAAATTTGTAACATATATATATATATATATATATATATATATATATATATATATATATATATATATATATATATATATATATATATATAATGAATTTACTTATAATGTGATTTACCGAAACTAGCTATAATAAAATTTTAAATTTTTGTTTCTTTGCTCAGTTGCATTCTATTTCAACTGCTTGTTATTGGTAACTGAAGTTATTAAATATAGTCAATTAAGTCTTGATTTTGAATCAGATTCAAATGAAGATGTTAGCAACTCAACGATCTTCTTTCAACATAGACTCCTACACCATTTAAATGAAAAGGTATATCGTTGCCCAGAGAGTTTGCGAAAGTTTAAAACTATTGTCCATCTATCATGACAATTCCCAACGGAATCAGGTATCAATCCCGTTATATTCTATATATTGATGCCACTCAAATTCTGAATTGTTTTGTTGATCAAGTAAAGTAAATGCATCTTTTCTCGCCCATTTCATGCTTCCTTATTATTCAGATTATGAAAAAAAATTCTACTTATCATCTACACATCCTTTTATGGTAAATAACAAGATTTTTAACAAAAAAATTTCCTTAGTACGGTGGTGCTGTAAAAATAACTCTTTACTTTTGATTGGAGCTTTATATAAATAAAAAAATATATAAAAGTCATCATACAACAATATTTTGTTATAAATATGTCATTATACAGCAATTAACCAGAATTAAAGTGCAAATATCCGATTATACATTACTTTACAAAAGAGACTTGATACTCTCGATCATAAATATTTTCAGTCAGAATATTTGTATTATTTCACATCATATTAAAAGAAAGAAAACTTAAGAAATTTTTTTGTCGTCAAATAAATATTCAAAGATACTAATTCGTTAATCTGGTAGGGAAAGGGCATCGCTCTCACTAGCGGATAGCAGCTGGTTCGATATTTAATCCAGCCAAAGACCATCATCTCTAGAGAGTTCTTATGCAAAGAGGTTATGTCCCTCTGCTGGAGTGGAAGTTTAAAAAAAATGAAATTTCTTAGAAGCCATCTTAAATATAGATCTCGTTATTTGATTGCGGATTAAAATTATGAAAAGCTAGCTGCATATAGCAGGGATGGCCAACCTGCGGGTCGTGAGCAATATGCGGCTCTTTGAAGGATTATTTGTGGCTCTCGAAAAATGTAACCGAGTTCAATTCCACAATTTGTACCGATTTATTGCATAATTAACCCAGAATATCTCGTCACAAAATATTTAAAATATCTTGATGTTATGAAAACAGTGTTATACATTGTAAATAACATTCGCACCAAAGCAAAAAATTATCGATAATTAAAAAATTTTCTTGAAGAATTGAAAGACGAAGAACTTCCAAATGACATTAATTTCTTTTGCATTGTTAGATGGTTATCCAGCTACAACATATTAAAAATCGATTTGTAGATTCGTTTGATTCGATATAACTGCATTTCTAAAAGAAAAAGAAACAACCTATTCAGAATTAAACGATGACGAGTTGTTACACGACCCAATATTTTTAACTGATGTCATGGAACATTTGTAAACACTGAATTTACAGTTGAATGGAAAAACAAGATAACATCTGACCCCTCACATATATATATATATATATATATATATGTATATATATATATATATATATATATATATATATATATATATATATATATATATATATATATATATATATACATAGTTTTCAAACTAAATTACAACTTTTCCAAAAGGACATAAAAAATAAAACATTTTGTCATTTTCCTCGAATTAAAAAAAATTGTGTTTCAATATTAAACAAGAAAAACTCAACCAGTATATAAAAAAGCTAGATGGAATACGGACGGAATTCCAAAATAGATTTCAAGACTTAAAATATTTTAAATCTTCTCTTGATTTTTTTCTGAATCCAATTGAAATTAACCTAATTCAAGGTTAGTTCTCCATTTCCAATATAATTATGTGACCCAAAAAACATCTGGTTAATTAAAATTAATAGAGATGCAAGAAGATCAAGCTCAACAATTAAAATATAATTCGACGCCGATTATTGAATTTTGGAGATTTGTACCAGAATTGAAGTATTCCGAATTAAAAAAGGCTGCTAATTGAATTATTTCAATATTCGGAACAACGTACGTATGTGAATCATTTTATTTCCCTTTAAAATTCGTTAAATCAAAACACCAATCATTATTAACTCTCCAGCATGTCAAAGAATTAGTGAGAAGTGCTGTCACAATTATTCACCAAATTTTAAAGAATTATCAAGAGAAGTAAAATAAATGTTTAATACTTAGATTCAATACACATATTTTGTACTTTTATTTATATGTTTTCAATAAATATAACTTCTGTAAAAAAAATTTTTAATACCTTTTTTTGATAACCTTTTAAATGCGTATTTAATTCCCGCTCGCGAAAAATTTCAAATTTGGAAAATGGCTCGGATTATCAAGGAACTTGGCCACCTTTAGCATATAGCATCTCTGATTGATAGAAAATAAGCAGCAAAGGTAATGTATTGCAAGAACATAACCCTACCTAAGAAAGGGATGAAGCAATATCATCTTTATCTAAAACAAATTTATCCACCCGTAAAAAAATTAAACAAAGCAAAACTTTTGTGTCTTCGTCATTGTGAATGGAAGCACTTATGCGACCATGAAAAAAATAAGAGATCGAAAAGATTACTTTTGATTGTGTAGTAAAGTTTACGAACATTAAAGTTGTTTTACTGCTATTCAAGTCAAAGGCTAATTTCACGTCGCGCAGGACAAAACGCACCCACAAAAACAAAAAAGCAGCTTTTAATTGCGAATAGTGACTTGAATATTTATTTGGCTCTATCATTGTGCGTTATTTACTACAGACTTTAGTTGCATATGAGTGAACTGATGAAATGAAACAGTGCATATTTTGATTGCCTATTGTATGCTGATTAGGATATTTACTGGTAGAGATATATTGGTACTGTTGATATGTTTTAATAATCAACTGAGGTTAAAGTATAATAAAGAAACAAACTATTACTATAAATAAATAGTTTAGGCAACAAGTATTGCATAGTACTAATAGTATTTATGGGCAACGTAGGAAAACAATAATGTTTCCATACCACGGTAATTATGGGTGAGTAAGAGGAAAGTAGAAATGAATTGTGTGTTCGGTAATTTATAAAATTCAACTTTGAAAGATATAAATGCGTGATTAAAACAATGGTAAGAACATTTTAACTAACGAGTTCGCACACATACGTAACATTTCTTTATAATAAATCGGAAAAAATGTATATAACATACACTTCATAGAGATTTATAAGGTTATTTTTTGAAAGAATGTAAAATCGAAAAATATTTTTTTTTACTTTCCAACCTAAATAAAAAGATATGATTATATAAAATTGTATGATTATATTTGTTTTATGCTATGCATACTAAATGGTTCAAGGGATTTACAGTTGACATATTTAACTTATAGCATGCTTACTTTTTATCAGATTTCACAAAGGGTCTTTGAAAAAATTCATTTGCGTTAGATCTTGCTTCAATATGGATAACCGAAATAACAAAAATATTAACATGAAAAATGAAAAGACAAACACTAAAATTATACAATAAAAACAAAAGAATAATGAACATACAATAGGTATTTTTTGTATAAGGGATTCCCTAAAATAAACAAGACCCAAATTAAAAATGTCATTTCTGATTGAATTTTCAATATAGAAAGGAAAATGTGATTTTCTACAGTTTAACATGTATTACAAAATAATTTACTTTACAGCTACTCAAAACTATGTTTAGCATCACGAAATGAAGTCTTACGTATAGAGCTAATGACAATTTGAATGAGATATATAATGCTTGAAAAAAAAAACTCTTTAATTACAAAGTTATTTAACATGGAAATCGGGATTTTTTTCATCCATTTTTTAAAGTATTTCCTAGAGGTGACATACTGGGAAAGGCGAAAAAGCATTCGGTAAAGATGGCAAAATAATAAATATCATTAGTTTTCGAAAAATATTATGTTGGAATCTAAAAAGAAGGGAAAGTGATGCCATCATGTACATGACAATTTTATAAAGAGGAAAAAAAACTTCTCTCTTGAAACGAGGAGAATTCAGCAGTGAACTATTACATGGCTTAAATAAATTATATAGTATTTTAAGCATCTTCCCATGAAGCTCAAATCGTCGTAAATTACTTTTGACCTTGAATCAAAAGTTAAACCGTAGTCAAAAGTTCGAAAGAAATCTGTTTTTATTTCAAACAATCCGAAGACAGGCATCCTGATATAAATTTTACTCCATTTCGAGCAACCATTCTTAACTCAAATCCGGACAAAATTTCGGCGGAATAACTGAATAAGTATTTAATATGGAAATTATAATTATATTATATTTTCACTGTCCAAAATATAAATGTAGCATTTAATACATTTTTATCCGTCAGTGATAAAGTAAAATTAAGAAATGTTCATTCTTTTTTTAGGAATATATTTTAAACTGTAGATAATAATAGAAAAATTTGTGTTAACAAAGTAATTAAAATATGTAAGCTAGAAATCATTAACAACTTTGTGAGAAACACTGGCATTTCTTAATTCCAAATTTAGGTATATAGATCACAATTAATACTTTAATACTACATATCAAGTAGCAACCCTAAGAGATTGTTGAGTGAATCACTTATTTAATTATGGTAATGGACAGATTATTGATGCCAAATATATCCTATCAAGCTGCCTGAGAAGTTTATCCGAATAGTTTCATAAAAAATATTTTGTTGACTCTACTTTATTAATATAAAAGGGGAGATACAGCGTGTATCAAATATCAATAGTCAAATTGCTTTTAATGTGAATAGTGAATATATATATATATATATATATATATATATATATATATATATATATATATGTTTGTGATGCAATAATTACTTGCAACCAATTTTAAATTTCTCCATTGCAACCAATTTTAAATTTCTCCATACAATTTTATAAAAAATATTAAATATTAATATATGAGAGTAAACTATGTATTTATCTCATACATCATTCATTACTAAGAAAAGGTGTTCTTGTGACAATTACAAATGGGAAAAGAATATTTAATTAACTTTTAACAACATAATTATTTCGAAAAATTCATAAAAAAAAGGAATAACACAAACTGCTGAAACAATTAACAGAGGGAAAAATATCTACTAACTGATATATTTTTAAATGATGATTTATAATAAAACGTATACGACGTCTATTTTAATTATAAAACTTTGAATTTAAAAAATTAAATACAATCACATAATAAAAATTCTTTCCTTTAATAACTGCCAATTTAACAAAAATATCAAAAAAAAAAATTCAAATTAATAATTTTAATTTCATTAAATTATTAATCATAATTCTTAAAGTTTCTTTTGTTATTCCTGATATATTTACAGTTATAATCAGTTCAAACTATTCAAAGATAAAAGCAAATTTCGTGTCTCCAATTGACGGTATTTTAAATTACTAGCATAAAAAGAATAAACATTCAATAAAAACATATTGAACAGTTCATAATTTTCGCGTGACCATCGTTATTTCCTGTGTCGGTTAGGCCTATTGTTACAAAATAGCACAAACTATTTCCTCCTTTAAAAAATGAATCAATTTATGAGGGACCCAAAGCCACAGTATCACGTACGTCATCGAGTGTTTAATTTTTCTCCAACGTATTAAACAGAAGCAATTTTTTTTTCTCCTTAGAGAAAAACTCCAGTGAATGGACGCTCGTTTTTTCCCACGGTACGGTTTCTGGCGACCGTAAGCGACGAGGTGCGGATGTGATGAACCGAAACAATGACTTGGCAACCGAGGTCCTCATTAAGCTGCTTCTTCTTCCATCAGCAGCGAGATAAGAGATCATAAAGGGGCGACACATTAAAAAGCTAAGAAAGAAAATAATTAAACGATAATTTGGCAGCATCTCAGATTAGAGGCGAACGCGGTTTGGTATCGTCTCGTAAGAAGAGAGGCCATCAACCGTTTGAGGAGGAGATTATTGTTTATTTTTCTCCCTTTTGTTCGAGTGTGTGCGTGCCACGAGAGATCTGAAAGCATCCGTCGCCAAAGGCGCTCATCCGCATAAATAGCGAGAGTATTTCAAATGAGAGGTTTGCTCGAACCGTTGGGGGGGGGTAGAAAGGGAGGATAAAGGATAAACATGGACGGAAAAAAAAAGGAAAGGCTGTCTGGTAGGAAAAATCCCTTTTTTTGCGCCCATCTGTGCCTAGAGCCCAGTGTGATCGCATCTTCCATCCGAACCGTAGGGGCTGCGATAACTATGCACCCTATCTCCCCCCTAGATTATTTCGTTCAGTAAAATATAATTTGTAGCGTAGATAAAAAAACGCATTCCAATATCGATAATTTAAATATATTTATATTGTTTTACGGATTGTAAGTAATACTGAAAATGGAAACTTAAAAAAATTATTTTATAAGATTTCTCAATTAATAAATATTTACATAAATAATAAATATTATTAACATTTATTAAAGCAAAGATATTTAATTTCAGATTATCTTAATGAATTACTGTTATTCACCACATTCACACACACACACACACACACACACACACACACACACATATATATATATATATATATATATATATATATATATATATATATATATATATATATATATATATATATATATATATATATATATATATATATATATATATATATATATATATATGTATATATATATATATATATATATATATATATATATATATATATATATATATATATATATATATATATATATATATATATATATATATATATATATATATATATATATATATATATATATATATATATATATATATATATATATATATATATATATATATATGTGTGTGTGTGTGTGTGTGTGTATAAAAAAAGAGAACTATAAATTTATACATATTTTTAATGAATGGCGTTGTTAAATTTTGTTTTAAACAATATTTATTTCTTATATATAATTAATTCCTTAAAATCTCACAGCGTGAAAGAACTAAAGGTTATAAAAAAAACTCCTCTTGTGTAATTCTAAATAAATAATATATAAAAATTAAAATTCATTCAGTGAAAGTTTCGGTTATTAATTTGTTAGTTAAATGCTACACATTTTATGACGTCCTATTTTTAATTAGAAAATTATAACATGTGATTTCACTAGGCAAACAATAAATTAAAAAAAATATTTATAATGTAGTCTTACGATTTATGTACATAATTATTTAAAAACCATGAAATGCTCCAGCATTTTTGTTACTAAATTCATGCTATACTCTATTTAGAATTCTGAAGATAGAGTTTACTATAATAAAACAGAACTAATGACAATCAAATTTCTACCATTAAGGCAAAGAAACAAATAAATAAAAATAAATTTGGTTCATCTGCTCAAACACAGTGTTGTTTTTCATGTTAGTTTCTAATAATTTATTTTAGTACAGTCAGAGGAAAATTCTGATTCAAAACACGGTCATAAAAGAGTATGTTTCTGGAATTAAATAAATCTTTATTTAAAAGAAAAGAAAATAAATATTTACTGAATTTTTTTATTTGTGTAGAAAGTCCAATAATTCAATACTTTTTATACAATTACGATTCACTACGAGTATTAAAATTATCAACTATTCCCGCTCAAACTACTCCCATATAATTCATTCTATGACTTCATACATAAGTTTTTGAAGGAAGAAAAATAAAAGCATCAAAAGGAAGTATAAATATAATTAATATAACATTAAAACGAATTTATAAAATAGTCAGTTACATTTTAATTAATTAACATTTTCCCCAAAAATACTCCTCTAATAATGATCTACAAAGGCATAAATTTGAATCCACGTTGTGAAAATGTAAATTTTGTGTACGAAAATGTACATTTTGTATATTGGCAATGTAACTCGAGTTCCCAACTTTTTACTTGGGTAGACTTTTTTAAATGTATTTATACACACATTAAAAAAGATATTTTTATCTAATAATTATATTCGTACAAAACTCAATTTCCAAATGGAAAAAATATTATTGTAAAACTCAGTAAACCCTTAGAATACTATAAGTCCTTTTTCTTAAACAGTGAATAAAACAATTGCAAATTAAACAACTTTAGTCTTGCTCATCAACTATATAAAAATTGCACCTAAAGTTTTTGAAGATCCCTGTATTTTTACACAAAAATCATTGCAATGTACAGCATTTACATTTAAATACAAAAAGAAGTATTAACCGTAGGAACATAAATCGATAGTGAATATTTGAATTGCTTATACTTTTCCTGGAGATAAATCTAAACTCATATGCATATTTTTGCGAAATGTTTTTCAATATGCTGACAGTGAATTAGATTCATTTAATAATTCTAATTTTTATATAATTATTTTTTGGAATTATCCTCATAAACTCTACAAAAAAAATCAGAAATTCTAAACTAATTTAGGTGTCTCAGATGTAACTGATGTCGTCCAAAGTCGTTTTTCAATTTCCACATAGCCACTCAAATAAAACCATGATTCACACAGAAGAAAAAAAAAGAAATCTCTTCCTCAAAATATTGATATTGTCGCGAATAAATCTCAAGAACTTTGGGCAATAAAATATCTCTTCTTCACAGAATGAGTTCAAGAAAGTAATTCTATGAATTGCGTGTCAAAGTCCTTATGCAATGAGGAAAAAATTGATGGCTTACATTTTTTTTTTACTTTATAGTCTTAGCACAGGATAAAATTTAATTAATCTGTATATGTTATTGAATTAAATATAAATTTAATAAAAAACTAAAAAAAATAAAAATTGGAGTTCGAAAATTTTTGGGACATTTAGTATAAATAATATTTTTTTAAAAACGATTATTTAATCGTTATATCGATTAAATATATCGTTATATATATATATATATATATATATATATATATATATATATATATATATATATATATATATATATATATATATATATCGTTATTATATATTAAATAGATCGTTATATCGATTAAATAACGATTATTTAATCGTTATCAGTCTCAATTTCATGAACAATAAAAAGCATATATGAGCAATGTTTCAGTGAATTAGCTGCAGTGCTATTGAGAAAAGCTTTTTTATGTTCCGTAATAAAAAGAAATTTATTTTCCTCATAATAATTCTGTAATCAGAAAATTCGACATTTTGCATGGTAATTTAAATCATAATATCTTTATGTGTATAACTAAATCTCAGGTGCAGTTGTTTAATTTGTGCTGTCAAAACCAAATTATGAACATGAATTTAGTTTAAAGTAACGATTTTTAAATGAAATAGATTAAAGAGTTATTTTTGTCAACATTTTAAACTTACAAGAACCATACACATTTACTAAATATATGTATCTTTGTCTAAAAGCAAATAAAACTTGAAACACTTTATGTATGACAGGTTTATTTTAACTAAACGTAAATGAGAGAGAATGAAAATAAAGAAAACAATAGATTAAATATTAGAATACGTCTATATAACTTATTTTACTTAAATCAATTATTTACAAATTATAATCAAATAAACTGTTGAATGTATCTTTTAATAATTGAGAAATAATATAACAAACTCTTTATCACTCCTATGACATTAGAGACAATTTATTTATTAAAAATTAAGAGAATTATGCATATCAAAATAAAATTAAGAATACTCTGTTCATGTAAAACAAAAGTAAAGAATATTATAATCACATTAAGTAAAAATTGAAAATACAGAAAACATTTTGCCTGTTACAAAATTGCTTTAGACGAGCATATCAGTTTCATTTCCCTGAACACCAACTAAAGTCAATGATTTTAGAGTAGCTTAATTTTTTGCCGAAAAGATATTATAGAAATATATTTCAGTTTATTTGGTAATAACAATTAATTACATTAGACTTTATACGTGAACGCATCTAATATTTTAGTTAGTTCATCCAGTTACAACTACTTTAATTGAGGAAATTTAGTCTTAGTTGTTAACTAACAGCTATGTAATAGTAAACATTTATAATTTTTTGTTTACAAATATTATTGAACTAAAAAGTTCAGTCAACAACTCCTAATATCGATGCCCTTTAACAATACTGTTGTGAATGTTGACGAAAAAGTAGTTGTGAAATAATTAAAATTAATAATTTTGATGCTATTCATTCAGCTAAAACATTTAAATAATAGCTTTTGGCGCTGGTGGATCTTAATATGAGCTATTGAGAATGTTAATTAATAATTAATGCCTTCAAAAATATTGTGAAACAGAAGAAATAAAAAAAAATTCAGAGCTATTCATTAGAAAAAAATAATAAGCAATTCTTAATACCACTACCTACTATAGTTAAATAACTGCCACCTATAAATTCTGGAATTTTCGACGATAAAGTTGACTTGTAATTTATATTAAAATGAGGTAACAGTATTGAATGATGAGATGAGGTAATATAATTTTTATAAATGTAATACTGAAGATGTTTTCATTTACAAAAGTTATATCTCAAACAAGATGGATTAGAAAAAATTATATACATTAGAAATAGTAAGTGCCAAATGTATATTTTAAAAATATCAACCACTATGGATATAAAACAAAAATGAATTGATTAATTGTGGGAAAATAAATAACAACATTAACTATTCCCATTTGGGAAAACATTCGTAAGAATTATTCTGTCACTACGAAATAATTGAAATAAATAAAAATAAATAATTTAGTACCGCCACCTAATTTTGTTCTTACGCCACTTCACAAGGAAGGGCCAATGAGTCGGCACGCGTTCTTTAAATGAAAGGAAGAAGAGCTTTCCCAGATTAAGGAAGGGTGATTAATGCTTTCTACGGCATCCTTTCTTCCTGCGAAGAACTATAAAACCCGCGAAGGGGAGCTCTCAGACACAATTTTCTTAGGAATTGTTATGGGGCTTCTCTTCTGATTAAAGAAAACGGCGCCGCCTGCCTTCGCATCTCACCGGAATGAATGAAACACCCGCGAAGAACATAACGTCCACGAGAACCCCATGGTTTTTGGGTGAGATGTCTGCTCCACTCCGGCGATTGAGCGGCAATAACTTCAAAGGAATTAATCTGCATAAGAGGTATAAGGTATCACAATCGTATCGCCAGCCCCTGCTTCAGAGGAACATTAAGAGGTGATTCCAAAAATGTTGACAACGTCACTGCGTAATTTCCAAAATCGGTTTCTCAAGAAATTTCTGGAATTCCGGTGGCAGAATCTGAATGGTCTAATCTGGGAAATGCTTATGAAATGTCTGGGGCAGAAGGGAAAATGAGATCGTTTTATTAAAGTGGCTTCCCACTTTAACATTATTAGTTTTATGGCGGCAAGACGAACACAATAGAACTGTTGGAAATGGCATGCAAATTTTTATTTTCCAGTTTCAATGAAAATGTAGAAAATATATCTGACTAAACAAAAACGTTTGGGATTGTGAATATAATGTTGATATTTTAAGGGATTTTGTGGACAAACTTGATAGCATAAATATTATAGATATGCGTACAAAATTATTTTTCAGCGGTTATAATAAATATAAAAAACATGCAAAATAATTTACTTCAACCACTTCTGCAATAACTTTCTTTAATTTTAAAATATTATTTTGATGGTTTTGTTGTCATCGTAGAGTAGACATGCAAATTTTATAACAACCATTAATTATTGTTAGATATTTTAATTTTCGTCGCATATTATTGTCTTATGGAAGACATTTCTGAGTTGGTGAACCGTGTTCTCCTTACTTGAAAGAAAAAAAAACCTAAAGGCTCTTAGGCATCAACCCTAACATGCTTATAGAAACGCAATACCCGTTATTCTCCCCAGCAGTTAAATCAAACCCCAAATATCCCACTCTGAAGAACGCTGTTCCACAATTAGACTAGGTTGAACCTCTTAATAATTTTGGCACAGATGTCATATAATCTAGCATGTCAAATTCTGAATTTTTTTGGCGATGAAAAAATGTTGCCAAGATGATGTATTGTTAAGTCTCACGATGATGTAAATACTAGGGTTGCCAATAGAATTTTCTATATAATTAATAAGAATTATATAGGTCAGGTCTCCATCTCTATGAATTTATACTTTATGACTGCAACAAACTTGTGTTTGCCAATTTTATTATGGACATTTTACATTTTTTTAATTCTAATTTGATAGAATTTTAAACATTCGTTCTTTGCAGTATGCCCTTTTTTGGATTTTGCACCAGGAAAAAACGCTCACTCACTCCATCTTTATGACGTAATAAAAACCGGATTGTCTGATAAACACGAAAATCTGCCAAAAAAAAAATCACCAAACTCAGAATTTGGCATTCTGGATTATATGGCATCTGTGCCATAATTTTTTATTATGATTTGTTTTGTTTGTTTTTTAACATCACTTTTCAGGCGGCCTTTCTGATGACCGAAATGGTTAAACATAGCTAAAATTCAAATTAAATATCGCCAAACTCATCTAATTTTTAATAAATATTTATTGGATAGTTCTTTTATCATAAAGAGCTCTCCATCTTTAATAGAAAAATTCTTCTCAATTCAGATTTTTTGCCTATTTATTTTTTTTATAATTTTTTGGTACTAAAAATTGATATTTTCTACATCAGTTACATTGATATATTTAAGCTTCATCAAGGGAATCAAATTATTTCGCTTTTTCTACTTGCTGAATATTTTTAATAAAAGTAAATATTTTTTAATTAAAGTAGTAGAAGAAATCAATTCTTTTTAAGAAATGCAGGACACAAAAGTATAAGCAATAATTAATTTAATTAAATATGCAAATAATATTTTTTTTGTTTTGGTTACATACATAGAAGATTTTTTTTTCAATATACCGATAAAAAGACTTCATTTTTTTAGAAATGGTTTCGGAAGAATTTATTTCTTATGAAAATATGACTTTTTGTTTCATCAACACCCTTTTTATTGAAGCAACGTATTTCAATTTTATACTAAAATATTTTTTTAAAAATATATATCAAAAGAGTTATTTTATCTTTCCTATATAATAGAAAAGCACCATTCCTATATTGTTGCATAACTTTTTACAAATTTCAGTTCAGAATAATCAATTGGAAACATGGAGAATTTAGATGGAAGGCATACAAATAAATGTTTTGATTTGTTTTTTCAAAAAAAAATGTACTTAGGAATATTCCTTGTCTTGATTCAACTAGACAAAATATAAACTTTTAGGATAAAGTAATAAGAAATCTTAATTAGAAAAAGGTGCTTAAAGAATTTTTAGGATAATAAAGCAGGTTAAATATGACATCTTTTTTTTTTCCTTAATTAAAATATTTCTCTTTTAGAATAAAGAACTGCACATTAAATCTTCTATAAAAAAATTTCTCAACACACATATTAAGAAGATTCCTTTTTTATTTCTTGGTATTAAAAATCAATATTTTTTTACATAATTTACATTTACATATTTACGTTTCATTAAGTGTGCCAAATTATTTCGCTTTTTCTACTTGTTGAATATTTTTCATGAAGTGATCTGAATAGAATCTCATAAGGAAAAAAACATTTTCTTTTGAATTCAAGAGAGCATCATATCTTTTTCTGTGATTTTCTATTAATATCTTGAAATAGATTTAAAAAAAGTTCAACTTTATTTTAAAGTTTACAAAGATGGAGACTTAATCATAATTTTTAAACCGTGAACTTATCTTTTTTTTAATACATGTGTGAATTTTTTCCTCTTTTTAATAACTCAAATATAAACTTATATGTATCCTTTAACAACAATATGATTTAATTTACGTAAAATAATTAAACATTTATTTTTACTTTTTTATTAATCAAATAAATATAAGAAGACATCTTCCGAAAAATAAAATTCTAAACTCATTGTTTACCTTTCTCAGTTGCATTTTAAAATAAAATATTTTAACTGATACAAACATTAATTATGCTTCATTAGGAAATGTTACCAGCTAAGACTTTCTTTTATATTTATATTTCATAGAAAAAAATCAAAATCATTACAAAAGTCTCATCGTATAGAAGGTTATAATTTTAATAAATTGATATGACAGAACCATGTGTCACTGACAATTATTTCTTTTATTATATTTAAAAATATTTCACGAGTTGGATTTCTTGTAATTTACACAAAAAAGTCATTAAAAATTTTTTTATATAAAGGAATCATTTTTAATGATGGTAATCGACGTTTATAATTGCATCTGCAGCAACTTCAACTTTCCTAAAACTTTTTTTAACTTTCATAAAAATGTAGAATGGATTTTATTATTATTTTTTATTCTTTTCTATCTTCTTAAGAAGTGTTAGTTTGCATCTTTGCCTTCGAGATATTTTTCTTATATCGAAGGACCGATTCGATAAGAATATAGAGAAAGAGTTATAACAATTATTCAGAGAGATTAATTATTTCAAACGCCGTAAAATTAAAAGCATCCTGTTGCAGATGCAATACCTCAAAACAATTTTCAACACAACTTCAAATTATAATTTTTTAAGAAAAACATTACCATCATAGCAAAAATATTGGCATTGCAGTGTTTAGCAATCACAGTCCGAAAGTTTTAATAAAAATACTATATTGTTTCATGAAAATGCTAATTTTTTTTTCAATTGATGGATTTTTTTCCCCAAAAATTCACACAGATAGTTTTAAGTCTTCTGCATATACATTTAAAACAAAAAATAAAATTTACATTATTACACGTAAAATTCAATTTCTATAAGAAGCCTTAAATTAAAAATCAGTGGGAAATAATTTAAACTAATACTGAGAATTATTTTCGTAACTTAATTATATTCAGTCAAGATATTTTTAACTTCATCTTTTCTTTCCCTCTGCGGGAAACATGGTATTCATTCCGTGATACTTTCTTTCCTTTTTTCAAAGAATCCATAGAACTTCTTTCTTTTCTATGGCCACATGCTGGTCCCATATCATAAGCACGGAAGTTCTTCATTTGAGAGTGCATAACGGTGAGCAGAAATAAAAGAAGAGTAAATATACCATGATAAACAATTTCGGCCTTCGCTGTGTCAGTTCTTTTACAGTAAAGGGCAATGATGAAAACAGCTCGTTCTTTTTCTGAATTCATGGGCCTCGTATAAAGGAAGAAATGGATTTTTCTTTCATAAGGCTTATAATACACATTTGTTTACTCATTCATGTACTCAAGCTGCAAAGAGATTTTAAAAAAACCTTAAAATATAAACAAACTCCAGATAAGAGGATAAAGGTAAATTTTGATTATTTTTTGGATGATTATCGATTAAATACACCGAGTTGAAGATACGATAATAAAAGAGAAATTTTTACTTAAATAGATATACTAGATCTCATAAATTCGGTTTTGATGATTAAATATAAAAAGTTTGTATTATATTTTTCTTTTTAAAAAAGTAGTAACATTTAAATATTACTGATTTCATTATTCATTTTATAAACTAAAAGCTTGAATTAAAATTTATAAAAATGTAAAATGTAACAATTTCTAATTACTATATGAATACTTGTCTAAAAATCAGGGTATATGCAAATGCCAATAAATTGTATAATATCGATATTTCTTTCTCCTTAACGTTTATAAATATAAACATAATGATTCAACATTTAATAGAAGTGCTAACACAGGCAAGGTAGCAAATATTCTTTTAAAAATGGAATCCTTCAATTTTGATATTCCTGCAGAAAGAAATATTAAATTCCACGATCTTAACAAACAAAGATGGTTAAAAAAAGAAAAATTGAGTTGAAATTCAGTTACTTCAGGTAATAAAAACAAGGAGTCATTATGGCCAAGTGGTAAGATCATACTCTTTGAAATCAAAAGAACCAAGCTTGACGTTGTCACTGTTACACAAAGAAAACTTTTGTGTTTATGTTGTTGCTTTGCTTCTGCGTCATCTGTAGGAAAAATTTCATCGGAATTTTCCATATTTTCTTCTTTACGATGCCAGGATATATTTTATTACCTATGAAAAGTCACACCGGATGGCATTATAAGGAGAATGTAAAATACATTACATAATCTTAGTTGTTAAAATGGCAAAATTAAAATTGTTAAAATGCACCATGGCAAAATCTAAAGAACAAAATTTATCCTTGCAAGAAACGTAAAGATACTACTTTGAACCAATGGATGGAATTCCTATTATGAAATGCAAGACTTCTGTTCTAAATTTTCTCAAAAAGTCTTTGAAAAAATTTATGAAGAACAGTTATAAGAATGAAGCTTTAAGGTAAGAAGCACAGGTAATGAGATAACATAATTCTGTATGAACGGAAGTGTAATTATTTCGACGACGCGAGATGTAGCTGTTGAAGTCAGCAAACCTTTGTTTAAAAAATAGAAGAGAGTTACGGGTGCTGTTCAACTGTATTCCAATAAGAAGAATGTAGAACAGGCCTATTTAGAACGTTACTGTGTGTTTTCATTTATAAAATGTTCCTGTAAATTTAATGTTCTGTTATATGCAATCATGGAAGATAATAAATATATGATTTCTAATATGTTACGGGATGAATTCATAGCACAAATTTAATTCAGCGTCATAACAATAGCCATACGAAACATTTTCAGTCATAGATTGTCCTCCATTGTAGTCCGTTAGATATGTCATAATTCTCTCATAAGCAAAATTATGATAGATGTATAATCATATTTCTTGATTTTTATGTGTTTAATATAGCTTTAATAATATTAACAAATAGAAGTTATTATTGTAATTCTTTTAATTATATAACAAAAGACTTAAAATAGCAAGCACATGCCATTCCTCCTCCACTAGCTAGTAAATAAACAAAAAGATGCTAGATGGAGTCTGTTTGATCATCAGATCGTGAATGAAAGTTTGGTGTTAGTTGGCGCATGTCCAAGTCCAAGACCAATGCTGAGAGGGTCTATATTTGATGCAAAACTGTAGACGTTGAAAAGGCTGTAATAGGATGGAGATTTTATGTGGTTGTTGGTTGTAATGGCACAATCGAAGATGCAGTATATTGGTGAACCTTCTTTACTATATGCACATATACAGGTTTCATTTTTACCGAATCATTTATAATATGAAGCGAATGGACCATAGCTGAAATTGAAACAATTTAAATATTGATTAATGATAAAATAATTGATAGATAATTTTGGAAGAAGAGTGTGAGACCATCGCATTTGTTCTGCTGTGTCCCAATAAATTTATCATTGATTTAGTGTATGTTGTTAAAAAAGACGTTTCAGATGAGATTTTGACTATGTGATTTCAATAAATGGAATGCTATTGCCTATTGTTGCTTGTTTTGTAATAAAGTCTGCCTTCTAATTTTCTTCGAAACTCTTATAGGCTTTGATCAATTGCTTTGTATTCTAGGAGAGCATTTTGGATTTTGATACATACATAGTGGTGCAGACGAGCCCTAGGCTGTACCTTAAGGTTAATGGGTTCGAAATACTTGCTCATTATCAAGTGTCTCGTAATTTAGAGCCACGGTCAAGTGACGAAGTCACACTTGAACTGGTACCCTTTTCTCCACATCCACAGAACAGCAACGGAAAGACTTTGGACGTCATATATTAGCGTGGACACGTTCCGAAACCACGGAGCTCCAGCAATCCAGAATATGGTCACCCTCTCTCATTCATTGCCCACAGCAAATGATGCTTCACTTAAAAGTAAGCTAAGAGAGGCTTCACAAGAGAGAAAAATCGGAGTACTTGCTAAATCCCCTCTACAAGAAGTAAAAGCAAAGACATAAGACCTATCTCCTGTTGTTCAACAGCGATGGTGACCGAACCCAAAAAGCTATCATGCCAAAACATGGTGTTCTACAACAAAGCTACGATGAGCCTTTGTTTGGTTTATTTCGACAGAGTGTATTGGACAGTCTAACACGCGAATTCAGTTGAAAGGATTTTATAAGATTTACTGCGCAGTGTTGCTTTTTAAAAGAACTTTTCATTAGAAAGTCGGTTATACGAGTCGCAAAGGAAGAAATCTGGAAAACTTTTAAGTACTTTTACTGGCAAAACAAAATACAGAAACTCATCACCCACACCTCCCGTTATTCGACAATTTTTGTAATCAAACCAGGAATCTTCCATTCCGAGAAACGGGATCTTACAACTAAGCAATGTTGCTAGTGTGATTTATAAGTTGCTTTATCGACAGTTTCTATAGACGCAGGCTTATTTGACCAACCATTTAAAATAAATTCCATACAAAAATAAACTGCTACGCTTCGTAGGTAGGAACTAAACTCACAAATTATTAGACAAAATGCAAGAGAGTTAATCATTCAATTAACAGCTGGATTTAACAATATCAAATTATCTTTCGTGATAAGTGTTGCATATTTTCCAATGAAAAATTCTTTTAGTCATTTCTAGTTTCAGAAATCTAGTTATACATTCATAACTTTAATCCAAATATCTCCGTATTTCGATATTATTACTGAAGAAGACTTTTCCAAGATATATAGTTATCATTAAACTAAATTGATAAAATTAATGAAAATTATAAAATTGTCTTTAAATTTAATAGAAATTAAGGGGAGTATCATTTATCAACATTAAAACTTAGAAAATCTAGAAACGATCGCTTATAAAGAATCGAATAACTTTCCTTGTGTACTTATTTGATATGAGAACAATTATTTTAAAATTTTGCCATATTTTAATATTGTAGTTCAATCCATTATTCATTTAGTAGAAACTCGATCTAAAGTAATGCACAAATATTTAAAAAAAATAAAAACATAAAAGAACGAAATTTAATTTAATTTGCTTTATTAAATTTTTCATTTTGTTCCTAGTCTTATTACTACAGCACATTAAATATTCATTATCACTCTATTCATTAAATTTGCTAATTAAATGTTCTTGTTTTCATACAAATGTAAAAAATGCTCTTTATCTTCGAGCTATTAAACATAAAAATTAAGTTCAAGAAAAATATTAAACTCCGCTTTATAATTAAGTTTATTGCACAGCAGGAGAGTACAATAATACGTTTTAAGTAAAGCCTTAAAAAAAGGTGAATTACGGATAAAAAGTGCTTCGAAATATACCTAATAAAGTAAAATATAAATGCATTTTCTAACAGTACCCAAGGAAATTCTGTTTTTGTTCGTCTGATAAATGCTTAGACTTTCTTGAAAGAAGAAATATACGGTATCAATATTTATCTAAGAAAATAGACTTGGAGGATTTTTATCGCCGCTTTGAATATTCAGACTCACGGCGATTCTGTCACTGATATCCGAGCATCGTTATTTATTATCGGCTGAGATTGAATAATTCATCGAGGAAATGCATTTTACCTCTATCGCAAACTTTACAATGTTTTACAGGAAGAACGAATCCGTGTTATCTACACTCTTGCATGACATCGATATATCGATTCTGAAATAGGCCATATCAAATATCCGAACTACTCTCTCTTTCAGCAAATGCAGCAAATATTGCTGATACTAGCAAAAAGGCATCTTTTTTTAAAAAAAAGAAAGATCATTTTTACTAAAAGAAGTAGCATTGGCCAAAAGCAATAGTACTTTGGGAGTGAAAGCACATCTATGAAATTTTATTCTGTCAACAATTCTTCATACATGGTAAGAGAGAGAGAAATACACAAATCTTTCTATAAATATAAATTAAATTTAAAGGTTAAAAAAGTATACTTTTGTTAAAAAATGCTAAATTTTTTTAAATAATTTAAAGTGAAATATTGTGTTGTTGTTGAATTTCATTTAAATTAGAATTGATATATTTACATTAGAATAATTAATAGCAACATTTTTATTATTTTAATAATATTCTAGACAAATCTAGCTATGTTGTTCTTTTAATTATCGTTACGAAAAAATTTTTTAATATATTCGTAATATTAATTGAATAGTATAAAGAAATTTTTTTATCATTAGAAAAATTTTCAAATGATATTGCTACCGTAACAACAAAATTCAATCATTTCATCAAAATTTAGTCAAAATTCTTTCAATTGAATATAATCTGCTGTTACTTGAATTGAAGTGAATTTTTCGTAACATTCAAACATGATTTAAAAAGCAATATACATTCACCATATTTCAAATTTTTTTGTTTTGACAATTTTAACATTGTAGGAACAATTAACAACATCTACCGAAAGAATATCTAGAAATGAATTAGAAGTACAAGAACAGGTAGAAATGAATTAGAAGTACAAGAACTATACATGTACTAGAATTCTACAATAAATAAATAAGTAAATAAATACTTTTATAGAAAGTGTGTCGAGAAAAGAAAGAATGTACGAACAATGTAAGATAAAGCATTTTTCTGTAATTATTTTACAAAATTATCAATACCTATTGAAAGTATGTCTAGAGAACGAGAAGTACAAAAGATAATACTTCTTTTTGAACAATAATTCAACATAAATATCCACTTTTATTGAAAAAAAATCTCTAAAAAAAGTACACTACTGGCCATTAAAATTGCTCCACCAGGAAAGCGGCACACCACACATGTGAAATTTGCATGACAGGTAGAACTTGCTGTGATATGCAAATGTAGATTTTCACCACATTCATACAAAGTAGGCGACAGTAGCGACATCTACAATGTGTATAAAACCAGAGATTTGACAGCAGTTTTCTCATACTCAATTTCCGTTTCACGTTGTTTTCGACAAAGAAAGTTGTTGTAATGCCTTGTGTAAGAAGAAGAAATGCCTATCAGCACGTGTCTGACTTTGATTGAGGAAGGATTATAGCCTACCGAGATTGCGGTTTATCGTACCGCAATATTGCTGCTCGCGTCGGTCGAGACCTCATGACTGGTAGCAGAATATGGAATCGATGGGTTCAGGACAATCATACGGAACGTCATGCAGGATCTCAGCGAACCCCCATCACTAACAGCAGAGAAGACAGACATCTTATCCACATGGTCACAAGGAATCGTACATCCACGTCACGAACCCTGAGTCGAGAAATGGAGTCATTTGCAAGGCAACAAGTTTCTGCTCGAACAGTTCGACGACGTTTGTAGCAGCATGGATTGTCTGCATGGCGACCATGGCTTCAGCTACCATGGACGCTGCGTCAGAGACAGGAGCGCCTTCAACGGTGTGATCAGCGACGAACCTGGACGCGGGATTGGCATTCCGTCATCTTTACAGATGAATCTCGGTTCTGTATACAGAACCATGATGGCCGCATCCGTGTTTGGAGGCATCGTGGAGAACGCGCATTGCCAGCTTGCATTGGACATCGCCATACTGGCCCATCTGCTGGAGTGATGGTATGGGGTGCCATTGGATACACGTCTCGATCACCTCTTGTTCGCATTACCGGCACTTTGAACAGCAACCGTTACATTTCCGATGTGTTAAGGCCCGTGGCTCTGCCCTATCTTCAAGGCCTCCCTAATGCTTTGTTTCAACAGGATAATGCACGACCGCATGTTGCCCGTACTGTTTTGAACTTCCTTGATACAGAACAGGTTCCACTGTTACCCTGGCCAACACGTTCTCCTGATATGTCACCAACTGAGAACGTATGGTCAATGGTTGCCGAGCGACCGGCACGCCATCACTCACCATCCACTACTGTCGATGAACTGTGGCATAGTGTTGAAGCTGCATGGACTGAGATCCCCGTACATGCCATACAATCTCTGTTTGACTCCATGCCTAGGCGGATAAATGCTGTTATTGCAGCCAGAGGTGGCTGTTCTGAGTACTGATTTCTCAAGATCTATACATCCTAATTTCCTGTAAATCTAATCATTTGTTCTTTCCACTAAAATATATGTGTCCAATAAATATCGTTCTGTTATTTGCATTCCTTCTTGGTGTAGCAATTTTAATGGCCAGTAGTGTAGAATGATGTACTTTCTAGAACAACGCTTCTGGATGAATATGCAGAATATACAATAACTGTTTACACAGAATAGATATCAAGTATGAGTTTTATATATCCACTAAAAATTATTTCATAAATTCAATAGAAATAGAATATTTCTCAATTTTTAGATTTATCATTACTAGTTTATGGATATAATTTCATATCTTTGATATTCTGAAATAAATTGCCATTTGAAAATTATGAAAATTCAGTACTTCTTAGGCCAAATACCTTTGATTTTGAAAAATCCTATGAAACTGAAACATTCACTTTTTATCAAATAATTAATAAGTCACAACACTGAGACATTGTTTAATACTGTATAGAAAGTTGTTAATTTAAAAAAAAATATTAACTTTTCTTAAACTATTTCCTCATGTTTTCCTCCGCCTTTCACAAAGATAATAATCGAATCGTCTTTCAACATCATATGAAGAACAAAAAATGCAGTTTTTCCTAACCATAAGAGTATCACGATTTTCGAAAATGAAAGTGGCGATTAGACCTAAGGGGAAGAATTAATTTAAATACCCCAATAATCAAGTATCATGCGCCAAATAATTGAGAAGCTATTATGTGGCCTTTGGCTACAAAGAAACGATAGGGCTGGCGAGGACGAGCGCTAATTGATCTCAGCTATAATACATCAAGTGCTGAATCATGTTTAATTATCATTAATAATGTTTTTATCCTTTTTGTGCGTCTCTTTGATAGTCATTAACTTTCGACAAGTAAACGTGTGGAGCCAAGCTGTTGATGACGTCGATGATCGATGTCTGCCATCTGATGATGCACGCATGCCATCAGCGTGGGCGACGGTAATGGTTATTAATTCCTTGCGTTATGTTAATTCAAACAAGTCGCGCGATACAGGAAAGGTGAAATGCAGAGGACTCGGAGTTGGAAATGTAGAACCAGGTAATGAGATGAGGGCAAAATACTGGCGATGAAATTAAACGCGAAGGAAAAAAATATGAATGTAATTACTGTTGCTATAGATTCTATTGGTACTGAACACAGATATTTCTCTTATAGATATTCAAAAAAACTTTGCTGCTTTCAATTATTTAAAATTTAAATTATAAATAACAAAACAATAAAATGGATTCCGTTAATAACTAAAATTAAAAAAAAATAAAACATTACTGACATTTTTCAATATTTTTTTGTCGTTGTGAACTCGTTTCATACAACGAAAAGAATATGAGATCTGAACACGATTCACGCAAATTTATTTAATTCAATTTAGATTTTTATTGTCTTATATTATTTCTTTGATATTAAAGAAAACCAACATGCTCATTCCTATTTTTTCATTCCTCAATGTTGATAGTTAAGCTGCTGGCTCTTCTTATGTAATAAAAAATAATATACCTTAATGATTTTCACTACCTTCAAATGTTACAGAATCTTTTGACCTGATTGTGCAATTAAAGTTATATTTTAAAAAGATTTCACTTTTTTTAAAAGCTTTTTTTAACTTCATTATTCTCTAAGAATATAAATAAAGCCTGGAGGAAATTTTTCTATATAAATATTGTAAAATGGCATATCATTTATATATATACACACACACAAGCACACATGTAATGCGTGTGTAGGTGAACTCATTAACACGACCTCGATGAGAAACGCGTTAAAAAAATCAGTACTATGTAAAAATAGAATTAGTTAACCACTTCAATACATAAATCTCGATGTATTTCCTGAGAAAAATTCCTATGAATATAAACATTTTTTATCAGAAAATAGGAATAAAATATGAAAAATGACTTTCACAAATCTCTCTTATAATGCTATGTTTATTGAGCCCCGTTTCCTATTCATTCACATGACTGATTCTTCTTCCCTTTCCGAATGATTTTCTTTTCACTTAATAAGAACAAGCAATACGTTCAAATTAATCCCATTTGTATAAAGATAATATTCTTGGATCTTGAATAACGTTATAGCTTTTGAGATTTAATGCCAGTTATAAAATGTCTCGTTTAAGGCCTTCAAAAAGAAAACGCATGAATTTCCGGCTGTTGTTGTGAATGGTCCATCGGAACAGAAGACGCGAAACACGCTTTTTTACCCACTTCACAGTTAGAGTTATTACAGTCCATATTAAATGGGTGTGCACTCTAAGCATCAAGAGTCAACCACCGTGATTCTTGATTGTTATGCAGTTCCAGATCATTAGCATAATTGCGTGCTCAATTGAATACTGCACCTTGTGTGAGTTCAACACTTTTACTTTTCCTCCCACACAAAGAATGCCGACACTAATACTGCTGTAACAATCACCCGGGGATGAGATGGCAGTCCGATTTGCATTTCACTCGTGAAGGCGTATTAGTCTCATAATTATAGCAATCTCTCGCCAGTCTTTCTCCCTCCCCCCTTCCCATTCTCGCGCCGGAATAAAACGTGCGTGAGTGCATACTTCATCCTGGTGTGAGTTTTATTGATTAATATTATTCTGGTGACATTTCATGTGATTTAAAACTCTTTTCCTTTATTTTATCCTTTCATATTTACATTTTTTTAAAAAAATCTTTACTTTTTGTAGTAATATGCATAGGTGCAAGTTTTGGTAACTTGAACTTAGTTGTTCACGTTTAAAATATAATTTTTTTAAACAATGATTCATTGCAAGATTTATTTCATTAAGCATGCTCATAATATTTGGAGGCATTTTGTTGGAAAGTGCCATAATATCATCCAGATTACAATTCCTTAAAACCAATTGCTAATCATGTGATAAAAAAAGAATAAATGAAATTAGTTTTCATGAACAATATAAATCGTGAATGTAATTTCATGAAAAATAAAATAATTTATTAGGACAATATGTTTTATAAATAGCTTAAAATTAATTGCATACGTTTAATGTATACACTATTAAAAATGCTCATTTTATTTTATTACATACATACCTCAATTGTCAATATTTGTATGACATTTTTTAATTAATTGTGCATAAATATATTTTATTATATTATTATTATTTATTTACATAATAATGTAGCTTTAAAAATAATTGAATACCATTAATTTTATAAATTTAAAGCTCAATTAAAAACGCCCTTCTTACTTTATTCTATGGAGAAATTAACACAATAAAAAAGATTCCCATTTATACCACATTAAAAGCTTTTTATAATCTGCTGTTATCCCATTTTGCCTAAAAGTTATGTAGAAACCGAAATATTTTTCAGATGCTTAGACAAGGATTATATTGATGACATAAAATGTAAATTCTTCGCTTCTAAAGCTTATCATAATTATACATACTTAAAATAAAAATATTTTATTTCAAAATTTTTGTTCCTTTTGGGAAAAAATAATAACCTATTTCTTTTATTACTATGTGAATCTCCAGAAATAAATACTTAAAAAAATGAGATTAGGCTAAATAAATTACAAATTTAAAATCCCGTGAATACTAAGAAAATAAAAATTTCACAAAAGTGATAATTATACAACATTTTCTTTCGATTAGAATTATTATTTCTAGTTTCTGTTTTTTAAAAAAATAATACATAAATATTTATAACTATCCTTAAGGGATCTGCATTTTCCTTGAGTTGCTGTGTCTCTCAATATACCGTTGGATGCTATTAACCTTGATGATGATATCTTCCTTAAATCCTTGGCATTTGTTGTGACTTTCGTTTACACGCCCATGGTGTTACTTTCTTACCTTCACGGCTGAGATCTCATGTCAAAATGATGCCACACGCTGCCGCTCATGCGAAACCGTGACCCTATATTCAATACTAACTGCGAAGCTTTGCAGTAACCGCTACGACTATGCTAACTCCCTCAAAGAATTCCAGGAACAGGCTATGAAGAACTTCCATTCATAGTTCATAGATAAACAAGTTATCAACATTAAAACTGAGTTTATAGCGGTAACTGTAGCTTTTAGTAACAGCTATTTTGCATCTGAAGTGGAGAAAAAGAAGCAAATAAAGAACGGGTAACTTTTCTAAGGAACTGGCCGCTGAAAAGGTTCACTGATTCCTTTTAAGATGATGGCTTGAATTTTTGTTCTTAATGGTCTTGAAGCGGATAACTAACTACATCCAATTTTGCAAACGGAATTATGATTATAAAATTGGAGTAAATTACTCCAGCTGAACATAAGCGAAAGTTTATTGACATTAGAGATGTGCTTGAGTAAATGTTTGCCCCTGATAGTCAGTTTACTATTCATAGATTTTTATTTCAATAAATGTTTCGCAAGAGAAAATCAATGAAGAAAATAAACCCCGAACCAACGATGTGAAATTATTTATGATTGCTTAAAGCATTGTTTATAAATAGAAACAATCGCCAATGATTGATTTAGTTTTTTCGCTTATGCCAGTACAAGAAATATAACATCTGCTTAGATTCTCGCAATATCTCAGGAAAAAAGTGAAATAGATAGAAATTATTATACAACGACTTTCACTATGATAAATTTTGAAGGAATATTGTAAACTAATCTCAGTCTATACTCTTTAAGATAAAGAGAGAGAATAGTCGATGCTAATATAGATATTGTAAATTACCATATCCTTTACCTGCCGACTTAAATTGCGTAAGAGATTACATTTTAAGATATTAGTAGCTTAAAGTGAATGGTCAACCTCTAATTTTATTATTGACTTATAGGCTTAATCAAAGACATCAGTATGAAATATAAAAAATGACGATGAAAACAAAGTTAATTTAAAAGTCGGACCTGTAGTTAAGAAAAAAATTGGTCAATTAAAATAATATGCATGTTGTATTTTTTTTGGCTAAGTAAAAAAAAACTGAACTTAGATTTAAAAAATTTACCCCGAGAGAGAGTTAGGTTGAAATACTTGCGTGTTATCTTAGGAGAGGAAAGAGTTATAAACTTAAATACTTGCTATATTAAAATCTTTAAATTTGTCATACTTGGCGTAGTGAATATAACTGTATGTTTAAATAATTAATATTGTTTAAATAGCAAAAAGTATCATTTTATGCATTTTGATAACTGAGCAAAAAGCAAAATAATATTTGAAAATCATGCAGAAATTGCTACGAGAAAATTTATTCATCGTTGTACTATAAATGCTAAAAGAAAAATTTTGTAATTACCACTTCTATCAATTTTTCCTTTTTAAAAGTCTAATCTATATTCATTCGTTTATAATATGGATGTTTCACTTGCCAAATCGATTAACTCTGATTTTGAGTAACCTAAAATTTTAATTAAAAAAGCTGTAATATATAACTGTATATAATTATAAACAGCAGAACAAATTTCACTTTTAAAAAGAATAAACACCACAAAAACCATATGTAAATTATATAAAAAATGTTAATATTAAAAAATATTGTATACTTTTATATAAATTTTCTCAATTTCTTATTTTATGGAGTTAATCGATTTGGTGAGTAATATACGTTCATATATCTTCCAAATAGAAACTTAAAATTACATTATGCTTTATCAGCTTGTTGAAACAATGTAATTAGTGAACATATTTGCATTATGTTCATTTCAGTTCAACTAAATATTTAATTTAAAATTTACTATGGTCAATAATAAATTTAAAAAATTTTTAAAAAAGCTATAAGCAAAATTCATGAATTCTAAATGTAGAAACGAAACTTTGAATATCAGAGCAATAAGACGGACTGGACATTTTACCCAGGAGAATCAGTCAGGATCAATCTTAGCACACATGTAAAACATATCATAAGTCTTTTTTGATCTATTTTTAACAATTAATATTATTACTTCAAATCTATTATTATTTTATGGGTTATTACACATCAAAATCTGTCAGATATTTTACAGACGGCCTATACAGTAAATAAAAATGCTTTATTCAAAATTTTGCAACTCTGAAATGATATTCATTTTGCTTACAAAGAATATTCTTCGCATATTTATAACAAGGAAGTAATAAGCGATTACTCAAAATTTTCATTTTAAAGGAGTCAGTTTCATAGACTCTAACTGACAAGTTATTTCGGTTCCCTTTCCACAGATATATACATTCATTGAGCTTATAACTGCAACAGGAAAAGATAAATGGGTCCATCCATCATAAGGAAGCCAGCGCTCTATCTTGTTGTCCCACGCTGGGCGGTGTTTTATACAAATTAATTCTCCTCCCTTTATCATCCAGCTTTTCCTTTTTATTTTTCCCTTTGTCAATAGGTTAATGAAAGGCTATAAACAGGATTCTGAACGCTAACAAATCTCATTCTAAAGTCTTTAAGGGCATTTGAGGCCTCCGAGAAAGTGATGGATGGTTATTTCGTAATAACAGCTGAAAACTCCAGGGAGACATAATTTGTTGAGTTATGCTTTGTATTTTGAGGAGACATCTGAGAAATACGTTATCTACTTTCAGGTCGGATGGGGAACATTTATTTCCGGAATGCTTAATAATTGATCTCAACGATGTCTTCGTTTCCTCTGCCTTCCTGAAACATGCCTTTTGTGATGCGGGGAAGACTTTAAATTTCTATGGATGTTGTGAAGAGTTATTTATTTTAAAGAAGAAGGTCTGTGCTTCCAGGATGCATATTTTATACTTGCATGAGTGATTTTTGAATCGCAAATAAGGCAAAGGAAAATGCAATTGTTTAAAATGCTTGAATTTGTGTGTATCACTATTTTAAACTCGCATAAAGTTTCGATGTTAATTCTTTTATTTTAGCTAAAATGCAACAAGCATATACACAATAAAATATCAAAACTTAAATAGATAACTTCTATTTAAAAATATTAAATGATTATAACTAAAAGTATACATTTATCTCCCATAAATGTTTTTGTAATAATTTGTTAATACACGAATTTTCATTTATTTTCTCTGCTGTAAATATACAGGGTGATTCTAAACTGTTTTTACAAATTAAAAGAGGTGATAGTACCCATCCAGACAAGCAATAATTACAAAGGGTCACGTTCCATTCTGCAAGGCAGAAAAGAGGAATTCCCCACCTGACAGTGCTTGCCCAACACTTACAACAGTTTTGGGTAAGCGAATGAATAATACCAAAAGTTTCACAATCATATTTATTATTTAGTGAAAACCTCACAGCAAATGCTCAAAATGCCACCATGTGTGTCGTTGCACAGTTGACACCAGAGAAAGAAAGGAAGGCGCACCCTTCCGAAGATTCTTGGTGCCGTATTAATTTTGTCCCGGAAACAACGATTCTAGCAAAGAGATCTTCAGTTGAGTCCACAGGCGTTTCTTAGACTAAAGATTTCATGTGCCCCAGAAGAAAAAATCCAGTGGGTTGAGTTCCGATGAGCGAGGAGGCCATGCCACAGGTCCGCTAAGTCCAATCCATCGTGCGGGATATGTGGCATTCAAAAAGTTACAGACCATGATGGAAAAATGTGCTGGGGCTAAATCGTGTATAAACCACGTGTCTCTCAAGATGGTGAGTGGAACAGACTGCAATAAGCTGGGAAGCTCTTGTTCCAAGAAGATACGGTATGTTGCGTTGTTCAAACGGTCTAGCATGATGTAAGGGCTGACCAGATAATCACCAAGGATATCTACCTAGAGATTCACGGAAAATTTCCGCTTTTGTCTACGAGGGGTTGTACAGCGGGCATTGTTGTCAGACCAAACGTGTTGATTGCGTTTTTAAAGAACAACGTCTACTCTGTTTGGCTTTCTCCGGTAACCAATAAGAGCAAAATGCTACTTCTTCTCTGCGGAAATTTGCTTACGGTAAATTCGTGATAGATTCTTGATGCGTTTCTGCTTTCCTCTTTCCTGCTTCTCAGAGTGGAATATGACCCTATGTTCCTATGCAATTATTGCTTGTATGGACGGGTACAATCACCCCTTTTAATTAGTAAAAACAATTTAGAATTACCCTATATATTGCACTGTATGCCATATTTTACTGCAATATATGCATCTATAAATATGCATGGTAGCCAAAAATAAACAGGCTTTAAATAGTCGGATATAATTAAAAGAAGGTTTTTAAGGGGAACGTGGGAAAATGCCAAATAAAAGAAAAGTATTTCATTTATATAATAAAGAAAAAGCTTGTCCTCATGCTAGTTTTATACTAGTAGCATAATAAACAATGAAATGGATGATGGGAAATAAATATTTATATAATCTACAATAAAAAGATAAATAACCATATTTTTTCACTCGTTTTATATGCAATCGTTTAAATTTTTTCATTACACAATTTGTGAACAGTGACTTATACGTGATTATTCAATATTTTCTTGAAAAATCTTTAAAATAATGGAGATTAACCGACTGACATGTTGATATATCATTAAAATGCTGGATGTATTGGAAGTTTTGAGATTGATGAATACTGTGCAAAACTCATCTCAGAGAGAGAGGGAGAGAGACAGAGAGCATCGTGGAAAGAATGTTCTCATAAAAGATCTTTTATGTTCCTAAATGTTCTTTGCCAAAAAAAACAATATTGTCTTTTATGCTGGCTATTTATAACTTTTAAGAGAAATGATGTCCAAAATATAATTTTTACCGCATACACGTACATCTATATGAGATGAGTATAAGATATAAACCTTAAACGTCACACCTACACTATGAGGATAAAGTACAAACAATTGAAATCGACTTTGTATAAAACGAGCTATACAAAGTCGGTATACAAAATACGAGCCATACAAACTCAGCTACTCTATTTTTCCTAGCTAAAAACATTATTAAAATGAAAATATTCCTCGCTTACTTTGTATTTTCATATAAAAATATATCGAGGAAACTTGACAGCAAGTTACTTACCTCGGTCGCCACAAGGCAGAAACTTGATTGCAGGGGCTATATAATGGGAAGATAATCAAATAACTATAAGAAAGTTAAGCGATCAAAAATTTTAATATTTTTCTTATATTTTCATTATGAGTAGTAACTTTTTTAAGCAATTATTATGTAGGAGAATTTTCGATAAGAAAATTTCTGAAACTGCTTTGAAAATCTGAATTAAAAACGTTGATTTTAAGAGGAGGATTAGTTCGTGCAAATTAAATAATAGAAATTAATATTCTGAATCATAACAGAAGATTTGGTACATTTCATTGATATTTTAGTTTCAACTGTCTGTCTCTCGCTTTATATATACTAGCAAAATTTATCTACTTTTAAAGCAAAAACTTCTTTAGGAATTTCAGTTTCTAAGCACAACAATTTTGAATGACTTTGGGTCATTGAATATACGCAGTAATGTAAACATGACTCCCTACAATATTCTAATTTCATTCGCATAAAACTTGGTCGAAATAAACTTGTTTTATTGTGGATTATTAATTTCCTAAAGTTAGGTATTTGAAAAGGCAAGCTCTTCGATGCTTAACATTCCAACATGCATTCTAATTAGTTCGCAGAATATAAAAGTTTTCCAGCGGCCGAGAACGAGATGTAATCCCTGAGCGAGGCATTAAGGAAGTGCCATAATGAAACGTGATTACAAATGTACTAAATTGTCTTAATTGGCCATTTACCAGAATGATTCGGAGTTGGAAAAGGCAGAATGATTTTTCTGGATAAGTACATAAATCTAAATTATTATAACATACATTTTTAGGATAATAAAGTAACTGGATTGGTTAAAAATATAACAAAATATAGGATTACGGTTTCTCTTTCTCTCAGTATATATATATATATATATATATATATATATATATATATATATATATATATATATATATATATATATATATATATATAATAATAATAATAATAATTTGAAAATTTATTTGGAAACAATGTGAGTTTTATTTTTAATTATTAGGGCTAGTGGTGGATATTGTTTTTTTTTTTGAGAAAAAGATAAATTAGCTGTAATAAAATATTCAAATTAATAAAATATTTTTTCACATTTTTATCAAGAATGCTTCTTAGTTCAAATTTGCATTACAATATAAATGCAAATAAAACAGCTGTATATTCATATTTTACATATATCCCTTTTTATATTTTCATTATTTATCATATCCCTTTTTATATTTTCATTGTATTTTTTACATATGAAATTTACAATAAGATATTCATATTACGATAAAATTGGAGAAAAAATAAAACAATATGTTTACCTATTTATCAAATATAGTTTTTCCATAATTCAAATAGCGCTAATTCAAGATACAAAAACATACAAAGCTCATAAATTATTTTAGTCATGACTGGTTTCTCCGTAAGGAAATTCCTTGTATTAAATATTCTTACCTAAATAGAAAAAATAAATAAATATTAAATAAAATAATCAAATAATTATTTCTAAAGCTTACATATTTTAGCAATTTTTAAACAAAAATATACATTTTCAAGAAAATCTTAAGTATGAGTAAATAATTGTTTAAATATACATACCTTTTTCTATTCAAGTCTTATAAGGAATAAGAAAAATTTAAAACCTTCAGAAATTTATTGTATGATTCAATTTCAAGAAAAATATTCTTTTTACTAAAAACTTATGTTTTAACACTAATTTTTGTGGACATGATAAGATAATTACACTTATAAAATTACTGGGTATTTCATGGAGTACTGAAGATGACTACTTTTATCTTAATACGAAACAATTGACATCATTCTTAATGTCAATATGATTCGAATTCAATTAATTGTTAGTTAGTTTCAATCTGTATTTGTGTTGTGTATCTTTAGAATTTTTAAATTTTTGAAAAATAGAAACTAGACCACGATCACTCGATCCTTATATATATATATACATATATATATATATATATATATATATATATATATATATATATATATATATATATATATATATATATATACAAAAAAGATTTACAATTGCACTTGTATAACTCACTACAAAGTGCATTGTTTTAAACTGTAGCAACTCATGTAGGATACATGTGGGTGTAATATTAAATTAAAACTAAATGATCGAATATGGTCTTTGTTAAATGAAACCTATTTACTATAGTGATAAATTTACGAATATAACCTCAATTTACCCATACACTAAAGTGAATTCTTTGCCTAAAAACTCAAGTGTCATCGAATTCCTAAGCATTTTGAATTCTTATGAGCAGCCTCATAGCATTCTCTACAAAAGCCAGAAGACTTCCACAATGATTTTTGCATCTATGCTAATGATTGATGATGGATAGCTTCAATTATTTGCAAAATAAAATGTTTTTAGCAATCATCTTTATATCCTATTGCCTTCCACTCAACTAAAAATTTCTTCTCAATTAGGTTATAAATTACTGAATTCCAAAATTATCTTACATATAGTCAAGAAAGAAACAAGCATAACATTAACCCACTTCAGATATTCTTCACGATTTATGAGGGCCAGAAAATTGTTTTGCACGGTGATTGCATCAATCACAATTGCCTAATCTGAAGCACGCTCTGTCAATAATGAAAAGAAAAGTAACCAAAGGATTTAACAAGGTGGAAGGACGAATCTACAGCAAAACGTTTTTCAAATGTCACGACACTTAAGAGGAATGAAAAGATTTTCAAACTCAGTCGCACAATTGCCCATCAGTCAAAAGAAGCCGGGACGAATTCGTGAAATATGGATTAAACACCACTTCCGCCATTCGAGTGTAAAAACAATGAACCAGGACTTATTAAATCTCCAACACACACTCCCTCTTCCTTTCCAATTAGGGATGAAGCTCCAGATTTGGCAAGAGGAATAAGACTGATTAGGTCTCTGAGGTCACGCTTTAGAACTTCTAAGTAATCGAAAAAAAGAAACTGCCCTCTCACATCGGATGCCTCCAAAGTTCCTCTTTGTCTGGATGAAGAGAGCAATTGAATTGGAGGGACGTTGAACCGCTGCCGTAACAGAGAAGATGAAGAGTAACGAGACAGTAATGGTTCGAACACACCTTGAAATCGTTGGCTTTTTTTTTAAAAAAAAGAAAGAAAAAGATTACGCAACAAAGGGAGTGTAGTGTTTCTTAAAAATATCTCTTTGAGGTGCCTTACCTGCGGATGGCGATTGTTTCAAAAGAAGAAAGTTGATTCCGGAAGAATTCACGTTTAATTTCTCGAATCGCGAATTAATCAGAGATTGCTGTTACAAAAGTTTCGTGCTAAATAATAATACATTTGATCTATAATGGGATAAAATAAAAAAAGATTAAAGAAAACTTGCAGAGAAATTTTTTTATTGTAAGTTTTAGTCCTTTATAGAATTATTTTCCTTTATCCAAAAGTACAATAATGAGATTTGAAACAAAATACTTTGCAACAATTTTCATATTTTATACGAATTATTTAGCCCATAATAAGTATATTTTTATTTATTTTGATACTAATATAGTTTCATATCACTTGAAATGTTATTTGATTATTATTTAGAAATGAATAGATATTTAAATGGACTTTTTTATTTTTATATTATATTATATGAGAAAAACACTGAAAATCTGTAATTTCTGATTCTTAAAAAATTACATCTAAAAAAAAATTTTTTTTTTGTAAAAACTTAATCAACTTTTTTTTCTTCTTTTCAATAGATAATGAGATTTATCAGTTTAAAGTTGGTACATATCAAAATGAATGTCAAGCAGCACAATACATTTTTTATATTTTTATTTATCAGACAACTAGAAATATCTTGTTATGCAAATTTTTGTTCAGTTTGTTATTAAAACTAAATATATCAATTGATATTCGTTTAAATGTTTAAATAATAATAAGCTTTAAGTAACATTAAAATTAATTAAACTGTCATGCAATTAATTTACTTGACAAAAATTACAATAAATTATGTTATAAAAATTAATTAGAAAAATTTGAGCTACAAAAAACAATTTAACGAGATTTTTTTCATGATATGTGCTACTTTATATATGTTCATGAAAAAAATGCTATATTTGAAGTCAATGAATTCATTGCTTAAATTATTCAGAAGAAATTGTCAGAAGGTAAACAGAAAAGTTATTAAATATAAATAGACATATATCTACATATACATATACGTACTTTATCCCATTATCATCTATTTAAATTATATATAAGAAAACATCGAGAGAGAGAGAGAAAAATATATATCCACTCGAGAGAAAGAGAAATTTTCTGAAATTTTACAAAGCAATCTTTTTTTTTAATTACATGAGCAAAAATCTTCTTACATATATTGATTAATATAAAATAAACTACTTATAATTTGTTATAACGAAAATATTGAAAAATTTATATTAAAATATCTTATACCTTATTTTCCCACAGTTCAATTTATTTTTACTTCAGTTCTTTCATATAATCAATAATTATTTCACTTAACTTCAACCACTATAATTTCTTTAAACCAATGCTTGTTTAAATTATTATATACCAATTTGCAGTGTTTCACTTTAAACATAACTAAAAAAAATGCCTTCTCTATACAATCTTGATGATAACTTTTGTTACTTTTAGATTATGCACAAATATGTCTAACAGCCACAACAAATTTTCCAGGTAACCTCATAAAGCTGCATTTTGACATGTTATTTTTAGTTGCATTTATTGCTTTCTACATTCAATAATAGCTTTTCATTTTTAATACCATAAAATTGACTAAAAAATATTGCTCAAGTGACATTATAACGGTACAATAAGGGTAAAAAGCTTTCTTCTTTAATAAGATCTTCAAGGCTTTCATGGGCTACCACAGGCATTAAAGAAAGCCTATGTCTTATTGTTGTAGTTTGGCATCTTCCAGGGGCTGGAACATAATATCAACAATGACCAACTGCAGTAATTTGCGCCAAAGAAAGGAAGGATATTATCAACGGATAACAGTTTCATACATACCGAGAATCAGCGCCTCATTGAGTAAAAAAAAAAAAAAAAAAAAAAAAAGCGCCAAACATTAACCTAAAAGATGACGGCGGAACTTTCAGTCCATCTGACACAATCTCCCGAACTGCAGTTAGGATCATTAAGATCCAAGGAATTGCCCTTTAATCCGCGCTTCACTGCTTCCTTTCGCTTAATTTTTTTTTCTCTCTGGCTACTGGAAACAGTATAAAAAGAGAGTGAAAAAATACATCAGGAAAAAGAAATGAAAAAATCTAGAAATAGTGTCAAGTTCAAATTTAAGCCTTATGACTTTCACTCATAAAGAATAAACACGCTACATTAACAAGTAACCGAAAAGCAAAACAGTTGTAAATAAAACCGTGCACCAGCTTTCTTTAATTATTTCTAAAAAGTACTTTATATAAGAAAAAACGGCTACTGGAGTTTTTTATACATGTTTAATTCAACAAATGTCATCTAAAAATATAAATACTTCAGTAGACCTATACAGTTGAACTTATTGTTTTGAGATTGAAAAAAAAAATTGTTATAAAATGACCTCACTTTTAATGATTTCTTAAATTATTAAATTTATAAATATACAAAATATTTTATAAAATTTAATTATTTTCCAAATAGTTAGTGATTTTTTAAAATTATCGTAAAAATAGTATAAAGTGATTACAGTTACATAGATATAAGAGATCCACGAAAGATTAAAAATAGTTCTAAAAATTTCAATTGAATAAATATTTTAACTAGATTTAATTTAACATATTTCCTTTAGATTAATATTAATGAACATACATGAATGGGATAAATTATATATTTTGCTTGGTTTTATTTTAATTATGCTGACTGAAATGGCGCTAAAGCAATAAGTAAAGCCAATCATTACATATTTATTCAATATACATCCCCATTATGTATAATTTAAATTATTAGTAAAAAACAATATCACCATTAAATTAAAATTTTAATTCCAAATCCTGAGGCATGAAATTTCTTCAGCATGATATTTGGAGTTCGATGCATCTTAAGTTATATAGTTTAAACTCGTTTGGTAATCATTTGAATTACTTTTAATTTTTCGTTATTGCTTATATTAAATTTAGATTTGAAGAAGTTATTTATCGATCTTTAATCTAGGATTGCGGATTAAGTTTTGTAATTATAAATATTTACTACAATCTGTATCATAAGCTGTTTAAAAGAATGTTTTTTAATAGTTATTAACTAAAATTTTAATTTCTCTCCAATTTTTAAAAGAAAGTATGGTAATTGTCTTTATATCTTATGGTAATAGGTCCTAAAGTATGTTCAGTCAATAACAAAATGTTCTGGATTGTATAGTTGTTTTTATATAGCATAGAACCCCCTATGAAGATTCCCAAGAGAATAAAACCAAAACACTGAAAAATTTCAATCAAATTTTGGGAATAGATGTTTTTAGTGTTTTGAAATCTATATTAAGTTTACATTTTAAGAATAACTCTAGTGCACGAAAAGTGTAATGTATATCAATAATTAATTCTCTAAGAGTGAAATCCTCAGTTACTGATTATTTAGTTGATATCTAAATTCCTTATTGACTTTGATTAGAGTCGTATTTAAATGCGAATCACTTATGATAAATTGTGTATGTTCATGAAATTATTTGTTTGAAACAATTGAAATATTTCACACTTTTTTTCAATCTATCTACTTATTAAAATTTTTCTTTATTGTTGTCAAATAATAAATTGTAACTTCTCGCACTTTCTAAGTTAAGTTAAACTGAAAATTTCATACAAAGAGATGAGTAAAAGGATAAGGATTTAAAGGACTCGGGTTGTGAGAAAAGAAATATTATCTAAAGAAACAGAACAGTATACAGTTAAAATGTCAGGTTTACAGAAAACAACAAATATTTTAAGTGCCTTCCCGTGAAATTTGCCCCTCCTCAAACATTTATTATCCTTTTAAATGTGGGTTGAAAACAGGTAGTCACTACAACTGCTTTGTGCTTGCAAAAGGTTGTGGAGTACTTACAATGTGCCACGTCTGGGGAACATAGAGCTAAAATATAGCTAACAGAAAGACAAGACACTCCTAGCAAAGAAGACTGATAACTTGTGTCCGTAGAATTCGCTGAAAAGGGCTAAACGTTTAAAGATGAAGATAGTTTAAAGTAATTCCTTAATTATTTATTATTCAACCATTCATGAATAATATGTTATTTAAAGATAAATAACTTTGAAGAATTGACGCATACTCACACATATATTATAAAAAAAACACACAAATATTATCCGCACATATATATTACAAAAGAAAGATTTAACTCGAAAGTATTAAAATACAGCTTTGTTTAGGAAAATATGAAAAAATTATATTTTGATCATGATAGTTAATAATATTTTAGTTATATAATCTACTTATATCTAAAAAATGGCTTTATAAGTAAACACAGTCTGTCCGAAAACTGTGCTTAGTTAGAAATAAATAGTCTAGGTGTTTTTAAATTACCTTTTCATCTAAAAAATAAAAAAATATGGGTTATGATAAAGAAATACGTTTCTCATTCACGAAAAAAAAAGGATTTATTATTTTTATTTGAATCAGAAAAAATAAAAGCATTAAACTCTTACTCTAAAATTTATTTACTAATAATTAAAAACCTATTTTATAACAGATGGTTTATTTCAAAACCTAATTTTGACAATCACGATGAATGGAGGCAGTAAACAAATTTATGAGTTGGCAAAAATTTGTTTAATTATTTTTATTTCTTTCATAATATTGAAATGAATTCAATTGATACACACATATTCATAGCATGGGTATTAAAGTAATTAGCAAAGATGGTGAAACAGACGTAAAATGAAACACCCTTCACAAAGATCCAGATATGAAATCCTGAAATTATTTCATACAAATTTACATCATGATTTACAATTTTATTCATCAGTTCTCCCCACAAATGATGCTTATTTAAAAGAAGAAAATTATTGCGTAGGCAGATATGCGAGTCGTATTTCATTGAAAAATTAAGAGAATTCGGAATGGCTGCGAACAAATTTCAGACGATATTATGCAAATCTAGAACGATAAGGACACCGCCACGAATCAGATTCATTGCCACCTCAAATATATTAATCTCATTTAAATTATACTTGAATATACCATCGTTAGTTCAGGTGCATTAACAGATGAATTTCAAACGAGTTAAATTCACTGTTGGAGTTCATTAGATATTCAAGACGGAAACTCATTCAATTAACTATAAAATCGGAAAGACCTTTTTTTTCTTCCTTTCAAAAGCTCTTCCAGACGATATGTCAAGTTACTGGTGGTTGCAGTTACTTTATTTATTACTATGGATATTTTGACATTTAATTATTGCATTGCTTTGTAAATATAATTTAATTTTTTTATTCAGAAAATATGTCACATACAAAAGTAAAATACCACCAATGAAAGTATAATTTAATTTTATATAATTCATGTATATAAAATTAAGTATTACTTTCATTAATGCAAAAATGAATAAAATAAAATTGCATTTATTGAAATAAACCTGCTGTTTTCTAAAAACCGAATCATTAAAAAGAATTTTGATTTTGTAGGCTTTAAAATTTAATTAATTATTGACTGTCTAAATATCTTGACTTAAGAAGGAATTGTGAAGAAAATATTTTACCTTTTAAGCAAATGATGGATTGATTGATCAACTGAAAATTATTTTGTAATCAGAACTTCACGATGTTAATTTATTATTGCTTGTTGTTTTCTTTTGATTTTGTATCATGGAAACCTGATTGTGGCTCAAATTTATAAAAATTAAGTTTCACATATCTTTTAGTATTGCATTTCATAGTATTTTCATTAATAATCTATATGTAATTTAAATTAAACAAATTTTTTATGATTTACAAAAATAATTTTGAAATTCAAATAACTTTGAAAATCATTCATATTACTAAATTTATCTTTGAAATAAGTAGATAAAATAAAATGTTATTTTTAAACAATTCAAAGCAGATGCTCTAATTCTGAAAATGATGGGAGTTTATCTGATAATTGATTATACATTTGCTCAAAAGTATTGCTATTAATAGTTTCAAAATTAAAATACAATGGTCGGTTAATTATTCAAAAGCATTTCATACAAACAGAATGAATGATGCGATTTTCTTGAAAAATAAAATGGACACTTGACATCTTCTATATGATGTAGAAATATCAATGTCAATATTACAGCTTACTCCACATGATTGATATTCAGAAAACTAAGAAATATAATTCAAATCCATTAGCCGAGATAAAAATAAAGAAAGAACCCATTACATCTAATTTGCATTTATATGACGCCCACTTCCATAGTCTTCGATTCCCGACGGTTTTAAGGACAAGAGATACCTCTAAAGCCAAGGCGGAAGGCCAGCCTTTTTATCCAAACTCAAATTTTATAATTAACCTCTGCTTCTGCAGACAATTTTAAGAAGATAACTTTGTCCTGCGTCTTGTGGGGCAGGCATGCATTTCCAGGACAGCACGCGTCTCGGAAATTGAGGAGAACCTAGGCGGAAACATGATTGTTCCATTAGCTCCGTACGATTGGCGGAGAGCCGTAAATCTGCACGGAAAAAAAGAACTTCCTTCCGATGGTTTTCCTTCCAGAATGGAGAACGAGTATGAAGTCGGGTATAGATTTTCGAAAAATGTTACCGCTGTCCGCCTTATCGCCATCCATTCTCCACTGTATATCTCCGAGGAGGTAGTAAAATTCGATGGAAAGTCCAGAACTAGGAGAATTTTCCTAGATAAGTTTGGGTATGTAAAGCTGAAGTTGGGCGATAAAATTATAAAAATATTATCCTTTTGTTATCTTCAAAATTTCTGGGTACACAATGTGAAGAAGTAATAAAAATTCTTAAAGGATGTTAAATAATTATGAATCATAATATTAAGATATGTTTGAATTATTCTTATTTAAATCAATTAAATGAAATCAGGAATCTAATTAATTATTTTTAGAACAATTCTTTTAGAAATTAATATTTTATCCCTAAAGTAAATCGTAACAAATTCAGTTTTTATTGCATGTCATAAACGAAAATTAATTACATGAATTAAGAAAAAAATTAAATGTGTGGAAATTAAAAGTACTAATTAATTCTACATACTTATTACTTATATATTTGAAACTATTATATATTTCTTTATATAACTATTTTGTTAACAAAATAAGAGAGCATTTTTAAAACTAATTAATTGATGGTAAATTAATTTAAATTTATTTTTCAAATCAAATGAATGTTTTATACCAAATTAAACTACTTGCTTTAATCAGTACTAAATCCAATACATCTCAAATATTCCTATTAATAGCCACAAAATCATATCATTATAAATTGTATGCAAAGTCATATCACACTCGAAATCAAAATCAGTCATAAAATCATACTAGGCAACTTATGTAGACCAATATTATACACTGAGTGCAAAATGACAACTACCAACTCTGTTTCATGGTGTTGATATCAATAGGGAAAAAAATTTTTACTGTCTATTTTATACAAGTTAGCATTCCAATGCGGTGATTGATAAGTATCAGAAGACATGACAACATGGCTGAAGCTTTTATAACAACAACAGAATAAATATGGCAATGAGTAAAGCATCACAAATTAAGAACGATTATACAAATATTTAAATTATATGATCAAAATAATGGAGCGGCAGTTATAATAGAACATTATTTTCGTATTTTAAAAATATCCAAAGAGGATTTCTACTTCATTCCGAGACACTTAGCGAAGTGTGAAAACAAGAATTAGCTTCATTTTCATGTTTAGGGCAAATAAACAAAGGTTATTATGTAAGGAAAAAATATTCCTAAAAAGATTAATGGTAAAAAACATTTAAAATGATTTTATAACTGTAATTGTATCTTAATGTTCTTAAGTGCCGCATCATAGATTATTAAAGATGGCCTTATAAAGTAACCTAGAAGTTATTTCTAGGAAATACAAATGCAAATGAAATACCATGATTTTCAGTGTTTTCTTTATGGAGTTCAAACTTAGATCCTCATCAGAAAAGATATTTAAAAAAAATGGATTACTTTTTCAGCTGCATAATGTAAGATTTAATAATCAAAAATACCCTTCGATTAATGCTGGAAAATAATTCATCAAGATTTATACTTTTGAATAGTCTACAGATATTATCGAGAGAGTCAAAACTAAGTATCTTTCTCAAAGTAAAAGATCCTAGATGCCGTAATCAAGCTGATGTCGTAAATGCAAAAGCTATCATAAATAAAGTGAGCATTACAGTAAAGGACACCACTGTCAATGCAAGGAAATAGATCTGACGTTTACCAGTCAATGCGGGAGGTGCCAGAGTTCAAGTTATCGCCACCTGACGCCTCACCTGTCCAGGAGGTCCTAAAAATCCAGCCTCTGACCACTTCGGCAAGGTGGATGTTGAATGGAAATCGCCTGACAAACAAGACCAGGGGGGTACCTGTCTAAAGGCCATTACCACACAAGGATGAGCTGTAATTCATTCGTTCTCTAGGGGTAACCTAGGAGGAAAATATCGGTGACAATTCTGATGGATGATACCACTTACAAGTTGGAAGCTATTTTATTTTTTTGTTCGTTTTTTTTCAGGGAGATATTTTTTCTATTTGTTTGGACTTTTCTTTTCCTGCTACCGCTGACATGTCGAAAAGAAATAGAAACCTCAAACAACCCAAAAAGGAAATCCAACAATTCGAAAAAGAGAAGAAATATTGCTCTTTGTTGAAAAGAAGCATTTTTCAAAGTACCACATTCTGTGAAAGTTGCGTAAGAATAAAGTATTACCATATCAAATAATTTTATAACATTACTTTTTGAAGTTGAAAGGTTTAATTAGGTTTTTGAATTATACCAATAAAATTGGATAATGCATTGCTAAATGTTTTAAATTTTCTAAAAAAAAAAACAAAAAAAAATTCTGCTACAAGAATTTTATTTTAATAAAATAGGTTTGATTTAAATATAATTTCGCACAAAAATCGTGTGTGTGTGTGTGTGTGTGTGAACTAAGCACTCAGAGACGATCAAAATTATCTGTATTGAAGCTACAGCTAACATACGGAAATAAGACAACAGATCAACAATAAACACTGCTTCACAGGAAAGTGCTACATCAGGCTCCGACTTATCTGTCTTGTGAAACAACCTGATCTTTCTCGAAATGTGAGGAATATTAATAGATATTACCTATCTTTATAGTAATCCAGTATTTATGGAAATCCAGAACATACTTTCTGAATTTTTAACACTATGTAAACAATACTGTCATCAAATGGAAAATATCGAGTTGAATCCAATAATTCTCACTGTCCTCTATGCTGTAAATTTGCCTCTAGTCTCAATTCGTTCCTATGCTTCATATTGTTTACTTATCCGTCGAATCTTGCTAGAAAGCAAACCATATGGAAAAGTTATTTCTAGCCCTTTTCCATAAAAGATTTAATTCTCCTCTACATTTAATGAGCAAAATTTAATAAGGAGCATCAGGAACCGATTTTCCGTAAATTATCCCTATAGTACATTTCCATAAAGCATGAGGTCTATGCTTAGAAACGAGACGCATGTATTATGTCCCTATTCACGGATCTCACATGCTACAGGCGCGCGATATATTGTTGTTCCCAGAATATAACATTTTAATTTAATCGATTATCTGCTTTTTAATAGTAAATATTCAATGTAAAGTTTTCAAATTCCTCTCAAAAACACACAAAATATTTCATATATATTCTAAGTATATATCGTCAATGTTGTGCCTTATAAATTTTTTTTTCTATAGAATTTTTAAGTAAATAATTCGAATGGTTCGAGATTTATCAATTCAAATTAAGATTGCAGAATATTTTTTAACTTTCTCATTTTAATAAGAAGAAATATATTAACATGAATACAAAATGATTCAAGTTTAATAAAAATTGATTTTTTTTTAAATTCTAACCAATATTTTCTAACTTAACACTCATCCAGTATGTGATCATCGTAATTTTTTTAGCTTGAACTACTATGTTTCCTTAAAAGCGCTATCAATGTGTTTTATCTTACAAGTTTTTATGAGAATATTTTCCAAGAAATCGTGAGCGTGCATTTATTTTACAGTGCAATTAAAGTGTTTCAGAGGTTAAGAAATCTTCTGAGAGATTATAAAGATTTGTTGCACGTTCTGTAAAATAAAAATACATTGAATGAAGATCAGTTAAGCGTAGGGTGTGTTTCAAGTAGGTTTTCATGCAAATCAGACAGATTTAGATTTGGATAAAAAGTTACCTTTTAGGACAACGACGTCCCAAATCACAGTTACACATTTCATTTGATGTAAAAGAAATTAAAACTTGGAGTTAATAATGAAGAACATTTTAAGGGAAAAAAATCAAATTTCATGCAAATAAAAATAGAAAATAATGTATAACCATTTTCAAAGCAATTTGATTTACTGGTGTTATTTTTATGCACATTTATATAAAAAACATGGATATTTTAATGTTTCAACAAAAAAAACTAAATAAAATGGATAATTCTCCTTGTCAGATGTTAAACTCTGTTATATATAAATATACACAATATAAATACTTTCTCTAATGAATTATTCTTGTTTGAAAACTTTATAAGTTATTTAAAAATACATTCATTCAAGTATTGCGAAATAGATTGAAATTAATATAAATTAATTCGTCTCTTTCTAAATAAAGAGTACAAGTATTAATCCAATCCAAATTCTATATACATATGTATGTATTATCTGTGATTAAGTGGGCATACACATACACGTATATGCATACAAACATACATATACATATATATATACATTTATATATATATGATATTATATATGTATATATATGATATATATATATTATATCTTTTCTTCTTAAAAAGTATTTAAATTTATTAGTATTATAAAAAAAATCTTCAATAAATTTAATTCAGATATTTATTAGCAAATAACAACTGAATAAAACATTCCTTCCATTTCATGGTTTTCCGATAGCCTTCCCATTTCACGGTTTTGCGTAATGCATATAGCATTTAATTATTCGAAAATAGGTTTAATGAAATCTGCTTGTTACAGATTTTTAACTGTCATATATGTTTATTCATGGATAAAGTTAAATAAAATCTAATTATATTCTTCTGACGCAGTGCTCGAAAATTCAAAAGTTACCTATAACCGTATCTTAAATGATGAAAGTATTTTCATTGCTGAACAGAAAAATGTGAACTCGAGGGATGCAATTAATTGCATTCATCCGACAATGAAGCCGAATTTGCTAGGAGAAAGCAGGCTGATTAAACTCAACCATTCGAGAACTTTGCTGCCTTTGAGAGAAGTTTTCCTGCTTTCTTCTTTGTTGAAGAGTAACAAATTGATATGCAAATGTAGAATACCGAGGGCGAGTGTTTGAAGGCCGGAAGATCTGATGGAGAAGGTTGTTTCGGAACACATTTCAAGCCTGAACCCAGAACTAAACGGTTATCTGTGAGAGTTCTTTCTTTATTCCAGAGTTTATTACCCCTGACCCGTGTTCGAGTGATCCATCGCTTTTTGAGTAATGCCTTCGAAGCAGATTTCATCAAAACCTCTTCCTCTCGACCTTCCGCAAGGCAAAGGTGTGGTCGCAGTTAGAATTAACCGAGGGAAATTTCAGTGATTCTTCACGCCCCTTAAAAACAAGTGATTCATCTCTGTGATGTGGTAAGCTCTGTATCCGAACTCACAATGCTTTTCCACAACAGGGCCTTTCTAGACGCTTCGCAATTATATCCTCACCCGAGGTGAATAATTTGTGATGGAGGTTACATGTTGGAAAATTCGAGTTTGAAGTAAAATACTTCGGAATGAATTTCTATATATCTACAAGTTTCATTGAGAAACAAATGTCATTAGAGATTACTAGCTTAACGTTTTATGTCTGTTACTTCTGATGAAAGAGTAGTTATACCAAAAAAATTTTAATACTTCTGTACAGAATCATTCAAAAAAAGGTTTCTCAACATGAGGTAACTTTAAAATAATTTTAAGAATAGAATGAAAGTAGTCTAACAATTTAAACTTATGTAAAACTTCATTAGCACCAAGATAATATTAAGTACACTGGCCTTCAGCTCAACAATTCTGAGTTAAATCCACACCTCGAGTGTGAATGCTTGTAGTGCAGAAAGTAACATAGAACGATAAACCAAACAATTAGTTTTGTTCCACACTTTTAAATGTTCTTTATTAGTGAGCAATTTGTTTAATACGTTTTTCAAATGATAAGGAAATAGATCCTAATTCAACACACTGACAAGCAGAAGATTTAGAAGAAGGTATCGACTTTCTCCTTTGATTGTGATTCAAAGTGACTTACTAATGTTCCAGAAGAGTATAACACTTATCTCTCAACTCGGTGGCATTGATAGTTGAATGATTACCTCCTAACTTTCAGTTCATCATTTTATGTGTTCGATTTCTAGTTGGGCATTGGATGCCTGTAGCGTTTTAGAATCAGTTTAAAGTCATAGATGCCGATCTAACTGGTCTTCGTGTGTATTAAACGACTGAAGAGTGGCCTGTTTATCACTTTAAATCAGATATTTCCTTTTCAAAATGATTTTTTTATAAATAGTGGGTTTCGTTTAAGCAATAAGTTGCGTTGAAAATAGCTTTGAAGATAGAAACGCTGCATTATTTCCCGTTTGTTCAATAGTAACAGAAACGAAACTTTAAAATCTCTTTCTAGACTTTTTATTTTGACTACTTGGGTGAAGCTTTAAAAGTATTCTTTCTTACCAAAGGATATGAGTTTTTGATATTTTTTTATTTTTAAGAAAAACTACCAATTTCAAGTTGCGTAGATTACAAATAATATTATTTTATACCATAGTTTTTAATATCCTGCGTAAGTAATACACTAGGCTACGCCTTTTTACGAAACATAATTCAATTTTTTTCCTCTTCTTCAGGTTTTTTTTTTTTTTTTTTCAAATTAAATACTGCATTAAACGGTCTCTGCTTTACCATAAGTCGATTTTACTTGCATTTTTATTCCTTCTCTCACTGGGGTTCTTTATAAACATTTTCCTTTCAAGAACCACATTCGCTGTGCGGGGGGGGAAGGGAGGCGAAAACATAATAATAAAAGAAAAGAAAAATCCCCCAATTAAACAATTTGCCGCCGCTCTCCTGAAAAGTATTTTCTCGTGAAGGAGGTGGGGCACCGACAAGAATGCGCGGAACAGAAAAATGCCGCGAGCTCAGGATGCGGTTCCAGTGGGAAGTGGAGGGAGGAATGGTTGTGAGAACAACATGGGGCTCGCGGAATCCATCCCGCGGGGAAAGAAATAAAATAAAATTATACCTTGCTTTTATTGCGAAGCATAAATTTCGAATATTCCTCTCGTGTCATTGCGGTGAAAAGTCATTTCTCGATCAATGATACTGGGAGACTTTCCATAAGGCACATGGCTAGTAAATCTGCGGTGTTTACATTGGTCACATGTGTGTGTATAAATACATGTACATATGTATATATTCATAAGGGAAAGGAAAGTTTAATTATAAATGAAATTAAAAATGAATTTAAAAAATCATGCATTTATTTTAGTTTCTATTTAAATTTTCGAACTTTCCTTACTTATATATATATATATTATAGATACACAAATCTATATAGATATTTGATAATAAATCTATATTTGTGTATCTATAACATTTTTTCAATTTTATAATATAAATTATATGAAGATGTACAGAATAATATTTAAATATCATAAATATTTCTGAGCATTTGGTAAAAAAATGATATTTAGAAATGATTTATTTTATTTTATTTGTAACGGAAAAATTATATCAATCTTCATTCATTTAATTTAATATCAGATATTAAATTAAAAGTAAATTGTTGTTTTATGTGTATTATAAAATAAATTTCAATTCATAAAAGTTTCATAACTTTAAATGTTAAAAATGTATATGATTTCTATTATATCATGCATTATATCACAAAAAAAAATTCTCCTTAATATTTATTACTAATCACTGATTACCAATCACTGAAAGGTTTCAGTTTCTACAGGTCGGTTAGAAAACATAAGGCCCGACAATAACGAATTCCATATATGGTCCAGAAAAGACTATTATGCTGACAGGGCCTATATATGGTAAATATAGTCATAAAGTCTAATGGTATCTTCATTGGAATTTTGCAAATGTTTGATAGTAAGTGTGCCACTTTCGGTATTAATCATGTTTCTTGGCAGTGATTCAAAATTACGAAGCACTTATCTGTAATAAATATGTTTAAGACAAGAAATCAAAATAAATGTAATGTAATAATACTATATAGTGCAGAAAATTATTAACTTTCAGGATGAAATTTTAATTTATTTTTTAAACGCGATTTCAAAATAAAATATTTTAGCTTCAAATGTTTCATTATACCCTTAGGATTAAAAAAGTAACGTAAAATAGAAAATGAAAATATTTTTATTTTAGTTATGAAGCTGAGAAGAAGTTTTAAGAAACAGAAGTTTTGCAAAAATGTGAATTCGAACCATATGGAAGCGAAATAACGTTGTTTATTTATTTTTTTCTAAAGTAACACATTTTCTAAGAAATCGTCTGCATTTTCCGATGTTGATTCGTTTTTGTTTCTCAGAATAAAACTTGCTGATTTATTCTTTTTTCAGTTCTGAATAAATTGATAACTAGTCATTTCAATAAACTCGCAGATTTCTTAAATTTCAAGAGAAAACTTCAACTTCTTTCTGTAATCAGTTCTCCCCCATCACATACACTCATTCAATTCACTGAGTTTTAAAATTATGCTTGTAGAAGGATTCGGATGAGATGAAAAATGATTTTTCACATGCGGGCATGAAGAGGCCATCTTTCATATCCTTATCAAAAATTACATTTTGTTGATAATGAAAATTTTTTAAATTGTAAATCTTATTAAGTTTTCTGTCATTTTTTCAAAAGTGATGTGCTGGATTATTTTTTAAATATTTTTAAATATGATATTTTTTATAATTTTTTAATTTTTCCAGTTTAAAATCAATTTTTCACCATATATATATATATATATATATATATATATATATATATATATATATATAATGTTTTGAAACGTATTTGAAATATAAATTAAATATATTACCTTAACATATTGCTGAATTACTGATCAAGTGCTCTATAGATTACAAGGGGAAAAAATAAATATTTATAGGTTAAATATAATAAGTATATTTTTCCGCGCGAAGTACGCTTTTCTACTTCAGGCGGTTACACAATAAAAATAAATTTACACAATTTGCAATCATTCTCATACATCATAATTTTTTATTCTGATAATATTAATGTCTACTTAAATTGTATTTGAAATATTTTACTTTTATTTTTATGCAGTTATAATCCAGGACCATTTGGAAATTAAAAAAAATGCTTTAATGCATTGAAGTTAGTGGATTTTACATTTGATAAACTCAATCATACAACTTAGTACTAGTCCTGTAAAGGCCTGTGCACAATAAATATTCAAACAAATTAATGATTATATAGGTCATTATATGGTAAAAATCTGTAAAAAAAATAAGCATACTCTGATGTCGACCTTATAATTTACATTTGATCCAAAATTATGTAGTAATTAACTGTGTTTAGAAACCGCAAGTTGGCCATAATATGCAACCAACGTAAATAAGAATCAGAGACGTTATTTATTAATTAATAACATCATTTAGGTAGCAGTGCCAATAATCAAAATTAGACTCGCTATGTTCTAAGGGCAAGATTCTGATTTTTAGGATAAAAAGTTTCATGTTCTATCCTACTTAATTTTGAGAAACAATAAAATATGCAAGCTTTTTATTTTTTGATGTGTGAGAGCTTGGAAATTTTCCAAATCACCGACTTTGAGATACGCGATTATAGTTCTTTATCCAGAACAACTTTTCCCAAAAAGACAGTAAACTTTTGATATTAAATATAGTCTCACAACAGTTCTTAAGTATTAAGTTATTTCTAACTCAATGTCACGGTAAAGAGAAAAATATCATCAAATTCAGTATATTTTACACAAAATGTTTCAATTATAATTCTTTACCCTTCTCTCTTTTTTACATAAATGTAATTATTTTCTTTTTTCGTAACATAACTAGATTAAAATGTAGAACTATTCTGTACATTTCATTAATTATATAATCTACAGCTTTTTTTTAAATTATTTATAAGGAAAAGTTTATAATGCAGGAATAAGACCATCCTGAAAAGGGTTAAGTAATATTTTTTAAAGAAGGTTTTTAAATTTAACTCTATTTAGAGTAGAATATGATGCGAGTGTGATGCTGTGGTTAAGTACCTACTATCTGCACAAAAGTCTGGGTTCAAGTTCTGGGTAAACATGGATGTATCTCTTCTTTTGATCTTGTCTGAGAACTGTGTCCGGTTGTCTTTTGAGGAGAGCAATGTTTATAAACACATCACAAATAAATATTGTAGAATAGAAACATACTATTAATGCTCGTTTTCACGGGAAAAATTCCATAGAGACAAACAGATTCGCTCGAGAATTAAACTAATATTTACATTTCACGAGCAAAACCACAATATCCGGCTTTTGTATTGAAAAGGTTAAGTAATATAAGAAATATTATAATAACAATGATAGCAGACTTCAAACATTGGAAAAACTATCACGGGATAAAACATCTGAAACAGAAAATACTTTTCTGTTATAGAGACTGGTATAAAATATCGCCTTGTTTTCAGATTTGGCAGGAAAACCTCTGAATAATTAACGATCCATTGTAAAAGTTCCAGTAAAATTAACTTTACAACGTTGCCTTCTTAAATTTAAACGGAACAAAGTATTTGGAGAAAAGTCTAGTCTTGTTAATAGAGTTATACCAAGAAAAATAAAGTCAAAACTTTGATGTGAGATATTCATAGTTATTTCATCTTTCACATCCTTATCGCCCAATGAAAGGGGAATGGAAATTCCAAACCTGAATTTCCTGTAGCTTTGTTCCATTATCCCACAATGTCCTTGTAAAGTCCTGATGTCACGGATCGAACTTGTGGCTAATGTGCGCGAGCTTTAATGTGTGCCTTCCCCAGGATGTGCTGACCACCAAACCTTGAACCTCTTCCCCTCGGAAGGTGAGGTGTACCGAAATGTGTTTATAAACACCAAATTGCGAGGCGGGAAGGGTGTTCTACGATGAAACCAAGTATCCTTGGAGATGCGGAGCTCTATAATTTGAGGATTCCTCCCGAGCAGTGAGATGGGCTGTGGCCCCACCCTGTTTCATTTGAATCTTCCTCCGGGACATCATCCATTTCGGACGAGGGAGGGTCATGACTCCGGCCGGGATCCCGGAGGGCACATAACCTTTCGAACTACCGAGGTGGGGCGCTTAATAATAATTCTCACCCCTCCCCCGTCTAAGCCGCCCCTCAGCTATTGTCGATATTCTCTAGCGGTTTCGAGGCTCAAATTATCCGTGTGCTGATATGATAAGGATGTGGTCCGTGGGATCGGATCGGAAGACAATATTTTACGAGGAATATGCGCAGTTATATGGAGCAGAATGAGATTAGGCAATGTCGAATGGGAAAATGCTGTCGACGATTTGTGTACTTAAAAAATTATTTTTTCAGCTTATTTCAGCGCATGATTTTATTTCGGAGAAGTTCGTTTTCCAGAGAATTTTTTTTATTCCTCTAAAACCCCGAAAAATTAAAAATTCTATAACAATAATATAAATTACTGAAAACATGCAATTTAAAATAGTGATCTAAAAAATCCACGAATATTTTAACATACATAGATTAAAAAATGTTACTTAATAACATATGATGACCTTCATACTAATATGAATTCATAAAAAAGCATCAATAAAAAAACATTAAATTTTGACATAAAAGTTCTTTTGCTTTGAATAATGAAACAAATAATTAAGCATAAATATAGTATATTAATATTTCTCAATCAATGCAATGTAATTTATTTCATTAATATATCAACAAAGAGCGTTATAGTAATCACAATTTCTGAAGCACAACAATAGCTTTTCGATATAGCAACGTTTTACTTTAATATTAAGTGAATAAAGGGTGTATTTCCTAAGAAAGGCTAAATATGGATCACTATTGCATTCTTGGAGATTTCAATAAATTGCGTATTCTTGATTTTTTCAAAACTATACTTGACAGTATTAGTTCTCAAAAAATTTTTTTAATACAACGTTAATTCATCACTCACATTTCGTAGCTATTTAACATCTATCTTTATAATATTAATACTACCCAAATTGTAAAAAATTCTATCGATTTAAGCTATTTTATTTATATTTTTCATTCATTCAAAATGAAAAATCCTTCCATTGATATCATCTGGTGAAAAGCAGGAAGCCAACGCAGAGGTCTACTTTGTCACTTGACATTGATACACAATTAAAATACATTTATTCAGCAGAAATAGACAACTGAAATTATATCACAATAATATCTAAGCTAAGGTAAAGCTTTTAAAATCACGATTATTTTTAATTTAATGCAAAATTAACGATTCAAACCTTTCTGTGCTGCTGATAATACTGAATTACACATTAAGTGGCACAGGTGTCGTATAATCCATGATGCAAAATTCTGAGATTGGCGACTTTTTGGCGGATTTTCTTATATATCTGGCAACGTCGTTTTTATTACGTCATACATATGCCAATAAGAATTATGCAGAAAATTCTATTTTGGTAACCATAGTATTTACGTCATCGCGCACGTCACGATACGTCCTCTTGGCAACATTTCTTCATCGCCAAAAAAATTCAGAATTTAGAATCATGGATTATACGACACCTGTGCTCGTTAAGTATATATATATATATATATATATATATATATATATATATATATATATATATATATATATATATATATATATATATATATAAGAACAAATAGATATTGAATTTCATTAAATTTACTTTTCTTTAAAGTTAAGAACAAAAATTCCACTAATATTAAGGCAACTTATGTAAAAGATATAAGTTAAAATAGAATAATACAAAAGTGTGTCAAACTTTTAAATTCTTTATTAAACCAATAATGTTAAAGATGAAAGCATTTAAGATGGTAAACTTCCATCCAATCAAAATATATTGAGATGAATGGTGAAGCTAAAACTTTGCTCAGAATGACTCTCTAAAGTATTATTTCTTTCTTGTATTTTAAGCCTTACAAAATATTGAACTATATCACAACACTGAAATGACTAATTAATATGCTCAGAAAATTAAATACATGTCTATAAAATCAAATTGCCGGCATTACAGATAAAGGCAATGGCTCATAAATAAGAGAGCTGCGAGTAACCAACAATTAATCATGTCGTTTCATTTGGAACGCGAAAAACAAGTCGCAGGGAAGCTAAATGGGATTAGGTTTTTTATCTGCGATACGGAATAATAAAAATCTTTAAGAGTCGACGGAGAGTGAAATTCCGTGAATATTAAAATGCATCCGTGGGAGTTGTCGATATTCCGGGCACATTCACCATCGTTCAAAGAAACGCTATTAAAATCTTCATATTGTATTTAAATTGCTGATCAACCATCGCAAGAGTTGTTAGATCGGAGCATTAAATTTATGTGAGCCGTTGCAGCGTTTATGATTTTTTTAGCAATTCCTCAGGATGAGTTTTTGCAACACCCTTATACGATGTTGCAACAACCGCAGGGCCTTAAATCAAAAATCATATCATAAACTGTCACTGGCTTGCAAGTGAGTAAAAATATCAGTAATCCTTTGTAATATTTATTTAAAAATGTATCGAAATAACATTTTTTATCAGCATGATAAAAAAATGCAAGATTTGTTCTTAGTTTCAAGAGCATAAAGTGAGATTTAAGAGGGATATATATTTGAAACTAAACATGCATTTGCTCATAAGATATTCAAATATTTTTGTAATAAATGGTTTGTATTAGAAAGTGCAAAACAAAAATAAAGTTTTGAATAGTTATTGTATGAAGCTTAAAACAAATACAATAATATATTACACATCTTATAAGGTGTGAATTTTACAATGGGCAAGCTAAATAAATAAGGAAAAAGTTTTAAACAGAAAAATCTTGAGAATAATGTTTGCTTATCTTTTATGTTTAATTGTGTTCATTTTCGCGTATCCAAATTCAAATACTGAATTTTTTTTTCAGATGATAGCAGGGTCATTGTGTCTAATGGAAACGTTTATTTATCATTATTAAAAACATAAATGCCTATTTTTTGCCAATGGAAAATATACATCCAATTGCTTCGAGTTCTTAAAATACATTCAAGTCATGGGTAAAAACTTTAGTACTTTCCTCTCCAGACTTCCACACCCAGTTAAAGGTGGAATATAAAATAACAAATCCAATACTGCATTAAAAAAGTTTTTTTTAATGTTTAATATTTACTATAAAGACTACCAAAGTTAAAAGCACCACCTTTTTAATCTCAAGAATAGAACATGAAAATGTATTTCCTTAAAATGAAGCACTTTGAAAAAAATAAGAAGCTTTTTATATAATATCATTTAATGAAAGAACTTATATTGGGACGAAGTTTTATATAATGTAAAAAGTAAAACAAAATAAGGATCAGTATTTAATTCAGGCAAGTAAAGAAATTATAATCTAGCTTTATTTAAGCTCTTATAATGAATATAGTTGTTTCCTGAACACATTGTTTCAAACGACTGAAATTGTGTGCCTTTTGATACAAAATTCAGTCAAAAAATTTAAACAAGACAACTTAAAAGGAAAATCATTTTTCGTTCAGTTACTCAATTAGAACCAATTTTCGAATAAACTTCCCCTAGTAAAATTATTTTAATGCATTGTACTCGGTTAGGTATTGTAATACGCTTCATGTAACCCATTTCTGGCGACTGTGAGATAACTGACTCCTGAGCTGGCACCCTATTCTCGACGCAAACCACACTAGGAAGTTTAGTGTCTCAAAACAGTTTTATGGACACGAATTGACGGCTTAAGCATACATTGAACATGTTTAAATTGACCTATGTTTTAGAATACTAACTTTAACTAAAAGTAATTCACTTCAAACAGATATTTTACTAAAATAAATTTAGTGACAAAATGTTTTTATAATCATTATAAAACGGTTTGACTACTTAAAATTAATTTTGATTTAAGGGTATGATTACAATTAATTTGAGCTCAGCAAGTGGATTTTTTTTTTTTAACTGAATCGGCTTTTGATGGGTACGAAAGCTGCAAACACTCTTGCACAGCCTTATTAAAAGAGCTAATTCAAATTCAGCAATGCAATTCACAAGCAATCAATACATTAAAATGAAAGAACTGAGATTTTCTTGAGAAGGAAAAGTTCAAAAGGGGATGAATGGCTCTCCGGTTCGCATTAGAAAACAGCGATTGGCACTCGAGAGCGCCTTCGTCTGTGTTTTTGTTTCAATTATGGAAGGAGCGTGACTTTTCGGTGGAAATAAACTGATGAGGGTTCGTGAATACTTCGCAAATATGAATACCGATGAAACAAATCTAGCCCGGAAGAAAACTTCTTTGACAAAAAGGAAATTATTTCGGCAGAAATAATCTGATTAAAATCGATCGTAGACGCACAAGAGAGATGAAAGAGAGAACTTGCGTAAGGCATTTTGCTTTCGACGAGCAACTCCCTCCCCCTCTTTCATTCAACTTTCGTGTAACAAGTTTGCAATAAAAAATAAAAAATCCATCCCCGAGGCAAACGCACTGGTGATACTGAGATTGAGAGATTTCTTCAAAAGCGAGAGAACATGCCCTCCCCCCAAAAATTTTCACGATGATTGATTTAGAAAAGAGAATGGAGTAGGTATGGAACAAAAATAGGTTCGGAATTAAAAAGGAACACAACATTGCTACCGGACGATTAATGAAGTTAAAGAATCTGGTGATGACGGACATGAAATCTTAGTAAACAAACTCCACAACAATCAACTTCAAATAACGAAAAACTTTCTTTCCAATTTGTTAGCGTCGACGTTTATTTTCTTGCCAATACAAGTTCTATGAAATCGCGTATTAATCATAGAAAGCAAAATGAACTGGTTGTGTTATATTTCTCCGAGATTAATATTGATTCGTTAATGCTGTTATCATTTTAAACTCTTTGTAAATAGTGTCGCAACCTTATTATTTCATTAACTTCAGTAATAAGATAAAAGTGATTGAGGTTCGTCAAACGAAACAAAAGGGAAAAATACCAATTACATCGCTCTCAGAGTGGAAAATCGGTCGTCCGTGTTGTTCACAATTACCAAGACTATAATTACAATTTAAAATGTGGCAACACAACGTGATGAAGGCTAATCAAGAACATTAGCTGGAGTTGAATACGATAGCCAGCCCGTCAAATTGATGTAGGTCACATTTCAACACGATATTTTTTTAATAAATTGGCTATTTTATGTTGAGTTGTTAACGAAATGCTCTGAAATCTGCTTGAGAATTAATATATTTCAACAACAATCACATTTGAGATACCTCCACATGTAGCCATAAAGGGAAATAAGAAATTTGATAAAATTATTTCTATTAGTAAAACAATTTTACAGCTGCTTTTTTTTCATAACAATCGATTTCCAACCATCCTCTGATCATGAAAATGTTCGCAAAAAATGACCAACTAAACCTCAAGAGCAGTGATTCGCTAACCCTACGCCACAACACTTATTTTGTATGCTGCAAAATTTTAGAAATGCTTATAATTAAAATTATAATGTGCATTTTCTTTATGAGTAAAATAATAAACGTATTGTTGTTGCACTTCATATTTTAATATTTAATTTTACATTCAGAATTATTATCGTAAGCAATTTTACACACAGTAATAGAATAGGTAAGTGAACATTTTTTTAAACTTATCTTTTTTGTGTGTGCCATCAAATTTTAAAATTGTTAAAAGTGTATCGTGACAAAAAAAAAAGTTGAGAATCACTGTTCTAGAAATTACTAAAATTTAAGGACTTTGTTTTTTCCTCTGGCAAATATATATCTGAACGAAGATATTTTTGTTTGATAATCAATAAATCACACACAGTTATCAATCTATCATTTTTGATGAAACAAAATAAGCAAAGATTGTCTCGCACACAAGCGAGCTACAAGCCTCTAAACTATTAAGTTCCAAAATAGTTTTTGTCGTGAACTCCAGTTGTTGCATGCAAATACTCTCAGTTTCATGCTTGCAGATGATTTTTCTTTATGTTGAGGAAATTCCCTTTGTAATAAGACCTTTGTTGTTTCCTAAAGGCTTATCTACCAATTCGTTAACGGTTTCAAATAAATAACTGGTTATTTGATAGCTACCATTGCAATATTTAGTAAATGACAACTACCAAATAACCAGTCATTTACTGTCGTCGAAATATAAGAATCTACGAATATTTAATGAACATAAGCTTTCAGAAAATATTACTTTGAACTGGTTTAACAAAAAAAAGTTCAATTAATCAAAAAGGAATTCTCAGCCTGAACATTCAAATAATCGAAAACGAACTGGAAACTATGAAAACTAAGGAGTTTAAGGTCAAAGACTTTTGAAAATGTAATGACAAAATATAATTTTTAAAACAATAAAAGAAATGTAATTCATTTTAAAGTCTTGACAAATAAATATATATCATCAATGTTTTCAGAAATTATGCATGTTATTGGAAATTAGAATTCGTAATATCACAGAAAAATTGAACTTGTTTTTCTTTTTACTTGGAAAAATGATCAATAAACTGTTAACATTATTTTCCACTAATATGGTAAAAATTTATCCCTATATGTATAATAACATTTGCGATACATCATTATTTCATTTCTTTCAGAGAATAAATTTCAACTCTTATAAAATGACTTTCGAAATGTCAATTTTCTTTAAAAAAAAGTACTCAGAGGGTGATTGCTGTGAAAAACAGTTATAAACATACCAGAGAAAAATTTAAATGCCACCGCGTAGTTATACCTATCTTTAAAATTTAGTTATCAATCAATGTCTACGCGTATTTTCCTATTCTTCTTCTTTCAATTATCCCTTACTCAGATAGGAAAACATTGAAAATATTTTTTATAGACAACTACAAGTCAAATCAATATGGTAGTCCCGGATTAATAACTATTTGTATTTTTTATTTTCCAGTCGCAAGGCTACTCACTTTTATAGCAATACGTAATGTTTCGTGAAATGCTTCTAATGAAAAAGAAATGTTTGTATGAGAACAAGGAAAAATCCATTATAATGCATCGTAAATTATAACTTTATAACTTGATTACTTCGATATTTTTCTTAATTATGCTGTTTTTGTTTCGTTTTGCATGATACTCAAATTAATAGCAATCAACAAACATTTAAATAATCATTTTCTATTTTGAAGCAAAGATAAAAAAAAAAAATTGTAACATAAATATTTTACCAAGACCTTTACCGAAAATCAGAGGCTTTATCTGAAATTCAAGATTTAAAAGTTTTTGCAATTTTAATGAGAAATGTTGTATTAATACACAATATTGTACTTATATTAACGATCAATATTTGTGCTCATGCGCTCTTTCAAGAAGAGATGGAGTGAGGGAATAACCAAGCGGAAATGCTTAAAACACTAGGATGCGATTTGCAGTCCAACGTGACTTACTTAAGTGTTATAACTGCACGATTTTTTTAAAATCCAGTTCTTCAAACACCAATGGATTACATGGAAGTCTAGTCATAAAACACCGCAAAGAGCGCTTTTTTTTATTGGGAAGACCAAATTGGCCGATAACGATCGGCTAAAAAAAAAAAAAAAAAAAAAAAAAAACATATTCCCTTAAATTTCACCCATTACGTTGCAGGTGTGCCTCAGGGTAACATACAGAAAAAAAATAATAAATAGAAAGCTGTAACTGTTGGATTTTTTTTACTTCTTTTGCCGGAAATCAATCCATTAAATCGACCCACAATGCCCATTGTTAAAAGAAGACAAGTTCTTTTACGTTTCTTGAGACATGGTCACAGTTAAAAGTAGTCTTGGAAAGTAAAACAGAATTTAAAAAAAGTGATAGTAAACATGAGATGGAAAGTGAGTGAAATATTCTTACTTAAGTGGATTTTCTGATTTACTATCCAGATATCAAGACGCTTTCAGATTCTATTGTCTGCACTAGAAACAATTCACAAAACTAGTATACAAAAAGATGCAAATGTATTGCTTTTTTTTTCATTGATCATTTATTAATGATGATACAAATTCTGAAATGTTTCTCTTTATTCTGAAACTAAATACAAATTTTAAGCATCTCATTTAAATCCTATCCAAACATTTAAAATAATTGAAAACTTACTACAAAAATTAATATTAATAATTGAAATTAAAATTAAAATCTGTATCAAAAACGAATATAAGGAAGCAGTTTTCAAAGCCTCCATATAAATTTATTTAAAAAATACAAGTAAACATATGGATACAAATTACTTATGTCACCATCGAAAATAATTTATTTTATTTAGATCAATTGTAATTAATTTTTTGCTCACTTTAGATGAGCTGTTCCTAATAGGGCAAATTTGCGATTTGTTTCTGTAATTCGTATGAAACTAGCTACAGAAACATATGGTAAATTTAACGCTGAACTGTCTGCTGAATAATTAATGATCTACTTTCAAGTAAACAATCATGCAAACGTTCGGTGTGGATGGCTGTATTGATTTGAAACCACATCAAACTGTAAATCTAAGTAGCATTAGTTCTCAAATACAAACAAAAAGACATTAAATGATGAAGCAAATTAAACTGAATCACAAATTTTATAAACTATACAATTTATTTTATCACTGCAACATCATAGTTCAGGGATATAATACAAATCTTTGAGGTAGACAATTACAGGTTCAATACTAACTATTTATGAATAACTGGTGCTGTATATTGCATTTCTAGATAATGCGTGTATGTTTAACGAGATGAGTGTTTGGCATTTTTCAAGGTCCCCACCCTTGAGACGCAAATTTATGACCTATAAAAATCCTCCTTGGAGGCAGAATAGGGCGGAAGTACAAATGACTTGCACCAGCTTTCATCTGTTAATTTATTTGATGCCAATGCATCTTGAAATGAAGGTCATTTGTCTTAAAACATACAAAATATAAAAGGGATAGGCTATTATAATGCTTGCATAATAATAAGTATTATGTGAATTCAATGATTTTTTAAAGGAACCAAGCTATTTAAAATCTAATCTGGTTTTTGGTTTGCTATTCTTTTACTGTCAATATTTGCACATGTGAAGCAGTTAGATACAGGCCCTCAGTTTAATAAGGACTCCAAACCATTTTTAAGCGCGACTTGACTAAAAATATTTATAAAGATTCCGAGGTTGGACTCAAACCAACAAAGTAGTGATCTGCAAGCTTTGTGTTATCTATTTTGCGGTCGATCGGCTTGTACATTCGGTAAGCGTAGAGTTTACAATTGATGAAGATGCAGAAATTAATGGAAAAGGTACCAACCGTTTTGTAGATCAATGATTCTCAAATGTTTTATACATACGTACCCCCTAAGAATTGAAAAAGTCGTAACTTATCATTGATTATCCCATTAACTTTTTATGATTCAAATAAATTCTGTGTTCATGACTGATTAACTTTAAAAAAATACATTAAGAAAGCATAAAGCGATCAAAAGAATATCGATCTTATCTAACAGGTTTTCAAAATGCGAATATTTTAATAATTTCAGTATTTAGTTGAATACATTTAATATTATTGAGCACAGGCAATTAGTTAGAAATCATTAATCCCAAAGAAAAAGCGAATAAAAAAGTTAAATGAAATATCATTTGGAATAACAATTTATAACTATAAGTATTTTAATTTCACTCTGCAATTATTTCCATTTACTAAGAGCAGAATTATCGAGAAAATCCATGAATCCCTTTTGCTACTGATTTTAAAGTCATACTTATTCTCATTTGCACAAAAAATTTGCCAAAAGAATCATCATAATGTGATACTTTTTTATCACATTAAATTAAACTTTTGAACGATATAAAAAATTTGAGCATGCATTTTGATTGACGCTTAATAAATATTAAATTTAATTAAAAATGAAAAGTTTAATTTAAAATACACAATTTGCCTTTGATTTTAATAAAACTTTTTCCTTGAGTTTTAAGTTTAGTGATCTACTCTGCAAGTTCATTATCACCCTCTGTTAATCTAAATAAACTGAATAATTTTATATTCATGCCATATACTATACTTTTTATGAATGTACTTTCAATAATACTATTTTCTTAAGCTCATGCAGAGGAAAGTGCAACAACATTTTACAAAAATTTTTCAAATTTTTAGTTAAAGTGAAAGGCAATAACTTTATTTTGTAATTTTTGTAATGAATTGTTTTAAATATTTAACGTGATTATATATATATCATATATATATATATATATATATATATATATATATATATATATATATATATATATATATATATAATCACGTTAGAATAAATCTTTGATTTTCTGTCATAGTAATTAGCATCTCATTTCACTATGTGATTGATTCCGGTTCAAATCCTACTAAAAATAATTGCGTATTGAAACTTTGGTTTTGTGACTTTTTTTTTAATTATACTTAAAAACTGCCTTCAAGTGTTTCTTATTGATTTCTTTCAAGTCACAACCAGTAGCCTGCAATCATAGTAAAGTGGAAATTAATTACACAAAAAAATTCTTGAAGAGAAATAGGAAACATTAGCAAATACAGTGAACTTTCAAGTGAAATATTTATTCTAAATATATTAAGCTCTGCATTCAAATTATGCATGGACAATTTGATAAAGATATCCTGTTTCCACTTAGGTTGCGGCTGACACGCACAACGTGCGGCGGGAGAAATGCATGGCCTATTACGGTGGCCAGTGAGAATGAATTATAACTCACCGCGACTACCCTTATGTGCGATCATTTCACCACCACTAATGGCAAAGTAATGCGTTTTCCGATAATAGGGTCGCGCAGGAAAGCTTAAATATGTCTTCACCTATTGAAATAACTCTTCTTTTACTTGCATTACCTCGGCTATCAAAAAAGAATTCTCCTCTTAAGAATGTACTGCGATTATTGGCGGCGGAAAAAAAAATTACTCTAATTACACTAATACCTGAACGAAATAAATTTCAAGATCAATGGTCAAGATGATAAAAAAAAATGGACTAAGGAAAAAAAGTAATATATCAGAATCTATTATGGAATAGAGTTAAATTTAAATTTAGTTCATTAATGCCATGAGCGTTTTCATCATCCTATTTGAATGGACTAATTTTTTTTTTTCTCACTGTGTAATAAATGTTGAAACTTTTTTTATTCATGTCGATTCAGCCAAAATATGATATGAGAGTTTAATGAGAAATTATATGCCATGCTCATAAGGTAATATTTGATATTTTATGGGAAGAAACAAACATTTGTTTAATCTCAAATGAGCAATAACAACTGGAAAAGAGCAATTTATTATTAAATTACGAGTGTATCTTTTAAGTTGATTCTTTTATAAGCCAATAATGCGTTTCGGTTTATTTTTTTTTTCAATATAAATATTAGACATTTTAGTTTCAATTGCACAACTGTGATTTTGGCACCTTATTCTAGGAAAAAAATTGAAAAGGGTGCAACAGCGATTATTCTTAGAACACATACACTGCGTGAATCAAATTAATAAACGTGAGAGACACTGGTTGGCATAGATTAGGGATTGCCACACCTTTCAGGTTACCTATTCTGCTAATCGAAACTACTAAATTTGCCCCGAAATTTTGAAGCACGATTGAATGACAAGATCGACATCTGAGCTGGCATCCTTCTTTCTACACCAGTCCACACATTAGCAAGATTAGCTCTGATCTTTTCTCTTATCATGAAAATCTTCCATTGTTACAAATATCAATTTACCCCATCACCTAGTCAACGACGCTTTTTCCCATCAAGCCACAATGGTTCTGATTAGTAATTTGAAGAGCAACCATTACATTGCTGATGTTTAATAGCTTATGGCCTCGTTTAATATTTGAAGCTTTTGTAACGCTTCATTTAGCAAAACAATGGGAATTTTCAAACCTTTCTTTTTTTGCTGCAAATCATGATTGACTATTGGCTTGGCCCACAGTAATTTTCAGATTTCACACCAATTGAAAGCATCGGATCAATTAAACAGATTGCCTCTCGACACTCATTACGATAGATAAACAGCTCCATATTGTTGAGGCTACCTAGATTGCTATATTATTATACATAATCAACTCTGTGTTTGACTTCCCGTTTAAATGGTTAAGGGCTTTTATTACAAGCACTCGTAGTGGTCTGTACACTGCTTTTTGAAGGTTTATATCAGCATATGTCTGGTAGAATTAAATTGCTTGTTCTTCTCACTGTAATCCAAATAAATATCTTTGTGTTGTTCCCATTTTCTTTTTTTGTATATACAATTTAAGGTCAATAGGGTTGCATAGTGATCATGAAAATAATCGGTATCTTAAGTACTTCAGTTTTAAATTCTAAAATAATATATTCCTTCCAAGCATTCTTATTTGTCCATTCCTCTTTTTCTATCAGGTAACTAGGAATGTCGAGAGAATTTAATGAAATAAACTAGCGTAAGCAAGTCCAGCTATGTTTGCGATATCATATGCAATTCAACATTTTCAGTTCTGGGAATATTTTTCCTTATGATTGGTCAAACATACATATATTTGTTCAAATGTAATCTAATTAATTATCTAAGCAGTAAATACCATACAAAAAAGTAAAGAATATTCGAGTGGGAAATATACTCCGCTCGTTGTAATACGGACAAGAAATGATCTTTTGTACTGCATAACCTGATTCGTTTCATTATTCAGTTTTTTCCAGACTTTTGTTTTTTATTTCTTTGACGTAACCCATATTCATTTCCTTTTCCTGGTTACGGTGTGTGCGCAACCCCCTTTCAGTGTCATTCAATTACACCCTCAAAAGCACTCGCCGGAACAACCACCATCAGTGCTTATTTCTGTTTACCTCGGAAACTTCATTTAACCATATGGTATTTCGATATCAATTTTCATGGAAAAGAAAACTGATGAGACACAACAATATGAAATTTTACTCTACTAATAATAAAATTAAAAATAAATGCCCTCACCTGGGATATTATTTTTAGAAAATTATATTAAAAAACATATCCATAGTATTACCTTACATGAGGGACATTTTCAGAGTGCTTTTTATTAAAATTTTCAAAGAGCTGGAATTATGTTATAACTGGGATTTATCATAAAGAACACATGTATTAATAATATAAATAAAGATTTTGACACTATCAGCATAGTAATCGCATTTAAAAATTCATTTCCAGTTTGAGAAGAATTTTTATGACAAAGATATTAGAAATATTATCGATATTAAAGTCTAAAAACTTTTATCGATCACATTTATACTGTCTCAAAAAATGCCATTATATTGTATAGTTACTGTTAAAGTAATGTCTTAAAGTGAATTTGAATTTTTGAGTAATAGCTTCTAAATCAAACATTTTATTTACAACTAAAACAAATTGTAAAAAAATTCAAATGAGTGCGTAAAGAAAACAATATGAAGATAAAAGAATTTGCAGCTCTGGTACATGAATGATTTTAATTACAATTCAACAATTCGTATGTTCCAATCTAACTTCTTATATGAATGTTAGTAATAGAATGATATTCAGAGTTAAATCTATATGATAGATATGTGCAATAATACCAATCTTTTACTTTTTTACACGACTTTCTTTTATTTTTGCATATGCTCATTTTTGCTAAATAATATAGTTCGTAATGTTAAATAATTTTTCAAAAAAATACAACCATATACATATATAGCAGATAATATGACAACATAAGCTACTTAATAAATTTTGGTTTGGTAAAATACATAATGCTACAGATGAATTTTTATTCATTTGACAAGATTTTCGTGAATAATTCCATGACCTCGAAATAAGTTGGAGATTTCATAACAAAAACTAAATATTTCGTTTTAATTCACAATTTGTTTCGTATTGATTTAGAAGTATTTATCAACAATAAAAAAGGAAGGAAATGAAAAATATTTCCTCACAATAATAGATTATTGTTATTGTTATAAAAACTTGTTTTTGTTTTTAAAATACCTTATTTTTTTACACACCTGAGGAATTTTACTAAAAAAATGTGTGTTAACTTTTTGACTCTTTGACAAATATTTAAATTACGTTAAATTTCACGTGTTAGTAATATCAACATAAAACTTCATAGTTTCCATACATGAATTGTATTAAATATTTCCCATTAAATTAACGGAATCTTTTGAATTGTGTAAAATGTTACATGACTTCCCTGTTTAATATAAATAATTAAAAAATCAATGAATATGTATTAAATACAAATATTGTGAATATTTTATATTCTCACACTAACAAAAAGCGCAAATTCTTAAAGAAAAAAAGTCATATTTTACAGAAGTGAGATGATTTGTTTATTATCATTCTCATAATTTCCACTTATTGAATAAAAATAATTATTTTATACAATCATATCAATTAAACATAATAACTCATACACTAGAAACTGCAATTCCTTTAGAAATTTTTTTAAAAGTATTATACAGTTCTAACAGAACAAGAGTAAAATTGTTTCGCTCTTTAGTGTAAAGGACTTAACTCGTATTTTCTTTCACTGTTCAGTTCCATTTATACCAAGACTTGATATAAAAAAGAACAGTCCCGTGATTTCCCAATCTTGCATTGATCCCTAACAAATCGCATTGTGTGATAAATTGAAGCTACTAAGAGCATTTATCCCCAAAACAAAAGAAAAGCGCGAATCTCTGATTCCAGCTAAAACCACCGGAAAGGATAAACCTTATTTCATCCATTTACATTACTCGCCGAAGAACAAAGAAAGTTGGCAACAAAATGTCCATAGTTATGGTACATATTGGGATGAGAGATATAACAATAAATCACAGCTAAGAGGTAATAAATATATTAATATTATACACGCAATGCTACTTACTTACATGCTATGGATTTGATGCTAGACTCTAGGAAAGTTTTAGCAAAACGAATTGTGCAAATAGTAAATTCGGGATTTACTAGAAATAGGGAGAAATACACTTTCTTTGGATTTATTTTTAAGAATTGTTCAAATATTAAAATTCAGCGAATGTAATATTTTGAAGATTTGTTATACTGCGCTGATTATTGAAGAAAATAATTCATTTTTGCTCAAATTATTTCTTTAATTATAATCCTTTGTAGATACTAAAATTTAATGCTTTTGTTCCAAGTAAATAGTTCAAAACTCAATTTCCTTATATATTTAACATTATGTTTAACTTTGAGGACGAAACTCACCAAATATAAACATGACACACCAAACATACCAAAATGAAAATAATATTATATATATATATATATATATATATATATATATATATATATATATATATATATATATATATATATATATATATATATATATATATATATATATATATATAAGAGAAAATGTTTTCACAGTTTATCAAATAATTTCATTGTTGTTTTATTTTATTACTGTGTTACTCTGGAGATCAGTAAAATAAGATGTAATTTAAATTTTTGTCCAAAATCACCATTAGGAAAACATCTAAGAAAATAACTTTATTTTTATAGTCAGACCATATAAGTTCTGAAAAGAAGATATTAGAGATAAAGAATCTTTCCTTTTTTTTGAGATGTTATATAGTCAAGAGGTTACCAATACTCAAAATGTTGAGTAACATCCGATAGTAGTAATTTCCTTATAATGTCCGGTTGCTAGGATCTTATTTCCTCTTATTCGGCTCTACAAGGGGCGGAAGTGATGGCATATTATTCAGTGGGGCTCGCAGTGGGTATGACCCTGAAAGTGGGTGGATTTTCGTAATTTAGAAGAGGGGGACTTTGCAGAAGATCCCAGATTTGGCCTGCCACCCACATAGATATTATTTCACTTGGGCATTGCGACCACGATATATTTTAGCTAACACAACGAATCTTCATTGTATCAGGACTTGAACTCATTACCTGCCGATAGTAAGAACTCCTTAACCAACCAAGCCACCGCCATTTCTAGTATGAATATTAAAAGTAAACATAGTCTAAAAGCAGAAAATACCAAGACTTCCATTCACAAAGACTATAAAATATGATTTAACACATGCACATTTATTCTACTCTTATTTTCTATTGAAAACTCAAAAATACCGTTTTAAAACTTCTTTTCACATCATATTAAAATCACCTCACAATTTTCAAACGAATTATTTTTATTTATCACTAATCCAAATAAAATATTTCATTCTTAAGAACCCCTTAAAACTAATCTCCGAGATTTTAAGAATAGTCGCATTCATTTATTTCTTCTAAATGAAATTCTCAAAACACTTTTATGGAACGCTTTCATATCATTCAAATAATGCTTTGCGTGTTTTAATAACTGGGTGACATTTAAAATACACGTTGAATTATTAAAAGGAATAAATGATCACGCTGTTATTCTAAATGAATAAGAGTGCAGTGCTTCTCTCTAAAGAGGGTGAGAGCATTAATAACAGTTTCCTCAGTGTCGTTTCCTGAAGGGTGCTTTGCTTAATGGAATTCGAATGGCGCTGTTTATTAAAATATGCGCGTGATTCGTTAATATTTTAGTCCAGCGCGGGAAAAATAACCGAGAAAGTTGCAGTTAATGAAACTGCTTCGAGAAAATAACATGATATTCGGAAATTATTTGCAATTCTTTTATTACGATGCAGAAGTATTTGATTGAAAAGACTATCTCATTACTTGAATAATGCATTTGATAATTTTCTTTATAAACTTTTATTCAAAATATGAAATACTAAGCAGGTGATAAATATGCAATTAAATATTAAAATACGTGAAAAAATATTTGATTCGTAAATTTTGGAAAGAACTCCTTTTGGATTTTAAAAATTTTATTTAAAAATATATAACTAAGCTAAATGTACTTTAAAAAAATTGGAAAAAAAAATTTTAAGCAATTTTTTTACATTTTTTATATTTCTTAAATAATAATTTTACATTATTAGATGTTAAAAAATGTCAGATAAAATACACTAAAAAATATTATCACTAAAATTATTTGAAAAATATTTTATGGAATCTACCTTGAGATTTTAATGTTTGTAATTACATGTTAATATAATTAAAGAACTGTATTATGGAAAAATTGTTTTATTGTATGTTGTATTCAAAATGTTCTTTCGGCAAAATAAAGAATTCAAGATATTCTTTTGATAAAAAAAAATGAATACAGAAAGTGCAATATGAATTTCTAAAAAGATTCACTTATATGTGAACACTTTTTTAATTTCTTTTAGAACATTATTTTTTTCTTAAGGGAACTAAATAGGAACCATCTTTTAGCTGACGAAAACATTAATATATATATATATATATATATATATATATATATATATATATATATATATATATATATATATATAAGAAATTTTTCTTTAGGGAATTCAAGTGATTTAAGCAATCTTAAAAAATTTACAATTGATATAGAATTTTAAAATAAATTAACAACAGAAAAAGTTAAACATTTTAAATAAGTAGAAATTTATGTTTGATCAGGAAAAATATTTTATTTTTTGGAAACTCGAATTACAAAAATCATTAAAAACATTAGAAGATTTTATACAACACTTCAAGAATGGAATGAGGATCATGTTGCTAACCAAGAATTTAAAAATTAACATTCTATACGTAATTCACAACAATTACTTTATTTAAAAGACAGTGCGATATTCATCGCCAAGAAACGGATGTGGCCCGTGTTTCAGCAAGAAAACTCTTCAAATACAATACGATTTTTGTGTTCCTAAAAGCACTTTGGTGGTTTTTCTAAATTAATCTTGAAAATGGACACGTGACTCATCGAAAGTAATTACTCTTAAGAACAAGAGAATAAAAACAGCAGCATCTCAGAGAATTTTAATGACATCATATAAGAAATTTGGTTCGAGTTAAAGGAAATGGGAAGACAAAAATAATTACTGTTTATTTAGCAATCGAGAACCAAAAAATTTATATTGGTTCTTGATTGCTAAATAAACAGTTCTATGAATTCGCTGAGAAACATCTGATTATTCCCTTTATTTATAAGGCAAATATTTAATATGAGAAATCACGAATTGATTTTGCTCATTCTAAGCGATCATAAAAATTTATATATGCACTTTATGGAAAACATTAACAATAATAAACGAAAATGAGAGAAATAGTTTTTCATAAAGTATATAAGATTAATTTCCAAAGCGGTGCATTTTTACAAGCAAAGTTCTGATTGAGGCATAAATGTTTATAATATGTCAATAGAAAGCATATCCATTGAATTTTATTTTTTGAATCAAAAGAAGGTAATTTTTTTAAGAAAGTATCTCAGTTGATCATTACAGAATTGTTAATGGAACTTAATTCACAAGGGTATGTAATACTTGATATTTTATGCAGACTTCGAAGTTTATCTCGAAATCTTCACGTTCATTGAAATGGAATGACACGGTTTGATGTTAGATGCAATGAAATAATGTAGTATAGATGTTTTGCTTTTGTTTTCTCTTTGCATATCTATCGAAGTTTTCTAGTACTCTACCAAAGGATATATAAATTGTTTGTAACCCTCTGTTCATTAAAAACATACAAAGAAAGGAAAGCACTATGGATGACGTAAATGGCTTAAAATAGCAATAATCTTTAACTTGCGATGATTTCTCTGAATTTTTGAGATACAATTAAGCTTTTAAATTACTTATGAAATTTTAGGAGAGTCCAACATACCATCCTTGAACATCTATTCAATTTTGTATGCGAATTTATCAAAGATTAAGCACATCAGGTATATCTCCATTAAAATACTCTTCGAAATGAGATTAATATAAACGTAAGCTATTTTTTTTAAATAAAAAAACTAAAAATCTCAAACATGTATATCAAATGAATAAGATATAGATTCAATCACTTTAATATTTTACTTTCATGAAACTCAAGTGACAATCTTATTGAAAGAGAAAATGTACTGGCACAATGGGGAATCAGTATTCTTATATACTATACCAGATATATAAGTATACCAGTTAGCTGTATACTTAGTAATTATATAATATACAAGTGAGCTGTAACTCTCTTTTGTCGTTTTAGATTGATAGCTTTGATTAGTTCTTTACATGAAAAGGAAACAGCATATATAATTTTTTTATGGTACGTTGTCTTTCTACTATTAGGGATATGGGAGCACCTTCAAAGGGCCATCCTTTACTTTCTTTACGTTCTGAAATGTCTAAAAAGAAAAAAAAAGTGATATCTATGTTTTATCACCAATTACTACTGTAAAATCAATGCTGTGAGCATCATCTTTGAGTGTTAAGGATTTCTTGCTGATTTTGACACGCTCCTCTTTTGATGTACTTAATTTAAAAAATTCATTGGTAAATTATTATTTCTCCAATACTATATATATATATAATATTTTTCATAATGCTGACCTTCATACACGCTCTTCATCCTGAAAAGAATTTGGGACATGTGTGAATTCCTTTTTACTTAATATCATTTTAAAATCACAACTCGATAATGTTTCCGGAACCTATTCCATTTTTCATCATGTTTAAAATTTCTACTTTATATTAATAGCAATTCACCAATTAAAAAATACCATCTAGTGCGATAAATTAGTACACATCTTCAAATTTAAACGTTAATTTATTTTACTATTTCTAGTTTACGTCGTCTCAAAGATTTTATAAAAATAATAACATTTTTTTTAATTGTGTATAATTGCCTTAATCAGTGTAATAATTATGATACTAAAATTAGCATCACAAATATGAAACTGACGAATGAATACTGTAATTAATTTAATACATTTTAAATAAAGAAATAAAAGTAGAACCTCACATATAAAAAATGGGATAGCAATTTGGATGTCTTTACAATAGATTTCTTTTACTATGATTTCTTTTCATGGTATCTTATTACTCTTTAATCGTTAAAAGAATATATTATTATTTAAATATGTATTTTAGCAGAACTTAACTTAAATGTTAAGCAAAAATTTCCTTTCCTCCTTCCCTAAAATTCTTGCAATGCATTTTTAATTATGAGGCCTGCCGAAGTTAAGCTTTGTGACGTGTTATTAAAATACTGAAAATGTTTTAAGATTTCTTCCCATTTTGATTAAATTATTGTATCCTTTAAATAAGGTAATAACTATTAACACTACATATGCCTACATTTTGTAATATTTTAAGCATTTTTAGTCATATGATTACTTTATCAGGACAAATTCCATTCCGAAATCTTTAGTTAGACCGGAAACAAAAGGAATTTTTCCCCCATAGAGCCACTCAGAACAAAATGCGATTTCCCCCATAAAAAGACTTTAATGCTACACCAAATGCGACACGCAATGCTCCTCCTTAGAGCAGTTTTAAACTTTTTCAGCGATCAGGGTCGAAAACAAACACAACTACCTTTTATTTTCCCGAGCCAATTCCCGACCCCTCCTCACTTGAGAATTTACTGCCACACACCGTCTTCTAAGATAATTGAACATGTGACTAAGTGCCTCCGCCGGACAATTTCACATCTTCGCTCCATTCGGAAATGGAGTCGAACTTTCTGCATGGAGCACTCGATTCTATCTTTGAATTCTGATTTATAATCATCGCTCCCCTCGGAGCCGGCTCGCTCTAATAAAATCTCTTTATAACAGATATATATACTTTTTTTTTTGTTCCAGTACCTTATCATAAAATTGGAATGTATTTCCCCCTTTGCTTTTGCAGCCTTAAGCTAAAAACGATGGCTTATAAACAAAACAAATGCAATGAGGGAGGGGGAACTAGGTGGAAAAACCATTTTCAAGTGAAAGTGCGGAATGCAGTGGAGTGCTGTATCGTAAAAAATCCACTTCTTCGATTTAGGGTTATGACGCTTTTTTTTTATGAAGGGGATAAAATGTTACATGTTGAAGTCATTTTTACTGGCATCAAGTGGGACTTGCATAATAGTAGCGTTCTTCGGTATTTCTGGTTGTGATGCCACGAAGAGTTCGTTGTCCTTGTCTCTCATATTTCCTTTCCATTTGAGAAAATGTGAACTAATAAGAATGACAGGTTGAAGTGGTTAAAATATTGACTCGTGTTATAAAGAAGCGTTTTAATTGTTCTCATATCGCTTTATTTTACTTCGGAAAACGTCGGAGAGTGCGGAAACCGAAAGCAAACACTAAAGAAAAGAGTTTCAACGTACTCAAAATGCATAACATTGCTTTCATTGGCCGCAAAACATTTTCTCAAATGACGAAAATTTCGATTACTTAAGTTACATCACAAATTTTACATGTAAGAAAGAACGCAAAGTATATTATGGAAAATTATATGTAAGTATAATGCAGAAAGAATAAATTATGTTGAATGAAAAAAAACATTAATTGTTATTATATCTATCTTATTTATTCCAAACTGAACATTTTCAGTGTGTTCAGAGACATTTTCAAGACAAATAAACTAAGAACCTTTCCACAAGATTAAATTGCAGGTATGTAAGATTACCAAACTGTATGCAAATTTCGAACAAGAAAATGAGCTTTCTCATTTAAATGAGTAAAAATATTTTAACTGACAAGAATTTTATTTAATACTGACTAAAAGAGTACCAACATTTTATTTATCTTCAGATATTAAAATACTATAACCGTTATTCTAAGTACATTATATAACTGTGGAAATGTGGAAATTTAGGTCGTTAAAAACATCTTTTTTTATCTCATAAGCTGTAAGATGTGTTTCCTAAGCCAATTAAAAACAAATTTATGGAATTCATATGCTTAATACATACTAACAAATCAAAAATCAGATTTTCATTTCCACTCGTGTGCTAAAATCTGTTCTGAAATAACATTACGCTTACAAAATGAAACGCTTACACATGAAGAGAAACGAATCCTTATGACTCAAATCCATGTTTGTATGGAAGCTAGAAAATGGTAGAAGCAGAAAGTTCAGATATTGGCGATATTGAGATACATTTTCGAACTCATTATTTAACTTTGTTCAAAAAAAATGTAAGGCATTTTTTTTGAACGGGATTATAAATTTTTTGACTAGAGTGATGTTTAGAACATTGCTTATAGTTCATGAATTATGATATGACTCATCCTAAATGCATGTATTTACACAAAATTTCTTATAACTGAACATTTCTTACGATTATATAAGACAGTTTATAGCTGAAAAATGACATCACGATACAAAAACATTCAATATAATTGAAAGAACACATATTTCTGTATGATTTAAAATTTATGAAAATTTTACACATATGAAATTTTCAACATGAATTTATTTAAATTTATTACGTAATGTCGATGACGTAAAGGTTAATTCAAGCTTATAATGTAATTTATATTGCTTATAAGCGTAAAGTCGAAATTCATAGGTGACGAACATTAAATTACCATGAAGATGACAACAAATAGTTTTAAGAATATTTTGTGATATCGGTGCGTGAATTTTCACATTTCTTAGTAAATTTTAACAAATATATGAGTCAATTCAGAATCACTATGACTTCAATAATTAATTATTTATTAAAAACGCATTGTCCTCTCTCTCTCTCCTATTTCCACATATACCGCTTATTTCTTGAAATATTCCTATCGGCAACAGGATTTTTTTCTCTTTAATTTCTTGAAAACATATTCAGAATTCGATAACGTCAGTACAATTATTGTTTTTTGAATAGGAATTAAAGAGTTATCATGTTATTAAAAATTATACTGTTTAATCCCTAGTCAATCATATTTTAAATTATTGCTGTCAGAATTTTCTATTCTGACAGCAATAATTTGTATGAAAGTTTGCAGGAATGAATGTAAGAAAACTGCTTAGAAGCTATAAATAACTTCAATCAAAAATAGTTGAATACATTCAAAATGTTTCAGTCAAAAAGATTAGATTAATGAACAATCAAACATATAGACTACATTTATTAACACATCAATGGCAACATACGTCATTTAAAATAGCTAGAGAGAGAAAAGTATTTTTGGAAAGTAATAAACATAGAAACAACAATATGAATCAATATTTTTCAATGTAGTATTTTTTGCATCAACATTCATATTTCTTGTCAATGGAAATATTTATATATGGTGAATAGCAGTGATTAAAATGATGTTGCCAATGGTAACATGAAATAATCGAATACAAAGAACAATAACCAATACCATCTTTATGATTCCATTGATGTTCACCACTTCCATATTATTGGAAAATTTGATAAATTAATCAATTTGATTTTTTTCACTGTCTTTTTCTCTTCTGTAACCTTTCTAACTCAAAGACTTATAATTCGAATGAAAAATTGAAATTGCGAAGGCAATCCTCAATCCCATTTTCACTCCCCCCACAAGCTCATAAAAAACATTCCAGTTGGCGTTCACGTCTTACAAGGAAACCATTTTATTTCCTCTGTCATTTCAAGTTTGATTTAACGTTAACCGTACCCGATGTGTCAGTAGAGTTGGAAGTTCTCCGGGAAAAAAGATACAGTGTGACAGCAGTACAAATAAGAGATAAATTGTAGTCGCTTTCCTTTGGCGAATAAGATGTCACTCCCCCGTTAACTGCTTCTGCTTTTTTTTTTTTTTTTTTTTTTTCAATTCATTTGGGAAAAAAATGAGGGCTCTGAGATATAAGTTTTGGTTAAAGATAAGGAACTGACGGACAGAGATTTCGAAAGAATACATGTATAAGGTCACGTGCTTTAAATATGAGGTGTAATAAAATTTTGACACTCCGATCTTTTTTGGATTGAATATTTCAAAACGAAATCCATGTTTACTAACCTGTCGTTCTAAAATATGTGAATTCTCTTGGTCTTAAGCTAGATATTTTCTTTTGAAGTCCGCATTGAATTTGTGGTTTTGGATTCGGACTTTTCTGAATTCATTGACAATGTCGAAAAGGACTTTAAAATATATTTCTGATAAATTCACAGTTATATAATATAATTTTAAACATAAATAATTTTTTTAAGGGATTTCATTCCAAAATTTTCATTTATTTTTTCAAATTTTTACTATTTAAAATCAATTTTATACGGAAGAAATGATTTTGCTTATAGTATTAAATCAAAAAAGAAAACTTCTTATCATTTTTAATTGAATTAAAAAACAACATAGAATATTTTGTTACCTACACGTAACAAATTAAGTTTTTTTATCTCCTAAAGTTTTGCAATTTTCGGTCATACAAAATGTACTTTTTATTAAATAAAGTTTCCTTAAATTTTTAATTTAGCAAATTAATTCCTGTGTTTATCATACTTTTCTGAAGGAATTAAATAAATAATAGTTAATCAGATATTAACAATGTAGAAAATAGTTACACATTTATTTACTCATATTATAAGAGTTTAAAAATAAAATTATTTAGCATTTCTTGATAAAAATGAAACTATAATTATGATCCTAGTATAGTAAATAAAATAACTAAAATGAAGTAAATTTTTATAAAATACAATAGGAATATATTTTTTATGTATTGTAGATACCTTTTTTATATATATTGCTGGTAATGTTTCTAATGTGAATCATGTAATAAATAAAAAAAAATTGAATTCTTTAACGCTAAATAAGACATGGAAAGAGATTTATTTGATCGTATCTTTACCGCAATGTTTGAAAAAGATTCAAATTTTCTAGTATCGTGTAAACAAGCACATACAGATTTGTCATTATACAAATTTTGCACTCTCAAAGGAAATGTATAAATAACAACTTTGGCTTAATTAATTCATTTGCATGTAGTCAAAAATTACAAAAATCAATAAAGTAAATTAGAATGGAATAGCCATTTAAAGACATCAACTACGTTTTTAAGAAAATTACGAGTCAATATTTTAAACGAAAATCAATGGATTATAATTAGAATATTTTAATTGGGATATAATTAGCACTAATGACTATTTGGAAATCATTAAGTAATCTAATGCACATGTAAATTACCTAATACTCGTTAGATTATCTAATATATTGAAATGATGTTGAACATTTTATTTAATCAAATTTTAGAATGATTATCCTTTTTTTTTAGATAAAAGTCAGTTTTAAACAATTTTAACTCATCAAAAAGAAATCTTTAAAAGCTATTTTCACAGAATGATTTAATGTACATTTTAAGGAAAAAGCGTATTTATAACTCAAACAAAATATAGCCTTTTTATTTGAATAACGTCATAACTGAATATAGATGTTTAAACATCCCACTTTAGTCATTTATTTGAAATACAACACTCTTAGATTAATCTAAAAATGGAAGGGATATTCAATTAACCTGTGGATTATATTTAACCGTTGTGACAGCTTTAAAAAGAATCAAAGAAGATAAATATGACAAAACCTCATCCACGCTTAAATTTCCTGCCTCAACCATAAAGTAAAAAAGATGGCTTTACAGACTGATCCATTCACGCGCATATCGTTTCGAACATCTTTCCCAATATATCGTCCTCTCCTCGTCACCCAAGCGTTTGTTAAGTACCAGTCCATTTGCACCTTTTTGAAATGAGCAACCCATTCATTTATAGTCATGAATATGTTATGCAATCTGAGAGATGGAGTGAAGTCCACCACTTTAGGTGTACAAATTCGTTTTTGCGAACAAAACGTCGCCACATCACTGGAGAGACCATTTTTAATACAGACGAATATAGCCGTATCCCCTTACGTAATTCGAACGATGCGTGGACGATAAGAAAAAGAAAATGGGCGCCGTTTTGCCATAAATTCTGAGAATGTGCCACTAGGATATATATTTTTCTAACTGGAAAATGGGGATAAATAATGTTCCTCCTTGGCATTCAAGGAGATCTCTGATTTCATGTGACAAAACGGAACGATTCGCTTGTTGATACGTTTATGTAAATGCAGGTTTTCCTGCTTTTGGTGGAATGAACATCAAAGTACGGTCGTTAACCCATATTTTTACGATGGTGCATCCGGATTTATGAGACTTACAAGCGAGACACATTTAACAAACTGTCGATTTATTACTAAGGTGCATGTCATGTTAAGTGCTGTTACTCATTGCTTTGTTTTTAGAGAAAGTTAATGGAAAATTATTTCAAGATAGTAACGCTGTAATAATTTTTTATTATGCATTCTTTATCTAAGGTAATGCCTATGAAATAAATAACTATGAAAAAAATGTTTCTAAAAATAAAGAACATTTGATCTAAATATGAATGTTGATTAAAACTATCTTCACATAAGAGTGATACTTCAACCAATACCAAGAATGGTGATATTCGTAGATTTTAGATACCAAAACTGGTATCTCAAGTTAATCAATGATATCTGAGACAGGAGCTTAAAATCATAGTATTGATTGGTTTGAGATAATATGATTGGTATTCAATCAATCTAACCATTTAATCAACTATAATCCCTTAATCAGGAGATAAGAATGGTTTGCAGAGGTATAATGAAATGAATCGCCAATTTATTAAACCCAAGAGAAATGAGAAATAATTTAAAGAAATATATATATATGTATATATATATATATATATATATATATATATATATATATATATATATATATATATATATATATATATATACATATATATATATGAAAATTAAATAGAGGAAATTATATATCACACTAATTTAAGACAGCACAAAAGATTAGATAACATAATCTAACATTTTCACCCGAGAAATACCTGAAAACATCTTTTGTAATTTTTGATTCAAACGGAACTATATCTGATTACTGAAATTATAATACAAATCAAAAGAAGCTATTGGAACTGAAGTTAAAAGATCCGCGGAAATTTTGTGACAGCGAACAACAAATCACAAGAACATATTGAATTATCTTATAAAAGTTATATGATAAACGTATTTAATATTTCCGATGAATTTTGTCGTTTTATTTTGTTTATTTCTTCCATCAAATAAATGCAGCTGTCACTATACAAGAACTATGATTTGCAGTCTGGAAGGTAATTTTTAAAAGCTTACTGCAGAGAGTTGATGACTTCAATTTCGAGGTCGACAATATTTTTGATTTTTCTGGAGTAGGCGGATATGTCTACTCTTGTCAGAAATATATTCAAATACTTCTCCGTCAACACATTCTTATCCTTTACCATAGTCTCTAGTGTTATCTCGTATGTAATAAAAATTACTGATAGCTAATTCTGCAAATTATATACCGAGAACAATATTTCTATGTTTTCGTGAATATTGTGATTCTTTAAAAGATCATTTTTTTTCCAAAAATTATTGATGATACTTCTCATTTGAAGTAACCTTATAGCATGATGGAATTATTATTTTTTATTAAGATTTAGTGTTAATTATTTTAAATACAACACATTTTTTACAATTAGCAAGATATTTATTTCAAATACACAGTAACACTATAATATGAAAAACAGCAAAATATATATAGCTTAGTTTATGTATTTCCCAAAATAACTTATCGGTATACGATTCCAGATAAGGAAAGCAAACGACTCCATAAATATCTCATGTAAGTATATATTTTAAATCCTTTACTTTACATTTATTTGCAAATATATAAATATACAGTCTTTAAATTGTTTTCTAACTTGCTATTATGCCAGGTTTCTACTATCAAAGACACAAAACATTAAAAAAAAAATATATACGATGAAATGCTATTTGTGACACAGTGAGACAAATGTATTCTGGGAACACTACATTACAAAATTAATTCCAGCAAATTTCATGTTACGGAGCAAAGGAACTGAAATAATTCAAACACGACATTCAAGTTAAATTAAATTATGAACATCAAAAGTGCAATCTATAAATTATTCAAACAATTACGTTTGATATATGAAATATTTGAAAAAACACACTTTTAAGGAACAAATAACTTAGAATATTAGATTTAGTACTATAGAAAAGAATATTTATACTTCAACACATTTTTTTAATGTTAAGCATGTAAGTATTTCAGAATATTTTCAATTAAAATTAAATGGGAAAAAAATTAAAGAACAATAAAGCAGAACACTTTGAAGATTTTCAATTTAAAATCGAGAATAATTAAAAAAAAAAACGAAAGAATTAATGATACTGCTATTTAAACGTACTGATAATTAAAAAATCGAATAAGCAAAATAAACTTTGCAAAAATTCTTCCTTCACAAGAGGTACTTTAAATATGTAACGGTAAAAAAAAGGAAAAAAAAGTTTGGAAATTCTAACACAGGAATGCGAAATAGACGCTTAAAAGAATGAAACAGAGGTCCCATTTTCCATTCCCCTAAGAAAGGGGAAATAAAATGCATTGTTTTGGGTTACAGTTATTGTGAAGGGAAAACTTAAAAACTTTTTTTTGATTCGCTTTCATTTTATTTGGAGAGAGGAATATCGAATAATAGCCGTTTAGATATTCAATCGCCCCCTCGAGACATCCACACACAAGCCATTTCCAAATATAGCTTTCTCAAAAAAGAACAACGATCAAAAGTTTTCCATCAGTAAAATAATAATAAAAAAAGGTATATATTTGCGAAGAATTGCAAACGGCTAATTTTCGAACTGAGTGAAGCTGAAATCTCACTCAGAATTGTAAAAAGAACGAGGATGGAATAAAATGGTTCGGGCAATGCAAAAATAAATTCAATCACATCATAAATCAGTTAATGAATTGAATAAATTTATGCATAAAAATGTTTCCGATTGTGCGTGTGTGTGACTCATTATTTACAGAGAATATTGAAGAACATCATTTTCTTTTAATAAAGGAATGTTTATCAAAATTTGTGAAGAAGGAATATGTATATTACAGACACTTACATGAAATCAAATTAATATACATTTCTTTTAATTCTAAATTTATTTTCACTGTGATTTCTTATTCCATATAATTGGAATTAATTCATGCTTTCTCATTGCATCATGAATTAATAGCCCTTATTTACTGTATGGGTTTTTAATTTTAAATACAAATGCATAATCTTATATCGCCTTTTCTCTTTGTTCTGTTAGCAACAGTTTACGATAGCACTTATAAGAGAATAGGTAATATTCAAACAATCATTCTCTGCAGGAAAATCTGAAATCTTAAACTTAAGTAAATGTTTCCATAATTCCATTACAAATGCAACATAGTTACGTTACATGACTATACATGAAACTCTAATGTTAAAAATGAATAAAATCATAAAATGTATTAAGCCAAAACTAATGGAAAATTGTATTGACATAAGACTTGACCCGACAATTATGGTTATTATATCCGCAATTGTGATTTCTGTTACGAAAAATCTCGGATAGTAAGGAATTTGGGACAAAAACTATATATACACAAACGTAACAAAAAAGTCCAGAAATATTTCATTTTTAATTTATAAAAGTCCTGTAAGTCCTATATACATATCCTACAATATCTATTGAGAAAAGTCTTATAATATAACATAGAAAATGATTATTGATGAAACAAATGCATATATACCGTAAGTTAGTTGTGATTTTGAAGATATAATTCACTTGATAACTGCGTTTTTTCGAGAAAGAGATTAGAGTAACTCAGCAAGGTTGAAAAATTAAAGACAATCACTGCAAAACATAATTTCTCAATCTGCGGCACATCAGAAAAAGGATTTTAGATGTTCCAAATAACTTAAATGAACATAAACAGAAGCAGTATAAAAAGTTTATATTCTGATTGAGCACATAAAAATTGAGAGGAAATTATTTTCCAAATTCATTGTTACTTTATGGCACTTTTAACAAGCCGATATTAATGGTCTTTAACAAACTCGACATTTCTTCCCTCGCTTTCAAGTAGCCGAAAGCACATTTTTCGTTAATGTCCCATTATCAGCCCACGTCTGGACGTCGGAAGCAATTAAAGCCCTTTCATTTGAACTAGGGATGAAGAAGAAAAAATAAGCTAAGTAAATAATGATAGGATGAATGTGCAATCGCTCTGTATTTATTTGTCCTCGTAATTCTAAGCTCTGCACTGATCAGAGATTGAGATGGAAATATTAATAATAAGTAAGCATGAGTTTCCAAATAAAATGTATATAAAAAAGATTTTAGAATGATTTTTAAATGATAGCTTCAAAAATTAAAATGTAATCAAAAAAGAAAGAAAAAAAAACTACCGAATTAAAAATGCTTCTCAAACCAAAGCACAGGCATAGAAAGAAAGCCTTCGTGATATAGGCCCGTTCTTCTTCCTCCTTTGAAATTTTAGAAATGGAAAATAAATTTAAAAAATGTAATATTTTAAACGAAATTTATTTGGTAAAAATTTTTCACCTTTTCTCAAACAAAAAGTAGCATTGGAATTCACGCCAAAAATCCAGCTGTCGCCAAGAATAGAGGGATTACTCGATTTTCGAGAAGGAGCTAGATAAAGAGAAAAGAGTGATACATGTTCTAAATGAAAATTACTTAATATTTTTAAATAGGATATACTTCATCATATTTTGCTTTTTCCAAAGTATCGTAGTAAAGAATTCTGATGAGTTTAGGAGATAAGGATACGAAAAAATAAATGAAGCTGACATCATGATGCGAAAGCAATTTTTGTTTGGAAATGTCACTGAGAAAGCTTTAAGTAAGGCTACATGGATCACGCTTGCTTTGCCTATATTCTTCTCGTGACTTCGGTAGTGCCGCGTTTTACTTTATCAAGCTTAAATTTTTATTTTGAAATTAAATTATTTGTTTTCAGAAGAATAAATGACGTAATAACCTGACAATCGATATAGATAAGATTTTTATCCTTACAGAAAATGGAAATAGTGATCGTTCATAGTTTATATCTTTACTAAAATGAATGTGGTACTGTGGTTAACACGTCTTCTGTAATTGCGACAGAGTGGTAAATAAAAAGCAAGTAACGATATATCATTGACTTTGCCTGCCAAATACATTTCTGTTAATTATATTCCAAAAACAACTCAAGATAATCTGAGAGGGCTATTAAAATTAAACAACATTGGAGGTCCCTCAAGTAACCGATTCCCAATTCTCAACCCTCTCAGTGATCATTAATCTCCTAAAATAGGAAATCAACAGAAAATGCTTTAATTTTGAATAAAAAAAAGTACACTTTAGCAGCACCTGGAGCTAATTATGACTACCAGTGAAGATAAACTGATTCTATCACATTCATTTCAATAATGGGAAAATCAAAGTTAAAATTCGATCGTTAAAATCAACTTTTTACTGTTAGCTCTTTTACGTTGTTAATTGTGTTCTACAGCTATTTTTAAGCAATCATTTTCTAATAAGTTATTTTTGACATTATTCCTATTTTACAAACATTTTCCTATTTTAATCCATATCATTTAATCTACCCTAATTTTTAATCAAATGTCTCAGATTTAAAACAAATGGGTTTCATATTATCATACGTATAAAGACAAAATTAAAATGATATATGGAAATACCTTATTTTTTGTATATAGGATATCATTTAAATATTTTATAAACTACATCAAGTGATTCGTAAAATTTCAAAGCTGAATTTTAGACTATTATATCAAAAATTCAGAATTTGTGTTTTGTAAAGGAGTTTATGGATTACCTCTTTTTTCCTCATAATTGCACGAAATAATTGCATTATATGTAATAGCTTATGTTTAATAATTATTTATTAATACTATTTTCCCTTGTCTACTAGAAACATTCTTATAAGATCGATGGTTTATTTTATGAATATACACACATGAAATAAAATTAATAAGTTTAAAACTTCAAAAACTAATACTTAATAAGATTAAAAACCTTTTCCTTGTCATACTGCAAAGTTCTTCAATTATATCTAAGAGTATTGTAAATCAAAATTTATTTTTTCCAAATACATTAGTCAAAATTTGTATACTTTTCATTTTTTGTTTTACAATCTACAATTTTGTAATGCAACATCATGATATTATATACAAATACATAATTTAATATAATCTTATTTTAAACCAGTTTTAGGTTTCAAATCACAGGAAAGAACATTTGAATCTACATTAACTTTTCATCAACTAAAGACCGGACAGGCACATTAAGCTGGTTCTGGATCATCATCTTGGCGTGACATTCAACCTTTGATTCTTCACAAAAAATGTAGAATGTCAGAACATTTAGTGTGGCACGACTAAAGGATAGGCTGGAACAGGAAGTACCATTAAAAAGCAATAAGGATCCGCTGGACCAAACGACCAACGAACTATTAGTGAATAATTTAAAATTTCATGTAAATATAAAGAGGAAAAATGAATTGAAAAAAGTTATTATTTTCCTAAAATATATAACATATATTTATTAAGGAATTTTATAATTCGTCATAATCGTGGTTCTTCTTCAATGTCCAAATTCAATTCCTTAAAAATAATTCATAAGGTTTAAGGATAAGATATTTTTAACGATTTGTTAAATTAAAAATGAGTCGTGAAACGAAAGATCTCATTTGCTAGTCATTCAGCTATCTCAACAAAATTTTTGTTCCGTAAAGATTTTCTAACTCTATAGAAATTATTTAATGATTATAATCAGGCCTGTTATATACATGCAAAGTTTATATTGGATTAATCTTAGTATTAAAGTAATTTTTGCATTAATCACGACATTAAAATTTGGCTTCCAACCTTTGATTTTTTTCAGTTCTTGATTTGAATTCCTAACACAATCACTTGTAACGAATAAAAATCTATTTTTAACTGTACAGTACTGGTTTAATTTATCTCTCATGAATCAGAAATAACTGTCACTGAACAGCATTGTCAAAAGTAAATGTCACTGACACTCTCAATTGTCACTGAGAATTAAAAACAAACAGTAGAAAGAATATTGACCAGAATATATAACATTTTCAAACGTAGGATATTTTAATAAACTTTTAATTTTAAAATTTAAGATAAAAAAGTTTTTTTATTTTTATTATGAAAAAAAAACTTTTCACATGTAAAGATTTTTTTCACTTTCTTTTATTATATATTTTTTAATTTTTATAATTTTTTTTACCCTTTTTACTAGAGGTTTTTGCATTTTATTTAAAATTCAAAGACTAGCATAAAAGAAAAAATTTATTTGGTTACTTCTCTTTTGAAATGAGGAGATATAATAATTTTTAAACAATTTTTTTTTACTTAAAACACAGATGTATTTATAAAAATTACAAAAAGGGTAAATAATATCTAAGAGAAGACTATTTTATTCGCTACGTAAGATTAATAAATAGCTAGTAGCTTTCCGCCTCTTCGCGTGATATGAATATGTACATTTATCTCTGTTTTTATCTTGAATTATTAACATATCAGCACTAAAAATCTTTTCTTCGGCTTAGCTATCGCAGTTATTACAAATGCAACAACCTACTACATTTAAGAACTAATTCAAGTAGGCACTCCACTCTGCATTACGCGCTTAGAAAATTACATTAAGAAACAACATTTACTTATACCATATACCACTTGGATACATTTTGAAACTTTCTTTACAGTACAGAAAGTTTTCAGTAAAATTAAACAAATAATAGTAATTAAATTTCAAAGTATTTATTGCATTTTAAATTCATACAGGTTTACTTTTCGTCGAATTTTAAAAATCACATATATTTACTATTATAATAATTAAATAGTGGTATTTATATTAACATGATTTGTGTGTGTCATGCTTAGCTCATGACTTTTGTTTAGATTGGAATCAAAATCTAGAATTTAAAGGCTTTAACGTGCGGTATGTCCTCCGATTCTCATCGAATGCCTATGGATACTAAGATTTATATGATAGACTCTTTATCTCTCATCAATATTAAAATACATATTATTTGGAAAAACTTAAGATATTTAAAAATTGACTGAACAGTATTTAATTTAATTTTTTAAGTTTTGAATTTCTAAAACAGAAATCAATTTCCAAAGGACATGAAATACATTTCACAAATACAAAGTTAAAATAACTATAAATTGTATAAGAGAAATCTACAAGTTAAACTAAACAATTATTTCTCCTGGCTAATTTCGAATAATTATTTTGAATGTTTTAGAAGAAAATGAACGGTTAGATTCTGCTTTCATGTAAAAAATAAGAAACTGAATTTGTGCTAAGCGTAATTTTATCTACTTAAGCTAGTCATCCATATTCAGATATCTCGATGTAATCATTCTGTACACGTGAACGAATTTAAGTCAATTTTATGGACAATAACTTTTGTGTTTCTCTATAGTATCGAATGGCTGGAAATAAAATGGAAGCTATATAAAATTATTAATTTGTTCTAGAAACTAGATGAATCATCGAAATTAAGCGCTCTAGTAGGAGATTTCCAAAATTAGATGTACTGTCAATAGGAAACCTGTTAATGCATTGGGTGTCACGTAAACATGAAAAATAAATCAATAAAAAATATACAATTCATTTCTTAAAAATTGAACAAATAACAATATCGAAATTATAAATAATGAAACCGAAATATATTTTTGACTTAACAAACTATTGTAAGTATATATATATATATATATTATATATATATATATATATATATATATATATATATATATATATATATATATATATATATATATATATATATATATATATATATATATATATATATATATATATATATATATAATATATATATATATATATATATATATATATATATATATATATATATATATATATATATATATATATATATATATATATATATATATATATATATAATATATATATATTTTATTACTCACACTTAATTTGCATATCTAAAATTATAAATAATAATATATGAATATCCTTTTGATTAGTGATTAAACTGTACTATAAATATTTGACGCCACTGCGAATTACTTTCAGAAATGGCATGTAATATCATATAATTAGCGGTAGTCATAAGAATAATAAACTATAAATAATGAGAGACGCCATTAAATCATATTCTGTATTCAAAAAAAGCCAGGAAAAAAGTGGTTAGCCGTAGACATGCTGATTAAAAAAAGAAGAGTACAATGACACTAACCTCTGACTTAAGGGGCAACACACTCGAAATGACAATCAAAAAAGAAAAAGTAACCCTTCACGAAAAAGAAATAAAAACAGCAGCAAATACAACCACAATAAAAAGAACTATATTTCCAACAAATATTTCAATCAAGTGTTTTTTACAAGGGTAGTTTCATCTGAGGAAAAGAAAAGAGAAAAAAAATAGAATGTTCGGTTGATGGCGATTATTTCATGGTTGAGTCACGGAACCAAATATTGATGGTTTTCCTTCGATGGTCTTGTTTTGGATTGCCGCGATTTGCGATAATCAAGTAGAAGTAATTAATTGAGACTCTAACTTAAAAAACAAGGCGATCAATACAGGCATTAAGATGCAAAACTTGCAATTAAATTAATGAATAAGAAATAGAGTCACAATTTATAAAATACTTTCCGAGAAAAAGGACATAAGATTTAAGTAAAAACCGATAATAAGATTAGAGAAGTTTTAAGTTCCCTTTTAACTTTTAACCAGTTTGTTTCAGATGAAACTTGAATTGAACAAGCAGAGCGCTCAAAAATAAATAACAATGTATTTTCTTTTCATTGTCATTAAAGTAATGTAGTGATTTAAAATATTTTTGGGTGAACTAAGAAAATAATTCAAAATTCTGCACAGATTTTCGTTTAAATAAAAATATTTTAATGATTGCTTTTAAACGAACGATATGTATATATTTTAACGACATCATTATTTTAAATTGAAATAATTTTTAATCCTCAGAACTAAAATAGGTCTACAGTACAATTACAAATTAATAGGTTTACGATTTTAAGATTGTATGGGTGTATCATTTACCTAAGCGCATATATCTCTGAGCAAGTGTGGATAAAAAAAAACATAAGCTACTTTTAAAATGATATCTATCATTTTACCAATAAAGGTTTTTCTTTCCAAAAATAGTTTACTGAAAAAATATGTGCTTACATAAGTGCTTTAAGAGATTGTTAAATCGGAACGAAATAGCTTTTCCTGAAGTTATAATTATTAACTTTAATAACAATGATTTGGCAGCTTTAGTCATGAAAAAAATATCTCAGCTTATTTGGAAAGTATTCAAGGTAGAAATACTTTCGAAGATATTTTTTAAGAAAATGTAGGGCACAGCATATTTAATAGCATAATAAACAACAATCAAATGCACATACTTGATATTAAATTTCTATTTAAAATGTTAATAGCGAAACATAATAATTCAATGTAGATTTAAAAGTAAATTTTTCAGTAGCTTGATCTTACAATTTGAAAAAAATAATAATAAATAAATGAGGAAATTATTCAAAATATAGTCAAAGTATGGCCGTGAAACTTCAAAAGTTGATAGATTGTTGCAAAATGATCTCTGGTGATAAGAAGTCTTGAAAGGAAAAAAAAAATCGACAGGGATAGGTGGGCTGCTAAAGTGTTGTTTGTTTTCAACGCTGCTCCAAAACTAATCAGGTGTGTAAAATAGGATGCTCGTTTTTCAGGGGTTGAATTTCGACTGTCAATAACACTGGGTGTTTTAAAAGAACCCTGAGCTCGTAACAACCGTGTTCGTGAGTAAACAAGTTAGCTCAGGGGATGCATTCCGTTGTGGCTTGTTATTAGAAAGGCATTGTGAGCCAGATTGACATGGTTTCCATTCACTGAGCTTGCAAACAAAGGGTTGAAAGCAGAATGAAACAAGTGGGTGACAGATTAAGCGGCCAAGTGCGCTTGTGTTCTTTTGTCAGCCTGCAATAAATATTGTGGAAATAGATGTAGATAAAGAGGAAGTAGGGTTAAAGTAAGAGATGACAAATATAAACAGAAATGCGTAGCTATACAAAAATGAACGAGATAGGAAACAATTTAAAAAAATCCCTATTAAATGATTTCGGATATGATTTATAACACTTTAAATTAAGGTGTAATAAATACTCAAATATCAATTGATCGCTTGGATTCATTCGAGTTTTTTTTAAATCTTGAGATATATCAACACTTTCTGAAACTAACAAATATATAAAAAAGAAGTTTGTTCCAGGAATATATTCAGAGAATTATATCAATGTATATATTACTTATATAGCTGTCGGCTTAATAAGTCAAATTTAGAAATGCTTCGCCTCAAGGAAAATTCACAGAAAGATGTAATTTAAGAATATATCTTTATTTTGCATAGTGATGGATTTTACTTTATAATGTATCAAAATTATATCAAGAATATTTTTTTATGAATGAACGCCGAAAATTTATTTATTTATCTTTTGAAACATGATGGCTTGAGCTCTAATTCTCAAATTAAGTTTCAAAATGAGATTTCAAACAAGCCACTCTAAAGCTGATTTGATTTATCATATTTTTTCAAATCTTTCAGTTTTACTCAAGGATATAAATTTAGTTTTCTTTATTCAATTTTGCTTATCAAAGTATAAAGATAATACAAATAAGCTCATTTTTTTACAGAGACAGTAAAAAAATGATTTAATTTTTTTATTGATGAAGATATATATATATGAAATTATTTTATTAATTACCGAAACAACAATTTTTTTCCCATTAGAAGTTTGATTTTATCAGAATATTTGCAATATTTAGAACTCATTTCTGATGAGTTTTCAGATGTTTTCACACAGAAAAAGAAATGAAAGAAAGAAAATGAAATAATCTTTGATAAATTGAGCATGCTATATATGTGTGTTATAAAAACGATGTTTTTTTATTAACAAGATATTTTTATTAGACTCTAACTTCTCGGAATACAGGAAGAAAACTCTTGGAAAAAACGTAATACTACAAAATAAAATTTAAATTTTTTTTAACCAGTTCGTAATGAACCAGTTCAAATTAACAACTAAATTTTTATTTTAAATTAAATAACTTTTATAAAGCGTATATTTACAAAGCATAATTAATATCAGCATATTTATGAAGTCTATCTTAATTCTGATATCCAACATCCGGGGATGATGACAGGTACCTGAGTTGAGAGCTGAAATATTCTGACAGTTTCCTTTTGTACGCAATGTCAACACAAAGGAGATATCTGTTCCGAGAACCTCCGGCAATTCCCATCTTGTTCTTGTCGTAACAATGTTTTACAAACCAAATTATGTTCCATTAATTCGTTGCAAGAATTAATTATAAGTACAAAGAAGTGAAGAATTGTCTCTCACGTATCATTGCGAAAAAAAAATGCAATGGAACAAAGAGAACATTGGAAAGTATATTTATTGAAACGCGTTCAGCCTGATTTGTTGGAAGCAAGAAAAGAATAACTTAACAGAATCTCAACAGAGAGAGAAAAAAAATGGGAGTTCGCACTTACACAGCATCCGCTGTAAATTTTACATGAATGTTTCCCGAAGCCCAAATCCAGTAAGTGAAGCTAAATCAGGAAAAGAACTCGGGGAATGAGCAGTGTTTTCAGTGGTGAAGAGTGACGGGCAACAGAGCCGCGAATGACAGAATCGTTTTCACAATCTTCGAAATGATGAGACTCGAAAGATGAAAGAAATGGTAAATATAAATAAACAAATGCATTCCAGAGAGAAACACAGCACCCCTCGATCGGGAAGCTACAATTCTGGATTGCTTTTTCTCGCTCATTTGAAGATTTTTCAAAATATTCCACTGCATATTTTGGCGAGTGCACAAAGAGCAAGTCTCATTGATCGAGTCAATACAAAATGAGAAAATTTTAAAATAGATTTGATGAATAAAATCTTGATTCTGACAAGAATAAAATGAAAATTTCTGAATGAAAAAAGAAATGCGGGTAAAGAAATGTTTGGAAGCCTTCCTTGTAAGGCAGAATTTATTTTAATCACCAAACGATAAAAGCTGTTTAAAAAAGAATAGGGGAAGAAGAAAAAGAACACGAACAGTAGTATGATGATGTTTCAGCCCTATTCTATTTATACTAGCAAAAATAGTTTTATTTCGCACTTGTTTCCAAGGACATCGAGAAAATTTTATCATGAATTTTACATGGTCAGATTCTGAAACCTTACCTAAACTATAACAGAAGGCAATATAATTATATTTCATAACAATTCAATAATATTTATATTATAAATTAAATATTTTGAGAATATTTAATTGAAAAATATATATAATTTTTTGGTTACCTAGAAAATGAATTTTATTTTTATTTGTAATTGTTTCCAAATACTAGCAGATGACCCGCAATAATTAATCAAAATAAAAGCCTAATATTATGAAACTATATCAAAATAATTAAAAAATATGTAACATTCAGTTTTATAATAATTTATGTGATGTAATTTCAATTTTGAAGTATTTTTCAAGCTTATATTTCTATTTTATGCATACGAAATTTTGTATACATATTATTAAATTTTGACACTTTAAATCTTTTTAAATTTCTTTTCAGAAAACTACAGCATTTTCTTAATCTGAGATAGATTAGAAATTCGGGCAATAGTATCATATTGATTTCAATACAATATTGAAATTAATTATATGTAGGGATATTCATTAAGCCCATGAATCCATTATTATATCAAATAAATTATTGGACTAATTTGTGTTTCTTCGAATAATCAGCCATGAAGTTGGATTTCAGTTACATTAATTAATTTAAAAAAATTATGCAATTTATTTGCATAATATAATTACCTGAATCTACCCTAATTTTTACGCAAAATAAACCTAAAATCAGCATTATACAAGACTTCATATATAATGAATCAGTTAAATAACATGATAATTGATCAAACAAGCATGCTCTAAATAATATACTGAAAATTTTATATACTATAATTGTGTTATATATTTTATGATTAAATTACATTTCACTAATTATGAGAACCAAAATTAGCAGTTAATTGCAATCCACTTATGATTGATGCCGTGTAATTATTACTAAATGAAACACCATGGGTATTAGTGTCACTTCATCTTCCAGCCGTCACTTAACTGCCATTCTTCTTACATTGCTTTCCAAAGCTATTCTCTAGAGATTCTCTAAATAATAATGTTAAAAAAGATTTTTTGCAGAATTTTGTTTGGGCAGTTTGAATGATTAGAGGCCTTTTTAATCTTTTAAATTTGTGTACAAGTAATAATCTTCCACATAGTGAAGTTACGTTCTTGGAATACATTTTCGGCTGTATATGCATTCTAACCAAAGCTGCTATACATAATCTGACGCTTCTTAATTATAAATTCAGTAAAGTTACCTTTTTTAAAAGCTGTATAAAATTTCAAATTCCAGTTAAATTGAGAATTATTTTGTTCATCACATATATACCAATTAATTTTTCACGCTAAATTTAAAATTTTCAAATCTTTTAAAATGAAATTTTGTTTTTTTTAAATTAGAATTAGAAGATTTCTTTATGTGATGGCACTTTACTTTTATTACAAATAGATATATATACACACACACATATATAATAATTTACCACTATTACTAATAATTTACCAATAAGTATTTAAAATAAAAGCATACGATGAAACATCAAATCAGCAAGGAAAGTGCTAAATATTTCCTGCCGTACTTTGTGTCAATGAATAAAATAAAAAATCGCTATAATTTTCTTGACTTCTGCATCTTCAATAATCAAGTATCAATTTCCTGAAGATGGTGTTTGTTTAAATAATTCGATAGTTTTGCATCGTTCAATCATGCAGAAATTAAATTTCATGGTTGAGTAAAAATAAATTACAAAAATCAGATGGAAATTATATGAATGAATAAAAAATGGTACATATATTTATTTAGTATTAGAAGAAAATTTTCATTAAGTCAGTGTGATTGGAAATACTAGAAAAAAAAGATATTTAATTAGAAACTCGCATCTTGCGTACACAAATCAACAAACGTCATTATATATATATGTATATATATATATATATATATATATATATATATATATATATATATATATATATATATATATATATATATATATATATATATATATATATATATATATATATATATATATATATATATATATATATATATATATATATATATATATATATATATATATATATATATATATATATATATATATATATATATATATATATATATATTTAAAGTAATTTATATTAAACATTTGATTTAACTTAAAATATCTACGTATATTAAATTATTCTAATTTTAAATTAAAAAAACACGCATTAGTTTACTTATGTTATTTTCAACTATTTATTTCTACCAATCAAAGTCACTAAATAGAGTTAACTATCGCTCTATTTAGAATTATAATCAAATGACGATGTCGACTTCTAAGCTGGTGCGATTTTCTCTGAGCATCATCAGCACAGGGTTAAAAGATTCAACAGAATTTTTTATTTGCATACACTTTTTCAGTAAGACTATCTGGATAGAGGCAGGTATAGAATTAACATGAATTCATAATATTTGTCAATAAATTAGCTATTATTATTACCATGTAATGTTATCAAAATTATGCTCAATTAGTATTTTACACTTATCTCTTCTATAAATTTTTATTTATTCCATGAAAATATAATTAATTGTATTTATGTAAGGAAACTTAAAAAGAATTAATTAAATACTGAGTAAAAACATTTAAAGAAAGATATTAATTAATTTTTATTTGAGTTGATTGTAATTCAGAGTGAAAAATTTAATTTAATATTAAAGAATCAATTTAAAAATAGATAAAAATTCGGTTATGAAAAATAACTATCCACATATTATTCTCCAGTAAATGTATACAATATTTTTATACAACTAAATATAATAAAAACATACCTGTATGTCTTGTATGAATTCTGTTTCGTCCAAAAGTACAATTTTGCAGTGGTAATTCTGTGGTTTCTTTCCGAAGCACCAAAACATTGTTGACAGTATTTAAAAATAAAATTTCAAAAAATTATTTATTTATTCTTTAGATTAAAATTTTTTTAATAAAAAATCATTTCGCGCAAATGCCGTTAATAATCCTTCTTTGTTGATAGAAAAAGAATGTTGAGAATAATATTCTTTTGCCGCGCGCCGCAAAATGTAAACACTGAAAATTTTCAAATGCGGCGCTCCTTTCTGATCAAACGAGACGTACACTCGTGCTCTGTGTCAAGTTCAGCGCGAAATGTTTTCGTTTCGGCACCTGCCGCTTCGGCTTTTTTACTCACACACCCACCCACCATTAAACCGCTCACTTTCTACCATCACTGGATTGGCCATTCTGAACGAAGGATTAGAACAATGACAGAAACAATTTCTGTTGTGCTGCCATCTTCTGGTAAATATTCGAAACTCGGTACAATTTCTGGCTCTAAATTAAACGCTTGTTCTCTAGGAAGTAAAATGCATTTATAATAAAAAGAGATTTGAAATCTCCTCAATATAATATTCATTTTTAAAACTAAAAAAGAAATATCTCGCAAGTTAACATTTAAAATATTATTCTTTTCAATAAAAAAGTTAAACGGAAAAAAACTAAGCAAAAAATAAATAAAAATAAGGGGCGCTCCCATTTGAAGGCAATTTTAGAGGATAAAAAGTCTAACCTTGATTTCATGAACAATTAATGTGGAAAATTGAATGGAAAAAATGGTTTAATTTTTCCTTCTTCTTCCTTTTCATTCCATTTTCAAAGTACTGATATTCTTTAAGGTGATGAAAAAATAATTTTCATTTGATTTGAGAAAAAAAATGTTTTTCTTTGTCTTAATATAATCTTTTCAATTTAATAGAATTTAGATATTACGTATATTATTTAATATAAATGCAAACACAAATATTTTTCTCATGTGTTCTTGTTGAAATTTTTGGAATTCCTTCCTCGCATTGGATTTTTATATTCTGTGATACTATGTTAGACAGTTAAATATAAGAAATTTTTAATTTATATTTGGAAAATTTTGGATTGTTTTATGCCGAATAAATATATTTTTGCAAATTCTCAAGTTGTTAAAGTCACGGTTAAAGCTAAAATATCAATTTTCTAATTCCTACAAATGTTATTAAACGCTCCTCGACGTGTTTAAAGCAAGTTTAAAAATTTATTTAATAATAAATAATTTAAGACTGTGCAAACATTTTAAGAATGCTTCTTATTATATTTTTGAAAATTTGTAGATGAAATTTATAATCAAAATAAATGTAATTTGCTTAAAATGATTTTTAAATTTAAAAAAATACAATTTTGTGCTTAAAACGTTTTAATTTATAAATTCAAAAAAAATTAATAAATAAATAAATTCAAAACTTTTCAAGATTTAGCTCGGTAATATCTGCGAAAATATATATAAAAATTGCTATACACAAAATTTGTTTTATCATTTTCATCTGAAGTCTCTCTCTATAAAGAAATACTATGATATAACATATTTTAAATAATAAAAATTAACAATAAAATTAATATCACACATATTAATATTATTCTTTATATTATAACATAGAGAATAACATATGTGATATATATATATATAAACTCGTATATATATATATATATATATATATATATATATATATATATATATATATATATATATATATATATATATATATATATATATATATATATATATATATATATATATATATATATATATATATATATATATATATATATATATATATATATATATATATATATATATATATATATATATAATGTTATTATTTATATTTACTTTTACGAGGAATTTGCTTTTAATTAAATTATATAATTTTACGTGATAAAGAAAAATTGTTTTAGAACGGCATCGATATAAAAGTAATGTTAAACAAAATATAATATAAAAAAATAAAGTAAAATCACAGTATAATTATAATATTTCACAAATTGTTTTTACTTATTAATAAAGGAAATTTTTATAAAAATATAACAATGATATATTTTAAATGTTAAAAAAAACGTCAGTATTTTTTTAACGCATTTATACAGAGTTTATTTCCGTTGGTTTAATCTGTTCAATATTCGTAAGGAAGCGGTAGCTTGTAGATGAATTTTCATCATGTCTGAAAAGTATCGGATTCGATATATAAATTAGTCGGACTGAGAGTAACTATACTTGTTGAAATTCCATTGCCCTTTACCATAGATGAAGCATGGCATAAGGAAACAGTACCACCTCAATTAACGATCTCATCACTTGAAATCCAACATGCTTCAATCCAAGTAATGTGCTACAGGAGACATGGTACTACTTTATGTATATTTATATGTGCGTGTGTGTGTGTGTTCGTGTTACTTATTTTTTTGATCAGTTTCAATTTTAATATAAAAATTTTAAATGTCATGCTTATAATTTATTTACCATTTAATGACAAAACTAAGCCATTTTTATTTAAAAATCCTTAATAACTAAGATTATAACGTTGAAAATGTATTCCATCGAAATTATTTCTATTCAGTATCAGCTTAAACAAATTACCATATTCTGATTTCTAAATTGCTATGGTAGTTATATAAACACATTTTCTTTTAAAAAAAAAACTGTAATTTAGAAACACATATTTAATAATAACTTACTCTGCGATAAATTTGCAACTATATGAAATATCTTTCACTTACAAGTATTTATAATAATATGTTAAATAAAAATATATCATATTAAATATAAGTACATTTTTTCTAAAAATTCTATTTTGAACAAGCAAAAATGAAGAAAACAATGTTTCTTATAATGTCTATTAAAGGCATTCAGCATTCAGAGAATTGAAATTAATATTTAAATATATTCATATAATAGATTTTTTATATAGCTTATTTGAGAAATTTTATTTCCTTAAAAATAAAAAAATACATTCTCTTATTTCTTCCTTATATTTTATTTTTAATAAAAAATGAAAATTAAAGTACCAAACAAATATTTCGGTTCCATTTAAACTAAATAATAATATTATCCTGACATCCTATTGGGATTATTCTGATCCTATTGGGATCGAAGTTGTGGGGAAACTATCTGCTATAAAAGTAGTGACTAATCGTGACGTTGCTGCTATAAATTCTGCATATTATGATTATGAGTGTAAATTGTCTTTAAGAGTTTTAGCATCACGGATTTCCCTTTTTTTGGGGGGGAGGGGGAGTATTAGTATTATGTATTCGTCTAGCTATGTAGATCAATGTTGCTAAGCATAGACAAACATTTCATTGTTCTGAATCCCTATTTAAGTTACAAAGTTGGTGATATTTGAATTGACTGCCTTTTCTTCCTATCGATAATTGGAGAAAAATGAAGTTCAGAGAAGAATTAATTTGCTAGGTTGCTTAACGAGATAGATTTTATTTAAGAAAATGAAATCATCTTCCACCAATTGGATTTACGTAGTTGCAAGCCACATATTGCATAGTCAAAAGGCACAGTTGTCAACATTATAAGAAACGATCGTATCCTGTCATAGGAAAATTGCTAATTTATAGACCAACATAAATTAGTAATTTCCTATGATAGGATTATTATTTTTTATGTGAAAGCTTCCAGTTTTAAAGATAAATTTCTTCAATCAATGACTTTCACTGGTATGCTTTGACATTTGCCTTGATACATGTCCTTTTTCGGGAATCCTTTAAAAAAGCAAGTGATCACACTTCCAAATATCAACGAAATTGATAAATTCTTTTCCTTGATGGCTGTGCAAATTTGTGCTATTCTGTTATCTCCATTTATTACACCACAAAAATTATTAGTGTTATTGAATTACCGACAAAAATCTCTTCTATTCTACATGCACTGAAAAGTTAGATTTCATTTTTAGTAAAGGAGGGGTATATATACTTAATAAAGAAGTTACTTCTTATGATAAACCTTAATGAAAACTCTGATACTCTTTGGGTGACGAATGAGAATTGTCTCAGACCACGTGCAATGTAAACACAATGGAAGTAGCCAATAGTATTTTAAATGAAATAAGGTCTTTATGCAAAGTTCCTTACATTATCAACAATTTTAAGTACAATTATGAAATATAAGATTAAAAATGAGTATTTTTTAAAAGTATTTCTGAAATCTAGAAGGAGATATCTAAATCTAAGACATTATGTCATCATTAATATTAGTTGATATTGTTGATTATTATTACAGTTGTCAAATGATTCATTCTTGAATCCTTCTACGCATCAAGGTTATCATTTAAATTTGCAATTCTCAAACGCAAGAAAACTACAAAAATAATTTAAACTTTGCTAAGCACAAAATATGGTTCGTAAATCCAAGTATTGTCAAATTTAATATCATAAATGATAAATTATTTTAAACATGACCGCAAATGTAAATGAATAAATTGTCAAATCCCTTCTAATATGAAAAGTAATATGAACTTAGAATTAAATTCAAAGTAATAATCTATACCAATATTACAGTTACGAAACAGATTACAGTACAATAATGTGAGATCTCTATATTATCATTTAAAAAATATAACTAAAATATTAGTACACAAGATGAAATAAGTACTTTTTGAGTTGTATCTACAAAGGATCCGCAAATACGATTGAGTAAATTTATAGAAAGTTTAAATTTATTTATAAAGGAATAGAAATTATATGAGAATGTAAGTTTAGAAACAATATTTTCATGCGCAGAGTATAAAAATGAGACAGAGAAATTTGTAAAATTCCCTCATAATGTCGATTGTGATTCAGGTATCTCTCGAAATATTGCATGGTATTCTAGGTGCTTCTTAGTATTTCAGATATACTGCTACCAATGATCACTGTGAAATTTTAATTAGAGGAAAAATTGGGTAGGGAGAAAAAGAGACAGATCTTGGCTTGCAAGACAAAACGATGTCGTTACATGAATCATGCTACTTCAGCATAAAAGAAGCCTTGTTAGAGAATTATTGCGACATTTCTGACTTTCGTTACATGTGCCACATGGCGCTGTCACGTCTCAATTATATCTAGAAATATGTCAAATTATATCTGAAAATGTTTACACATTATATTGAAATACCGCAAATTATTTTTCAGATGCACATTTAATTGACATATCATTTTATCATAAATATTTTTCGCATTAAGAAGTATTTTATATTATTAATACTTTTTATGAATTTCAGAGGTAAAACATTAAAGGACAAGAAGGTCAATTTCAATGGATGAAGAAGAAGTGGGAGGGTAAAAAACAGTTAAAGAAATTTCACTTGAAATATCCTATATAATTTTATTTCTCATAATTTTTAATTATGAGTAAATCTTATAAGAAATTACACACCTCCTTCAAAGCAGTAAAATATGCGTGAGAAAAACTTTAAAAACTATATATAAACTTGAAGAGAAGACTAGGCCATAAAATTAATGCCAAAGATTATTAAATATAAATGTTTGAAATGTGGAAGTACTTATAATTGCAACTATTGTTAATTTGAAGAGAGTCTAAGGCAAATAGTGTATCAAACAACGATGTAATGAACAGGACGCGAAATCTTTATAAAAAAATTTTGTAAATGCAAAAAATCTTTTCCCACTCGACAGTCTCTTTCTATACACCGAGATTAATTAGACATAGATAAATAGTTTAAAGTAGATTCCGGCAACAAACATTAATGGAAATCGAGCCGGTAAACTGTTGAGGACATAGTATTAAATATTCTTTTTCGATGTAAGAAAATCTAATAAAAAATAGTGAAAACTTAACCACATAAATGGAAGCAAATACTTTGTTTGTATTGTTGCAAACATTTTCATTTCTGTATATCTTGGATCTCTGGTAATCGTGAAGGTGCCCATAACTATTTGCAAGCGAAAGGTTTCGATATACATCACTATGCTCAGAAATTAAATCCCTTACATATGGTATCAATAGAGAAACAAAAGGAATTTTTTGATGAGGCTTTAAATTCCACTACTAAGCTTAAGCTTAAGTGAAGAATTGAGATTTTTCTATTAATCCTTTAAAACGAGTAAGAAGAAGCATATTTGTGGTGATGGAGTTGAAATACCAATTTCTTCCACAAAATGAATATTTTCTTCATTAGGAATTATTTTTCCTCAATTTATAAGTATAATACGATACAAAAAATCAATTTTTATATAATTCATTAAAAAAATTAATCGGGAAGAAAAAACAATACACCATAGAATTTAAAATTAAATAACAAAACATTCATATAAAATGCTATTAACATAGCTTTATATTTAAGATTCAGTTAATCAATTATATTTTAAGAAATATGTCATTCAATAAACGATACAATTTTAATAATGTAAAAATTAATGAAATATATAAATACTCAGTTTAAAAATAATTTGTTTTAATTTAAGAAAGTTATCCTAAACATTTTTGAACTTTATTTATTATTTATCTAATATTTAGGTATTTTGTTTTATTTTATTTATTTTTTGAGGCTCTTCAATAACAATCTGACATGGTGAGAGAATAGAATTCTTAAAAATTTGAACAAGATCGATTTAATTAAGAGTTTGTGATAATCTTCTAAAACTGATTAATTCAAACTATATTTTGATTAAAGAGAAATTAGTGAAGTGTCATAGACATTTACCTATCATGACAGTATTTAATAAGATCAACATTATATTTTTAAAACCATTTTCTTTCTGTATTTTAATGAAAATTCTTAGAATTTCGAAAGGATTTTTAATAACAGTTGAAGTATTTCTCTTTCCCAAATTTTTCCTTTTTTCTATTGTAAAATTATTTAAAATTACAAATAAAAACGAGCAATGAAAAAAATCAATGTGATTAAAAACTCGTACACTGTTAATAAATTATATTGTTTAGGTTTCCATAAATTAAAGTTTGACTATTTTGTATTAATAATGTCAAACTTTAATTTGATTGTCAATGTCAAACTTTAATAATGAGATTCAAATGTCAAACTTTAATAATGTGATTAGTTGAAGATTAATATAGTATAGGATACATTAAACGGCTTCCCAAAAACCGAAATGTTCTGAAAACTGGCATTATTCAGATTGTATTTTTTTTATGGTAAGTTAAATTTTGTTCTTTCTTTCTATTTGTCAGCCCGCCCTATTGTAAGAAATATAATACTATATAACTTTCTCTCTCTTCCTCTTTCTCTCTCTCTCTCTCTCTCTCTCTATCTATCTATCTATCTATATATATATATATATATATATATATATATATATATATATATATATATATATATATATATATATATATATATATATATATATATATATATATATATATATATATATATATATATATACATATCGTATTGCATTCAGAGTAACAGAACGGGGAGTCGTCCCGTATTTCAAGGTCAAAGGATAGGATTATTAGCAGATTGAATGTTAAAGACCTGATTGGATGTCAATCAATCAATTTTGCCAATTCAAAATTTTGCCTCTTTTAGATAACTGTTCGGCTCATCCCGAGGCAGAAACTCTTGAAAAAGACAACGTCCGAATTGTCTTTATACCACCGAATTGCACATCTTTGATCCAACCAATGGACCAGGCTATTCTAAATTCGTCAAAATGCTAGTATAAAGAAGCTTTTATTTGAAAATATTTAGAATTCTGCAACTCCAGAGAGGAAATGATAGATTTTTAAAAAAATTGTACGATCAAAGATGCCTTCTGGAAAATTGCTAATTCCTGGAATTCCCCTTGAACAAGAATATTCTGATGAATGCTTTGCATAATATCTGGCCTCTTTTAATTTTTCTTGAAGAAGAAGAAAACGACGAATTTTGTGCTTTTCGTGTGTCACAAGAAAAAGAAATGACCCAATTGTCAGAATATGCCAAAAGCATTTCAAGTGAGGAAATAATCGATGAAAAAATTATACAAGATCCCTTAAATGCTGACATAAATACTCTGACTGTACTTCAGTTAACTGATGACGAGATCGTCAGTGAACTGCTCAATAGGAAAGACACCGATTCTTCAAGTTCTGAGGATACCGATGTAGAGGAATCAGAAAATTCGGAAAACATTTCCATTGACCGTTGTCTAGAACTAACGCGGAATGGAACAGAAATCAATTTTAAGGAACACGATATTGTGTCTGTATGCAAAATACAAGAAACTTTATTGTCAGAAAAACCAAAGCATTTAAAACAAAAAATTTAGCGGTATGTTTGCATCAATAAGCAAAAAATAATTGCAAATTTTAGGTTATATTATTATATATATTGTTACAAATTTGTAAATAATGATTATATTTGTCTTAAAATATCTCAGACAGATCAGAAATTCTCACATTTTGGGCAAAAATTGCGGTATTTAGACGTGTTGTAGTTTAAAAGCGGATTTCCTAATGATTTGGCGACTTGGCGACATTTGGCGATATTCTTGGCGACTTGGCGATGGTTGGCGAGATTCTTGGCGACTTGGCGAGAAATCGATACTTCTGGAAACATCCATCACCTAAGCTCTAGGACCAATATTTTCCGAGATAGCCTAGAAGCTTCCAGAGCCTTGGCGAAATTGGTAGATTTCTCCGCCAAGTCAGGTATAAATACCGCAGCCCGACATGGAATAGTAGAGTTTTGTGTAGACAGTCAGTGAGTGAAGACGATTAGTTGTGACTGCTAGTTGTTCTCTGTCTGAGGTATTTGAGACCTGTGATTAGAAGCTGTTTCTTATTATATCTGACGAATTGTAGCTGTATAATTGTGATTGTTACAGCGGGAATTTCGTTTATCTAGTGAAGTTTTTACGAATAAAAGTCTTGTGTTCATTAAGTGGTTGCTTTATTCAACTCTCAATCGACACGAACCCGTGGAGCTCGGTACAACTGGTGTCAGAATCGGGGTTGAAGAGTTGATGCAGCGTGTCACAAGAAAAATGGATATGGATTTAATGAAAAGTCTTCTCGAAAAATTAGCGGAGCAGATGGCTGAGATGAAAACTGAGATGAAAGCTGGACAAGAAGAGATGAAAGCTGGACAAGAAGAGATGAAAGCTAGACAAGAAGAGATGAAAGCTGGACAAGAAGAGATGAAAGCTGGACAAGAAGAGATGAAAGCTAGACAAGAAGAGATGAAAGCTGGACAAGAAGAGATTAAAACCGAGATGATGAAAGAGATAAAATCTGGACAGGAAGAGATGAAAGCTGGACAGGAGGAGCTTAAAAAGGAACTTAAGAAGGACATTGTAAGTGTTAAAGAAGAATTCTCCAACATCATTCAGGAGAAGATGAATGCAATGGAAGATAAGGTAACTTCAGTAGAAACTAAAGTTCTGGAGATAGAAGAAAACGTGGAAGAAGCATTAGACAATATCAATAAGGAGATTGAAAGCTTGAAGAAACAAATGTCAAACAGACATGAGGAACCCAACGTGACATTTGTGCCTTCCCTAGCCAATATTAAACTCTCAACATTTGATGGGAAATCATCCTGGCAAGTATACAAGACCCAGTTTATGATGGTAGCGGAAGCTAATGGATGGAATCCCCGAGCCCAAGCTTTTCACCTGGCGGCTTCTTTAAGAGGAGACGCGGCTGACATCCTCGAGACGCTTCCGGAGGAGCAGAGGCACGATTTCCAAGCCCTATCGAGTGCCCTTGAGTTGCGGTTTGGAGATAAGTGCACTAAAGAATATAGCAGACTACAGTTAAAGTCCCGCTATCAAAAAGCGGGTGAAAGTCTTCAAGAATTGGCTGCCGATATTCAGCGACTTTCCCATCTAGCATTTTCGGACTGCCCAGCTGAGACACGTCAAGATCTGGCTCTCCATCACTTCATCGATAGTGTGAGGGATCCGGAGATACAGAAAACACTTAGACTCGCCGATGTCAAAGATATTGGATCTGCCCTAGTCTACGCACATAAGATAGAGGCTGCCCAGCAGGCCGCGCGTAAAGACCGGCACTCAATCAGAGCCGTCTCTGCTACTGATATGGACTGTGATCTCAGAAAGCAAATCGAAGATCTGCGGAGAAAATTCCGTAACTTAGAATTGAGTAAAGGTGGCAGAAACACGAAAATTCAGTGTTGGACTTGCGGTGCAGTCGGACACGTTCAGAGAGACTGCCCGAAACGAAAAAATGGTGGAAATGATCTTCCACCACAGCAGGGAAACTAATATGTGGCCATCTCGCGGGGCGGAGATGTCCAGAGAGTCAGAAGCCCCATCTTAAATCGTTTCACATTTCTTCCGTAAGTAGCGGCGACAACGGACTTTTCGTTATGGGACATGTCAACGAAGTTCCCTGCAGAATGATAATCGATACTGGAGCCAACGTAACTATCATTAGGACAGATTTGGCTCGCAAACTTGGTGACAAACTCATCTGGACGCCGCCCTGCATTACCCTCCAAACTGTGACAGGTGATAAGATTAAAGTGCATGGAAAAGTCAATCTAAGCATTGCATTTGGTAATGCCGTGTACCATCATATGGCATATGTCGCTGATATAAATGACGAATTTATTCTCGGTTTGGATTTCCTCAAAGAAAACAATTTCAAGTTAGATTTTAAAAATAATGAACTACATTCATGTTCTGAAGACATAGCGATTTTTAGGACGAAGTATTCTGATATTAAAACAGTCCATCATATAACTGCAAAGAGTGAAATAACATTACCACCAAGAACTGAGACAATAGTTTCCGGAGCTCTTTCAGAAGATAATAATTTTCATTATGGATTGACTGAATATCCAGATTCCGACAATAGCGTTAAAGGAGTACTAGTGGCTTCTTCCCTCGTCGACCTTTCACGAAATGTAATCCCGGTAAGAGTTGCTAATCTAAGTAATAAGGTAAAACTTATAAAAGAAGGAGAAGTGCTAGCGACTTGCACTCCAGTGACCTGTATTAACCGAAATTGTCAAACCACACTATCTAAGCCTCCTGACACTCTAATTAATGAACTCCTTCAGAGTGCAGAGTTAGATGATAAACAGAGGAATGCTGCAAGAAATCTATTATTAGAATTTGGAGATCTCTTTTCCAAGAAATCAGATGATGTTGGGCGAACCAAATTGACGCAGCACCGAATCAATACAGGAAATCATCCACCCATTAAACAACATCCGAGAAGATTGCCATTCGCTAAGCAGGAAGAGGTGGATAATCTTCTGATGGAAATGCAGCAGAATGACATCATTGAGCCATCAGAGAGTCCTTGGGCTTCACCTATTGTTTTAGTTCGGAAGAAAGATGGCTCTACCCGATTTTGTGTTGACTATCGTCGGTTAAACAACATCACAAAAAAAGATAGTTACCCTCTTCCTAGGATTGACGATACACTTGATGCTTTATCCGGAAAACAATGGTTTTCGACTTTGGATCTCAAGAGTGGTTATTGGCAAGTAGAGATACATCCTGAGGATCGAGAAAAGACTGCATTCACCACAGGACAAGGACTTTGGCAGTTCAAGGTTATGCCATTTGGGCTTTGCAATGCACCTGCAACGTTTGAGCGCCTGATGGAGACAGTATTACGAGGACTTTCCTACGAAGCCTGTTTGGTATATTTGGACGATATCATTATTGTAGGGCGTACATTCGAAGATCATTTAAGAAACATCCGAAAGGTGCTGGAAAAATTAAAAATGGCCAACCTGAAGCTGAATCCTTGCAAATGTAATTTATTCCGACGTGAAGTAAGCTATCTGGGACACATTATCTCTGCTGAAGGTGTAAGAACAGATCCTGAAAAGATCTCTGCAGTTAAGGACTGGAGTCGTCCAAAAGATGTCCACCAATTAAGAAGTTTTCTTGGACTATGCACATATTACAGGAAATTTGTTAAGGGTTTTTCAAGTATTGCCAGACCCCTTCACAAGTTGACAGAAGTTAAACAGAGATTTCTATGGACAGATGAATGTGAGAAAGCTTTTAAACAACTGAAGGAGGCGTTGACATCTTCGCCCGTTCTTGCATATCCCCAGCCCGAAAAATTATTCATTTTAGATACGGATGCCAGCAACGAAAATATCGGAGCTGTTTTGTCGCAAGAAATTGATGATAAAGAATATGTCATTGCTTATTGGAGTAAATGTCTATCGAAACCAGAGCGGAATTACTGTACAACCAGGAAGGAATTGCTGGCAATCGTTAAAGCCATAGAACATTTCCACCATTATCTCTATGGAAGAAAGTTCTTGCTCCGGACAGATCACGCATCCTTAACCTGGCTTTTAAATTTTAAAAATCCGGAAGGACAGGTAGCCAGATGGATTCAACGACTCCAGGAGTTTGACTTTGAAATACGTCATCGCAAAGGAACTCTTCATGGAAATGCTGATGCACTATCAAGGAAGCCGTGTAATGAAAGCTGCCGATACTGTTCTAGAGTAGAGAAGAACTATCAGCTGATAAATACTTCGGTACGCCAAGTTACTGCTTCACCTCCATCAAAACCAGACCCATGGAGTGATGAAGGACTTAGGGAAGCCCAAAAAGAAGACCCAGATATAAATCCAATTCTTGAATTGAAAGAATCTTCTAGTATGAGACCAAGTTGGCAGGATATCTCCACCTACAGTCCTGCTACTAAGCAATATTGGGCTCTTTGGGACTCACTCCATATAAGAAATGGTGTCTTATACAGGAAATGGGAGTCCGATGATGGACGTAATTTCAAATGGCAGCTTGTTCTTCCAAAATCAAGAATTTCAGATGTTTTGAAAGAATTGCACAGTAGCTCAACTGGAGGCCACTTCGGAGTAATGAAAACTCTACAGAAAGTTCGAGAACGCTTCTATTGGAGCAAAACGAGACAAGATGTAGAGAAATGGTGCCAATCTTGTGATGACTGTGCGGCACGTAAAGGACCGAAGAAACGTAGCCGAGGAAGGTTGCAGCGGTACAACGTAGGAGCACCTTTTGAGAGGATAGCATTGGACATTCTGGGTCCTTTACCACGATCCTCAAATGGCAACAAATACATACTAGTTGTCATGGACTACTTTACTAAGTGGCCTGAAGCGTTTACAATCCCCGATCAAGAGGCGACTACAGTAGCCGAGGTTCTAGTGCAACAATGGGTTTCCAGATTCGGCACACCCTTACAAATTCATTCTGATCAAGGGACAAATTTCACCTCTGTTGTGTTTAAAGGAATGTGTCAAATTCTCGGAATAGACAAGACGCAGACCACCCCACTACACCCACAATCGGATGGCATGGTAGAGAGGTTTAACAGAACCATCTTGAATAACCTCTCCCTTATGGTTTCCAGAAATCAGCAAGATTGGGATTTGAAGCTACCGCTGTTTCTTCTTGCATATCGCAGTGCTGTCCATGAGACTACCGGATATACTCCTTCACAGATGCTCTTTGGTCGTGAACTTCGTCTCCCTTGTGATCTTCAGTTTGGTCGTCCACCGGATACATCTTCATCGCCAGAGGAATACCTTCGAGACCTTCAGGCACGTCTTGAAGATGTCCATAACTTCGCCCGAGACCGAATCAACCTGACGACCGAAAGAATGAAGACAAGGTATGACACAAGAGCGACGGGACATGAATTCCAAGAAGGTGACAAAGTTTGGTTGTGGAACCCGATTCGACGTAAAGGACTTTCTCCAAAGTTGCAAGCCAACTGGGAAGGTCCCTACACAGTCCTAAAAAGACTGAACGACGTCGTGGTTCGTATAAGAAAATCATCTTCTTCAAAACCAAAGGTAGTACATTATGATAGATTAGCTCCTTATCGTAATGTAGAGTAAAAATCAGTAGACCATGGTCTGTTTGTAAATAGTATAGATAATTTTAATCTTTTCTATTTTCTTGTATTTTTAGTTGCTTGTGTATGTAATGTGCTCTGTATCCTCTTGAAATGTAAATTCTTTTATATTAAATTTGGCCTCCTATCAGGGGATTGTACTGCCCGGGACGTGCAGTCCTTGAGAGGGGGCAATGTTACAAATTTGTAAATAATGATTATATTTGTCTTAAAATATCTCAGACAGATCAGAAATTCTCACATTTTGGGCAAAAATTGCGGTATTTAGACGTGTTGTAGTTTAAAAGCGGATTTCCTAATGATTTGGCGACTTGGCGACATTTGGCGATATTCTTGGCGACTTGGCGATGGTTGGCGAGATTCTTGGCGACTTGGCGAGAAATCGATACTTCTGGAAACATCCATCACCTAAGCTCTAGGACCAATATTTTCCGAGATAGCCTAGAAGCTTCCAGAGCCTTGGCGAAATTGGTAGATTTCTCCGCCAAGTCAGGTATAAATACCGCAGCCCGACATGGAATAGTAGAGTTTTGTGTAGACAGTCAGTGAGTGAAGACGATTAGTTGTGACTGCTAGTTGTTCTCTGTCTGAGGTATTTGAGACCTGTGATTAGAAGCTGTTTCTTATTATATCTGACGAATTGTAGCTGTATAATTGTGATTGTTACAGCGGGAATTTCGTTTATCTAGTGAAGTTTTTACGAATAAAAGTCTTGTGTTCATTAAGTGGTTGCTTTATTCAACTCTCAATCGACACGAACCCGTGGAGCTCGGTACAATATATATATATATATATATATATATATATATATATATATATATATATATATATATATATATATATATATATATATATATGTGTGTGTGTGTGTGTATTTTTCATTAAAAAGATCAACGATATAGTTGTTATTTTTCCTCCCACAAATTATTTCCTGGATGGAGAAGAAGTGTCGTGATTTTTTGCAAATGGTTATTGAAATTTTCGGCAGCGATCCGAAAACCGAAAATTCCAGTAACCGGAATATGCTCGGTCCAGAGGTTGCCGGATAATGAATCCCATACTGTAATTAAAAATTTAAATCTAAAAAATATATGCACAATTACATTTGTAATTTGAATTATTTTTTTCAATGGATTTTCAAGCTATAAAATTAATATGTCGATCATTAAATTTTTTAATGAACACTGAAATAAATGTTTTAATTTTTTACATGTTTTAATTTACATGTTTAAATTTTTTACATCTTTTTATTACCAAAAATAATTAATAAAGCTACTAAATTATAGTTAATTAGCAAAAATAATTTTAGAAATGCCTTATGAATATAAACTGGGATATAATTCTTCTCAGTAAAAATATATTTTCAGTTTTATTGCAATCAGAGGATAGAAGAAATGAAAAATCGAAACTTTGACAACGAAGAATCATGCCAAGAATAGGTAAAATATTAAAGAATAAATTAAAAAAATTTTTAATTGCATTAATTATAAAGAATAAGTATGAAAATCGTGGATTAGCTGTACTTATTTCAATGTATAAATGTTTACATTGAATAATATTTTATTAAAAAGATAATATTTCATATAAGGTACACTTTATTTATGAAATAAGATACTAAAAATGTTGAAACAAAATAAAATTCCTGTTAAAATTAATGGGTTCTCTTCAAATATGTTTGTTAACATCTATATAATTGGAAAAACTTTTAAATGCTTCACTGACTTCAAATTGCAATAGGTATTCTAATCTCACTCTCGCAAACTTATTTCTCTTTCAAGATAAGAGGAAATATAAAAACAAAATTTTATTTTGGATTAATGCCTTAAATTTGTTATTAATTTAAAATTAAATAATATTTGCGATGTAGTCCTGTTTTCCTTCTCACCGCTAGAGAACGCAGTATTTGAAGTCACAAAATGACAAGAACTTAAAGTTGGCTTTGTTGGTTGAGAGAAATACTTGTATTTAAAAATAAGCAGATTTTCATTCATTATTTGGTGTTTGAGAATGGCATCAAAACAAAATAATTTTTTCTCGAAAAATTCGTGTTAAATTTGAATAACGTATGTATTCTTCTAATTATTTACTATTATTTGATTTCACATACTTTCTGTTATAAATTACTTGTATTTATCACTGACAACTTTCAGAGAAGTGTGTAATCAAAACTTACTACAAATTAACTAAATATGACCTTTGTTTAAAAAGTAACTGTTAATAAACACAAACATGATCAATCATATTTAAAAATTCAAATTTCGGCACAGGTGCCGTATAATCCAGGTCTCCAATTTTGAACTTTTTTTGGCGACAACGAAATTTTGCCAAGATATTAATTCTGAGGTCATGCAGCGCGAATATGTTGTAATTGTGACGTATTCGTTTTTCAAAAACTTTACATATCTAAATATTAAATGTAAACCTGATAAATAAAGAGCGTGAATATATATACTTTAAATAATAAGATTTTTAAATAAATGAAACAGAATAGAAAGAGAAACATTAAAAAAATTATAATGAATTATAAAAAAGTAAACACGAATTCTAAGAAAATCGGAAATTTTCTACGAATTCTAACGAAAATTCCAGAAGAATACGAATAATAATGAAAAATAAAGCAGCATTCGCAAAAGAATAAATATAGAATAAACAGATAATTATAATAAAACTATTATAATTAACAATTTAAACTATTATAATAGTTTTAAGAAATTAAAAATAATTTTAAAAATGTATATACAAATTATATAGTATTATATTTTAATAATATAAGTTATAAAAATGCCATACCTAAACTAAAGAAAGAATATTTCGACACAATTTTAAATGGGTCCAATTTCTTTTCTTCGCTGGATTTATGGAATAAATAAAATGCCAAATAAAATTTAAAAAATCCGTTTGGTGATTATGTGTCAGCAATTTGCTTTTGTCTCCATGTGCTTTCAATAGTACTTGTATGGCATCCTGTAGTTGCATCCATGAAAATGACACTGATTAACAATCAAGTGTTCAAAGCCCTCGCTTCCTAATGTATCATAAGCCTTCCAAGAATCGGAATAAATTGCTGTCCCTGACTCAGAACACTGATTAATAATATTAACTAAAGTTTACCTTATTCTATAATGGAATGCTACCAAAAATAACTTTCCGCCTCCTCTCTCGACACCACTAAACACCCACTGACCTATCGGATGCCTTTATGATACTCATTCTTTCCAAATTTTGACTCGTCAATTTCAACACCTATCTTCTCTGAAGATGACTCAATTGAGTAAAGCATTGTTTCATTTATTAACTGCCTCCAGTCTGCTAAAGCATGTTTGTTAAAATTTTAATAACAGTTGTTTTACTACCACAAACAATTTCATAAATCAAAAGAAAAGTTTCCACTATCTTTGATTTGCTGCAAGAAAAACAAGAATTATGCCTAAATAACTTATGGAAATTGCAACACTTTCCTTCAAAACTTTTGCTGCTAAAAACATATCCACCTGAGAGGTTTTTTTAGATGAAATTCTCATTTGTCTTCCGTATTTGACTCTGATTTCAATATTATAATTTCGTGCAAAAATTCTAAAATAATTTCTTTTTCTCACAGAATTTCAAACAGAATAGACAATTAGCTTCTCCATTGACCTAAAATCTGCTTACTACCAGAGAAATTGAATGTCAATCCAAAACTAAGCATACCTTGGTATTTTAAAACTATATTTTGAACTACAGACATAATTAATCGTAACAATTTTGACAAATGATGAAAAAATAAATGTAGAACACAAAAATGATTATTTAAAGTTATGAAAAAGATCAATACAGCCTGGAATTTCAGTATTCAAAATGACAAAATTGTAAAACACCAAAATAATTCTTACGAAGTTTCCTCTCAATAATTTCGAATAAAATGCAAAAATAGAACAAAATGTTCTAAATCCCGTCACGACGTTAACACTTGGGTTGCCAAAATTTTCAACATAATTCTTGTTCATCTTCATCTGTATGACTTAATAAAAGCCAGGTTGCCAGATAAAAAAGGAAATCACCAAAGCTAACTCAGAATTTGGCATTCTGGATTATACGGCTCCTATGACCAAATTTCTTTTTTTATGGACCATAGTTATTGTTCAGAATTTAAATCTACAACATACCAATTTATCCAATTGGAAGCATACTTAAAATTTATTTTACATCATTTAAAGTTCAATATGTTATTCAGATTGAAATAGAACGCAAAAGGAATTCAATATAATATTATGTTTGTAACTTTTTCAAAGGAATAGTTGTTAGTTACTTGAATTTGTTCTTATTGTAACATAATTATAATTTATTGGAACAAAATGTTCATACAGTATGTGGTACTTTTCCGTTTCACCGCCGCAGGCGATAAAGTTGCCAAAAATGATACAACCGGCACTAGAGGGAATATCTCTGCGGGTAACCTTTTACTGCTACGTTTCCAAAACATGTGACGACCTTTTACTGTCTACTACTTTATTTTGACTCTTTTTTCCCCATTTTATAATTTTATGCTATATTAATATGTATACAAATTTAATAATTTCATAAAATCTCTCTAGAAAAAATTGGATTTTAAAAATGTATCTTAAAAAAAATAATTGTAACAAATTCACATAAAAAAATATTTTTAAAAAAAATAAGATTTTGAAATATGTATTACCCGATAAATTGTAATCTAATATAATAAGTAAATAAATTGAGGCTCTGGCATCCATCATTCCACGCATAGCATGAACACGAGAACAACAATTAAATAAATAAATTTAAAAATTTTTATGTAAAACAACATTATTTAAAAAGTTTTTATGTGTATACTGTGTGTTGTCACCAATTGGCGACTTAATTTTCGCTTGGTGATATTTGCGCCGGTGAAATGGAAAAGTACCCAGTATGTTTTTATAACAAGAAAATTATATGGATAAATCTACCAAAATTATTTATTGTATTTAAGTATTGGCACAGCTGCCGCCCAATACTTTTAGAGCATTTTTAAATTTGGGGAATTTTTGGCACAATTCTGGCAATTTGGGTTTTGTATTATATCAGAAAGATAAGGAATACTAATGATATTCAGCAATATTCTATTTTGGTAACCATCGATTGTACATAATAGTTATGCCACTTTGGCAACATTTTTTAATCATTGAAGCAATGTAAAATAGGTGAAAATGTGCTTTTGGTCCCCTGCTTGGAGCATTTTGAAAAAGTCGCCAACTGGCGCGTTTTTGTGTGTTGTCTCGCGGATTTGAATGCTCCGAGAGATACCACGTAAAAACGTTTCTATGTCAACGAAACCGAAATCCGTGTATTTAACGAATTTCACGGTTGGTATGGCAACAAAAACAATGGATTTTTTACGAAATGTATAACAAAAAATACATTAGAATATGGAGAAAAGTTATCATATTTTTTAAAATTAATAAATAAAAATACACTGAAACAAATAAATTTTGTTCAGGCACTTAGAATAGCCAGGGTAACCCTGGCTATTCTAAGTACCTTGACGCGTCTGTCGCCCATTTGGCGAGAAAGGGGTACCCAAACCACAGATTAACCATAAAATGTTCCAAAAAGATTATATAGCAGCTGTGCCAAAACATTTATCTTTCCATTTCTAGACATGGTATAATCCTATTTTGGCCCAACCTAACATTTGGTTGGGCCAACTCATTTGGCTCAACAACCAACAACCTATATGTTGACCCAAATGAGTAGACTCCAACTTTTTAAGTTGTTTTTAAATTTTATACTATATATTCTTTAAAAGTGAATGAAGTTGGAACTGTTGCTTTATAATCTTTTTGGTGTAATTTAAAATAATTGTTTGTAAAATTTCACCAAATTCACATTATTGTTACATGTAAACTAGGGTTTCCAAAGTTGAGTGTTGTTGTATTTCCTTAGCATTGTTTAACTTTCTGATGTAATGAAAAATTTGGTTTATCAGGAGAACAGCAAAAAATTTGGCAAAACATCTCAAAGTTAAAAAATGTGCCGAAAATATTAAACAGCTGTGATGGGAAATTAGCTGTCTAATATTTGGCAATGAATTCTTGTGTGTGCTGCAGTAGGCAAATAAAAGGAAATGTTCAAAAACCTAAATTCCATGAAATTAGGAAGTTTTGTTTAGTAAGTGTTTGGGGTCATTTCTTTTTGCTATTGCCAAGCAATTGTCCAGAATAGGATTTTACTCATAATTAAATTAATTTAAATAATTTGTATGAGTTATAAAATTTTTCAAGTCTTTTATCTAATGATAGGCAAAACTGTATTAGACTATGAAATAATTCATGTACACATAAGGTTTTTTTCTGTTTTATTGGTTATTAATTTTATTCTTATAGTATGAGGTAGTTTAATTTTTCTTCTATATTTTTAAATTTATATAAATAATGATAGATTTGTTAACATTAATAAAAGAAACTAAAAAAGGTGCTATTTTTTTATAATCTTTTTGGTGCAGTTTAAAAACTGTCATTCTATTTATGTAAACGTCTTAATTATTCACTTTTTGAAATGAATAGTTAAATATGTTTCTTTGATATACATTCAATTTTAATTTGCTTAAGCAATAAAATTTGAAGTATGCAGTATATGTTCCCAGCTTTAATGTTCATTTACCTAGGCTTGTGTACTGCCTTTTGTTTTTGTCATTGATTTGTATCAATGAATTTGTCATCAATTTGTAAAATTTGCGAGGATGATAAAGTTTGGGACTTGAGCTTCTCACTTTCATGTCAATATGGGTGCCATACTTGTCAATTACTGCACCAAAATAATTATGCAATCTGCAATTCTATGATGCATTTCAATGTGTGTGATTCATTTGCAGTTTTAGTAACTATTGAAGCTTATACTATGCTCGGATTATTACTATGGTATTGTGTGGGGGATAAAATGCACCTAACTGTATTGCCACGTTAGAATGTTCTCTTGCATTTGTGTGTTGTAACGTGGTTGTGTATAACCAAAAAATATGTTTTGTATGTTAGTAACCCTTGAAGAATTTGATTTGTAGTTTTTGTTTGATCACAATTTAATAAGCTTTTGAGAGATAAATGATTTAGTGTTTGTATTTTGAAATTTTTTTAAAGTTAAATTTTTGAAAATTTGTTTGCAGTGAATTTTTTATTTTAAGTTTCTTATAGATAAAATATATTTTGAAATTTTATAAAATAAAATTTTCATAATTTTGAATTATTATTTTCCTTGGGGAAAATATATGACCCCATAATCTTTCTGAGTACATTGTGGCATAATTTTTGGTAGTCATAAAATCTGTGTATTATCTAAGGGGTGATGATTCTGCAAGCAATTATTAGATGAGTTATTTCATGTATTTAATATTGCTGTTGTTTGTAATATTTTATGTTATGTTAAAAATGTTTTTATTTACATTACTTATTAAGTTTAATTGCCTAATTGTGACCTATTGTATACTGTGTTATATTTAATTTATATTTGTTTTTTAATATGTAATGTTTGTGAGATTAGTTTCCTGTTATTAACGTTTTAATACTTCTATGTGATATCTTAGCATACGTAATGCATTTGAGGCAGCTTTCAAAAATGTCGCCAATGTTAAAATTACTAGATTTCCATATGCAAAATGTCTAAAAAGCAAAATCCCACCGAATCTTGCAAAATCAACAAAAATCACTGTAAAATCATAATTTTCAAAATCCTGATTGCACTCTATCTCTAAATTTGACTACTGCAATCTCTCATTATTTTTGATTTCAAATACCAAATGAACTGTAAAACTAAAGGCTACAAACTTATTTTACAAAATATACATATTACAAAACTAATATAAATCTTTAAATATCAATACTATTATTCATTATCAGACAATAAAATATAATCAATCCATTTTTTCATTTTTTTAATTAATCAAAAGAATATAAACTGTAAAAATACACCATATACCAAACAGATACTAACAACTACATCGTAAATCTAAATCAAAAGCATAAATAACATACATTTATATGAAAATAAAGGTTTCTTAACTGAGCATTGAGCCCCATCTTAAAATAGCACATTATTCCAGTTCGACTACTAATTTATCGAGTATTACATTTCAACAAGAAACATCGCAAATATTTCTACACTATACTTAATAACTTATATATATTTTATTTTATAAAATAGAAAATTAAATAGAATAACACTAAGTAACACTGTAATATATCATAGAATTGTTGAATGAATATATTCTGATGTAACCTACAGATTTGGCACCCATATTGACTTGTAAAGTATAGCCCATATTGCCAACTTTATCGCTATTCTAAATGTCCCCGAGTATCGCCAAACCCTCAGTATTATGTAGACTAGTATTAAGTGTACTTCTGTAGTAAATAATTATAATAAAATATTCAAAGTTTGAGATAAATTGCAAGCAGGAGTTAGAAAACTGCAATTTTTCTATGATTTGTTGTTGATTTGTCAAGATTCAATTGGTTATTGTTTTTTAAACATTTTACATTTGGAAATCTTATAATTTCAAAATTGTAAACATTTTTGAAATTTGTTCCAAAAGGGTTATGCCTGCTAGGATGTTACCAAGGGAAATTCTAGGAAAATCAAATTTGAACGGATTCACAAATATAAGCTCAATTTTAAAATCATAAATTTTAAATTCAAATTTCAAAACCTTAATTATTAATGGAAACATTAAATAGATAATAAAAATATATAGCTAAAATATTAAGTTTTGTAAAATGGAATAGGAAAATATGTAATTTGAATGAATGCACAAGGACCAAAACAAGTATATATAAACACAAATTTTGAACAGTTTAAAATTTCTTATAATTAATAGGATAAAAAAGTACTTTTATATTTGTTATTACATTATTTAGTATAATGAAAGAAATATAATAAAAATAAGAGCTTTAAAACTATAGATGCAATACCAAATGAAAGATACCAAATCTGTTTTTAATTAAAGGAAAATAATGATAAAGAATAGTACAATATATAAATTGAATGCGAGAATTGGTTAGAAATTTGAATTACTCTCTCAAGAGTTAAAATGAGATATTTGAACCAAGTGTTCAAAAGTAATCTGTAATGACACATATATATGAGGTTTGTTGAAAAATAAATTTGTTGAATATTCTTAATATTCACAGTTGTTCTTTTGCAGTTATAAGTCTAGTTTGCCATGAGAATGGGGAAACCTGCCCCCCCCCAAAAAAAACCCCACCATATTTAAAATCATGCTAAAGGATTGTATGACAGTTAAAAATTAATCAAAAATAAAAGTGAGGATTTACTACATATGTAAATTTATAGTCATTGTTTTTGAGGGTGACCAACAATTTATCTTTGATTTTCTATTAGAATTTGATTCCTTCTCTGTTAAATTTTTATGTGGTATCTTATTATACTCAGAGTTTATACTTCATTGAATTTTCATTGCTATTATAATATTTATCACTGACCCTTAAAATGAAAAAGCTCTTTAGCTCTGTTAGTATCAAAGATTAAAGAGAGACATCCAGGTACATTTTTACTCAACCAAATTACAATTGTTAAATAATTTAACTTACAGTTTATTTTTAGAACCTTTGTAGTATGTAAGAAATTTTCTATAATATTTGGAAATTTAATTGACTTATAAAATAAACAATAACTTTATTTAAATAATTGAGTCCAAAAAAGTAAAATTTTTAACATTTTTATGAATTTATAAATGTAATTAAAATTTACAAAATTGATTTGCCTTTAAGAAATAATTTTTTTACATAGCATTTATGTTATAGAAGTGCATATTTTTACTGTCAAATTATGCATATTCAGGAGCATGATATTTTAATATTTGCATCAATTCAATACATTTTTATTTTGATCTTTAAGTTATATTAGAAAGATAATTTGTAACTAATAAACCTTTATATAATTATGTCTCCCATAATGATATTTAATGTTTAGTTAGAAATGATAAGGTATGGCTAAAATCTGAATACTTTAATCTTTTTGTATTCAGTATTTTAATTTTGTTGGTAGTCATAAATGTGATAAAATAAGGTTATAATTAGAATCATGAGTTTTTTCGTGAATTTAAGGAAAATGAAGTTTTTATTAAAGTAACTTGAAAAAAATTTACATATATTTTACTTATTCATTAAGAACAGTTATTGAATATAAATTTAATATTTCAGAATACCTTAAGAAATCCTTGTATATGAATTTTCTTCTAATTGAATGATATTTATTAATTGATTTAATTTGATAAGACTTCAGATCAACTGTATTTTTGTTACCAAAATTGAATTATGGTATTTTTGTTATCAAAATTTAACTAGGAATTATTAATTAATATTTATCAAATGCAATTGCATGAAATGTTCTAATTTACATGAACCTAATTCAAGTTGCACACATTTTAATTAAAATTCAGTTATATAATTTACATGTATCTTGTTTAGTTGTTGGATTTTGTTTCATCTATGAATAAATATGTATCTTTTAAATTTGACTTGTTAAATTGTTTACTAAATCATTGGAAATATTAAGCTAATTTTATTTAATATTTTCTTGATCAAAATTTATGTTCTTAGCATGTAAAAATTCTTTAAATAGATTTATTTAAATTAAGCTCTAAATAATCTTGTATTAATATTATAAAATTTTGTTAACATAATTTTATTATATTATAAAGTTTACTTTATTAATATTAAACGCAAAAAGTAATGTATTTATATGAAATGAGAATTTTTAGACATTTGTAAAATGTTTATTGCTGTATTTTTAAATCAATCAAATTTTGCTGAAAGTTTTAAAAACTTTAGTGTATCTGATAGAACATAACTCCATATTGTCATAATTTGAATTCTTTTCTGTCATGAAAACAGTATATTAAATCGACTAATCATATGTCATATAATTTTTAAAAGTAATCAATAAGTAGATGCTAATCTGATAGCAGAAATGCTGCTAAAAATACCCCAAATCTTAAATAATAATTTATTGAAAACAAGCAGTTTTCAAACTAATAATAAAATGTTTTTGAAGTCTTATTCTTTTTTACAACTCTATTTTGTGACAGCATTTAAGATAACTGTTTTGCTTGTTTGCTTACACTGATAGTTAATATTTGCAGTGATTATCGGCTTATTAATATTGAATTAGTAATAACTGAAAATCTTCCCAAATCATGAAAATTCTACTTAAGATATAATTTTTTCAAAGAAGTATTATCTGTTTGAAAATACATTAATAAAAATAACAGTAATGAAAATAATAAATGATTATAAGTATGAATTTAATATTTATAATTGTTATATTATTTAACATGATTACATTTGAACTTAATTTTTAATTGATGATTTTTGATTCAAGATAATAAGTTTTATGTTATTTCTTTTCTCAATCTTATTTCTCCAAAACAATACACTTATGCTGTGTAAATTAATTGTTTGGATATTAATGAATGAAAAACAAGATTTGATTTATCATTTTTATAATTATGTGAAATGAGATAAGGAAAAAGCAGGAATTTCTGTTATAAACAAAAAATTAATGGATCCAAAAATTTTAATATATTGTAATAGTCCATGAATCCTTTTTTTTAGCCTTTGTGGAATGTGTGTGTTGAACCTTTAATATCTTTTCAATGATTTTTATAATTATTTTATTTTATTTTTAACATTTGTATCATTTAATTGATTAATTTTATGATTCCATTATTTGCTTGATATAATTTATATTTCCCTTAGGCATTACTGTTAAAATGAATAATAGAAACAAAATTTACAATCATGATGAACTTGAAGCTGAAATTCAGAAACAGTCTAAACAATCACAAAATGTTTTGAATTCTAAACAGTCAAAGCATTCCCTTGATAGTGATGAAGAAGATGAAAAGGTAGAAGCAGAAAAATATAATGTACTTGATCCTAATGATTTAGAAGGTAAATATTATATTTTAATATACAAAACTGTATAAAAAATAGCATTTTAAAAATGATTCATTATTGTGAGTTTTCTTGTGCTTTTTTTGTTTTTAAAATATGTTTTATATTATATCTTTGTATTAAAAATTTTTATTCCCTTCTAATAAAATGTGTAATTTTTTTTATCAAAGTAATTTAAAAATAAAATTACAAGGATTTTTCTTATTTATTGTAATTAGTTATTGAATATTTATTTAATATAACTTCATAATATCATAAGAAATGCTTGTTTATGTTTGCTTCAAATTGAAAAATATTCATTACTTCGTCCAAATTGACAAGTCTCTATATCAACTGTATTCAGCTCACTGGCTATATTTTAATCTAATTATCATGTTCTTATAAACGGTCAATAGTATTGACAAAAACTATTACTGATTTTAAATTATTTATGTTAAAAAGTATATGAATGGCTTATTTCTTCATATAACGAATAATTTACTGGTGTTCCTACTATTTTTTTTATGAAAAAAATATCTATATGAATTGTAAGCTCACATTAACTTTGGTATGGTCATTTTTCTTTTTAATGTCTGAAAAGACTAGTTTTCCATATCCAGAAAATTTTCCATGTCAATTTTCATTTTAAATTTTATTGTTTATCCTAGTATTTAACATTTTGATTTTGTTTAAAGTTAATCAATGTAGTTTTTCATTTAAATTTCTAAATAATTTAAATGTCACTTTCAAAAATAATGAAGGTACATATTTGTTATATTTTGAAGTAAAATAAAAATTACTTATACATATTAGTTTTGATATACATCTGTCAGCTTATATAATCTAAAATGATATAAAAAATTACAAGCTTAAGATTTAAAGCAGTTCTTTACAGATATTTTTTTACTAAGTTTGGCTTATTGTTATGAAACTTTCACCCTATAGAATTGTTCCATTCATTTCTGTTCCATTTTGTGGGTATTTTAGATTAACAAGCTGTTCTGAAAGAGTTAAGATGGATAAATCTATGTTTATTAAAATGTTTATGAAACTCAAACTTATAAAAACCAAAAATTTGTTATACTGTGTGCTTTCTTTATTACTTTTTGATTTAATATGGAAATTCATGAACAGATTTTGCAATTCCATAATGAATTGTACGTATTTTTTTGATATTCTTCAATACAACTTTAATTTTAGTTTGTATTATGACTTCCTATTTGTAAAAAAAAGTATATATATGTGTGTGTGTATCTATCTATATATATATTTAATTTCAAGGAGAGATGTCTTTCTTTATCTATATTTTTCTCTATACACAATTATGTATTTATTTTTATTGTTATTTAATGATGAAGCATATAAATTATAAAACTATTTTTATACTAGATTCCATGAGTCATTTTATTTCAAAAGTATTAAATATTTGACTAGCTTTATACTATAGTACAAGGTTTCCTTAAAACGAAACCAGTACACTATTGTTTTTTTATTTAAGGTAATTTCATTTATGAAAAAATAGTTATTATATTGCTATTAAAATATTAAAAATTTAGGATTGTTCTACTTATGAGAATAGGAAGGAGGAAAAATGTTTTAGAATTAGTGTTACAAAATTAAAATGTGTTATGCAAAACAATAATGATGGGGACAACTTTCTAAGAAAATGTTGCTATTTGGACTTGAGAAAATAACCAGAATGTACTTAAGTAGCATTTTTTTCTGTGCAGAATTAATGGTTCTGTGATTGTGAAATTAACAAATTAAAACCAGCTAAGGTGATTTAGACTTTTTGAAACAATCTGGAAAATTTGAGCTGCATGGAATTGCTGGAATGTTTTGTATGAAAACTCAAATTTTTATTAATAAGTTTTGGAAATAATTAAGGCTTATCTAATCGGAATTATGCATGAAACTTTATTGATATTTGACATCTGAAATAAAAAAAGTATAAAAAAATGTATCTTAAAAACATACCATAAAAAATTCCTCTTTTAATAGTGTTTCCTTACTATTCATAAAATTAAAAACAATAGATTGAAAAAAAGAAAAGTTGGAAAGTTAATAAGGTAAAGCTTTTATGCAAATCAATAAAAGGCTTAGATAAAGGAAATATTTTCAACCTTAGTATAAAAATAGCTTCAAGTTGACTTTAATAGCCATGATAACATAATTTATTGCTGGAAAAAATTGGTAAATAATATTGAAAACAATGCGCCATTGAGAATCTTTAAGATATTCTTTTCTGTTTTCTTGAATGTGAGTTTGATGAATCATGTATATTTGTGTTTTCTTAATTTAAATATTTTGTAATTACTAATACCTAAAAATATATATATCATTTTTCTAAGAAGACATTTCTATACAAATAATGACTAGAAAATAAATATGTGATAGTCTTTCAGCAGTTTGATTAATGAACAACTTATACAAAGATAATAAAATTAAAGTATTAGTTTGAGACTTGTTCAGTTCATGTAAAACAGGATAGTTAAAAAAGTAAAAGCAGCACTGTGTTATTAATATCTTAATCATTCTAGCACTATATTTTCATAATCAACTTTTATAACTTAACTGTCAGATATTTCTACAAGGAAATTTTCCAGAGAAAATTCACTGCATTGTTAATAGAAAATATGTAAATTATTTATTCTTCTAATGGTTTTCTTTATTCTGCATTAAAAAAAATCTAAATGGATTATTATTGGATTAAATTACTATATTTAAACCAAATGTGAAACTCCAACAATTTTACAAGAATTTCAAATGATAATTACATTGAAGAATGCATCATATAAAATTTCACAATAATGAAATTACTTAATTTGATGACATTTTCAATGCAATGAATGTAAATGAGTTCAATGAATTTTTCATCTTATTTTTGATTTTACTGTTTTATTATTGATTTTACTATTTAAATTAAAAGTTTTAATAAATTAAATGGTTGATAATAGTATTTTATGTATAGAAATTAAAATTTTAATGTCATTCTAGATTTTATATCAATGTTTGGGAATTTATACGAAGAAAAATTACCATTTTTCTAATAAAGAATGCTTAGTTAATAATATACAATTATTTTTATTTATAAAAAGGGAAATTCTCTAATTGGAGAATATCTTTCTACTTTTATAAGATTCAAGATATAAATCAGCAATAAAAGAAGAAATATTTATTTTTTGTGTGAAATTTATAATATTATTTTTAAAATATCTTAGGTCAAGAAGACAGAACCATTGATTATGATGGAGAAATTCGTATCACACCTTTTAATATGAAAGAAGAATTAGAAGAAGGTTATTTTGATAAAGAGGGTACATATATTTTTCAGAAAGAAGAAGATGTTGTTAAAGATCAATGGTTAGATGATATAGATTGGATAAAGGTAATATCTTTATATTATGAAATGTTAAATTTTATGCTTGTTTTAATACTTGAACTTAAGTTTGTATAGATTTCTTTGATAAAATTATTTGCATGATATTTTATCCAAGAATATTGTTATAACATTTTATTAAGGTACTGAAATAATAATTAATTTTTAATGTTAAAAGTTATTAATAATAATGAGTTTCAAATTAAAAAAACTATTAATATTCAGAATAAAACTGACTTATTTTTGTTCTTATTCTTAAACCAGTGTTAATTCTCAATGTATATGGTTTTCTAAAAAGTTTAGAAACTTGTTAAAATATTTTTGTTTCTTTGATACAATAATTGAAAAAGGAAAGTTGCAATAAACATTTTAATGCTTTGCTAAAATAAGGTTTGTCAGCAGTTAAAGAAGTATATTACATTGTTGTTTTTCTATAATATCAATATTTGTGCTAATTTTAAAAACTGATTTAAATTTCATTATTTAAAATTTGCTTGATTACTTTAGCATTTTTAACAGTTTAATCTTTGCTTTTAAGATTAATATGTATAATATACATAGTTCTTAAGCTAATTTATTCGTATTGGTTATTATAATTTTTCATTTTTCAAAATGATCGTTACTATTTTTTTCTTAGGAAAATAGTAAAATTACTTTTTTCTTTTATGAAATTATTGAGATATACTTAAAATCGTTCTGCACACATTTATGTAAATCAAGAAAACAAAACTTTATCCTGCAAATTAAATTTTGTCTTTTGAATAATTTTAAAGTAAATTTGTTTATCCAAAATAAATAATATAGAATTATCCAAAATAAATAATTTTTATAAAATAATATAGAATTTCAAGAGAATTTTATTTTAGAAATCATACAATTTTCATACATGAAAAACAACATATAATCTCAAATACATGAATTGTTTTAACATAAAATATTAAAACAATACATGTATTTGTCGAGATTAGTTATTTTTGATTTCACTGGAATCTGCAATGCAAGATTTCTTCTTCCTGAACAAAAGACTTTGTTAATTACTTTATTATATTAGCAGTAATGTGTATTTTTGAAATTATCATGCTTCCTATTAAGTAGTAAACTCTCTCAAAAAGTTAAGTTAGATTTTGTTAATATATATATATGCACCTCTTTTGTTTATTTCTTCACTATATGGAATTTGATTAAGTTTATTAAAGCAATATCAGTTCTAAGAATTGATTGAATACATTAATTTTCATGATTTTAGTATAAAAAGTAAATGGTGTTGAGTATAACTAAGGATGATGTCAAGCAAATAAGACTTTTTTTAATGTTAAAGTTAAATAGGCTAACATCTGAAAAGAAATTTCAATGAAACCAATTGTGTAACTTAATAATAATGACAGATTTTAAATTTCTGCCAGATGTTTTAGTAATTTTTTATTGAGATATTTAAGATAAAATAGCACCCTTGGAATTTTTATGTGCAGGAAGATATGACTAACATATTTTTAAATGTAAGATGGAAGTATGTATTTTTCTATTAAATGTGAATTAACAGTAAAAGTGCATTGTTTCAAAATTCTTCTATATCATACAGATTTTACTGTTATCTATAAAAGGAAACTAAGGAAATGTTATATTTGCGTATTTATCAATAAGTTATATGAATGCATAAAAGTTTTCTTCTGTCATTCACAAAAAATTGCTACATTGTGTTCTTGAAATTCAAACAGAATATATATTGATTATGCAAAAAAAAGTGCTGATTTAAACTAACCATAACGTGGATGTTTTGTCTTTTTTTCATTTTGCTTTTTCTTCTGTTCTGTTGTCCAATATGTTAATGGTTTTAATAAATTTAAAACTGCTTCTCAAATCAATGCTTTGATCTTTATGTGAGAAACCACTTTATTAACAAATTGAACTTCTTCTTCTTCTTCATTGGCCTGACAGCCCAGGGTGGGCCTTTGCCTTCCTCAGAAGTGCAAACCAGGACCCCCTATTTTTGGACAAGGTCATCCAGTATGTCACTTTTAGTGTTTTTAGGTCATTTTCAAGTCAGTCAGGCCATCGGAGTTTCGGTCATCCTCTTTTTCTGGTGCCAATGAGGCGAGCCAAGAAAATAAATTGAACTTCAACATTTTTAATTTTGATTCCAACGAGCTGAAGCTGTTGAGTGATTACTTAATATGGGTGTCATAACCAAATTAGTTATTATATCGTTAAGGGCATTTGGCTCAAAGCAATTCGAAACAACTTTCAAAATCATGGTTTTTGATGCTTGAAACAATCTATGTTTTATACATAAAATGTTCATCAAATCAAAAATAAAAAAGAAGTAGAGAAGCTTTAATGAATTTCTGAAGTGACACTAGAGATGTTGGTGAACCAGGCACTAGTGTAATTGGTGAGCCAAAGAGACAGGCAAGGAAACCTAAATTGATCAAAGACATAAATTAGAAAAGATAATAATTTCAGGAAATTTTGGCAGCAATATTGCTAAAGATTTGAAAATAGGAAAACAAAATATATTTTGAAGAACGGGTAATTTTCATGATTTTGAAAACTTTTACTAACAGAAAAAAATCATAATTAAAAAATGTTTCTTTATATTGCTGGTAAAAATCATTAATAGATTTTTTCTCATTACTGACAATACTGAGATATTTGATGGAGAACTTCGCCTTGCTTGCTGCTGCTTGAAGAATGTGATTTGAAGGCAGGCAGCAAGTTTGTCAAGAAGTCAGATTTATGATTCTGTAGTAATATGATGTCGTAATTAATTATATGTGACGTAGATGAAATGTTATCTGATGTCATGTATATTATTATATAATTGAACACTTATTAATTAGCACTATGTTAATTTTTCTAATATTTTTTATTTATGTAATATATATTATATATAAATGCATATAATAAATAAAAGAAATAAGGGGAAGTCAACACATTGTTTTATCTTAAAAATTTGTAATAAAATTTATTTTAGTAAAATTTTGTAACCTTTTTGATATGAATAGTAGTATTTAAAATGAGCTTTTGTTTGCATTGTTATTCAGGTGAAAGCTTCTGAAAATAATATTAAAAGAAAGCAAACTGAAGAAGAAGAAGACAGTGATGAAGAGCGACCCCCAATTGACCTTGTTTCTCATTATACTCAAATGCTGTCATTGATGAAACCTAAAGAAACTGTCCAAAAAGCAATTTGTAGATTAGGAGGCTCCACTGCTTCAAAAAGTGCTAGTAGTCGTTGGAAAAAGAAAAAAGATTCAAACACAGAAGAAAATCCTGCTCCATCTGAAGAAGATGTAGAAAAATTGAGAACATTGACAAGTTTAGCAGACAATATTATTCACTCTGGGGATATGGACATTTATCAGCAAACATATGAAAAAATGTCATTTTTTGTTAATTCAAAACTAAATTCTGATAAAACAGATGCAAAAAGTGCTATGGATGCTGAGCCTGCTTCAGATATGTTTGGAGAGGAATTTGAAGAAACTGTAGATGAAAGCAAAGCTTCACTCCCTGGACACCGTACTCCTTCCCCTTCAGGAGGTTTGTATATAATGATTTCATTTGATATAAAGGTATTCTAAGTAATAAGTAAAGAGCTTATATAGTAAAATATATCTTGTTTTTTTGTATTGATAGTTATATAATTAAAAATGTATTATGTAGTATCTTATTAATTTATTGATTTTTCTAAATTCATAAAAATATATACAAAACAAAATTTCTCAAATGGAATCTTTCATCTTGATTTCCTTTATTATTTTTGCTGATGTGTGTCAAATGAATTTTGTAAATTAAGTATAAATTTAATTATCTTTCTTTTTTTAGTAGCTTATAAAATGTGAATCTTATTTATTGTGAAAATTTTTGATTTTGTAATCTTGTTATGTTATTAAATTTTTTATACATACATTATAGTTAATCTGTGATCAATCTATTTTGGTTATAAGAAAAAATTTTTTTTCAAATGGTTATTTAATCTTTCTTATATATTTCAAGTGCAACTTATTGAAAATATTTGACAATTTAATTCATTAACGTTGATACCACTTTGTGTATTAGCTTTAAGTTCGTATACGAGACCAAAAATTTACTATTTATGCACTGATTCAACCAAGTGTACGTAAATTAAAAATGTAATAAATTTTTAAAAATAGTTTAATATCTGTTGTCTCACTAAGAAAATTTCTTATCAAATATTTATTTTAACTATATATACAAAATAAATATTTATTTAAAAGAAGCAAATATTTATTAAGTAATGATTAAATAATATATAAATAATTTAAGATATTGAAAAAAATTTTTGATAAAATTTTTTTGGGAATTTTAAGATATTTTTTGGCTTTATTGAAAAAGAATTTAATTGGAAAATTAGAATTACTTTCTTTGTGATCATTTTGCTAAAACAATAAAATTTTGTACAAAATTAAAAACTATAAATTATTGAAAAAATATGTGTATTTTAAATTTTTTTCCTATCAGATTAAAAAATAGCTTTTAAAATGAATTGCAAATTCAAATTTTTCATTTTTCAGAAATATTATAATTTAATAGTTTATTGTACTTTTTGTCATTGCTATATTTTAAATATAATATTCACATTGTTATATTTTCAAATTCAGCTCAACCTTTTCTTAGTACTTTAGTTTTATACTAATTGTTAAGACTTAATATCTTGAAAAATAAAAAAAAATTCAAGTTTATTTTAGTAATAAATTTTTTATTGAAACAATATTTGAATACAGTTAATCAAATTCTGTTTTTAAAATTTAATATATTTAAATAGTGTTGTGCAAATTCTCATTTAGAATTATTTGTTAATTAGAAAAATTAATAGTGTAACATTATATTGTCTCCAAATAGTTTTTTTCTATTGTAATTTTGTAATATAAAATTATATTAAAAATTTTTATTGAAGTTATAATAAATTTTTTCATGAGAAACTCACTTTCTTCAACTCTTGATTTTTCTTTTTAAAAGTTAGCTGGCAATTTGGAAATAATCTTTTTTGGTTTTTCTTAGAAAATACTAATGAAAAGTTTTTAAAATTTAAATGTCTTTGTTACTTGCAATATGATATTTTAATAATAAAATCATGAAATTAAAATTTTTATACTAATAATTTAAATATAAAAATAATTTTATTCATAATATTTCTTTACAATAGAAAATTGTATGGCCAAATTTTCATAACAATCTAAATATGTTTATGTAAGAAGTAAAATATAAATATTATTAGCAGTTTTTATATAAAATTTAAATTCTTAAAAAAGTTATTGAATTTTTAATTTGACATATCTACTTGAATTAAAAGATTTTTATTTCTTTATCCATGTGTCATTAGCATTATGTGTTTTGAATAACTTAATATCTGTAAGCTGTTATCTAGATTTATATTGGTGAACCTGAAATCTTTTATTTATGAAATTATAATTGGTGTTAGATTTTTATTTAGAAATTTAGTATGACTTTATACTGATATATTTTACTATTCCAGATGCTGTCAATACTGAGGGGGAAGTTATGTGGGAATTTAAATGGGATGCTTCGGAAGACTCAAAAGTTTATGGACCATTTCCTACTTCACAAATGCAGCAATGGGTTGCAGATAAATATTTTGAAGGTGGGGTTATGGTACGACAAGTTGACAAACCAGATGCTGAATTTTATAGTTCAAAAAGAATTGATTTTGAATTATATTTATGAATATTTTATTGCTTTGTTTTTGTACCATCATTTGTATATTCATTTAAAATTATTTCATCAAATAAGTTGTACAGTTTTTAAATATGTGTTCTTTCAAATAGCTTGTTGGGCAATTGCTTAAATGATACATTTTAAATAAACTTTGTTGTTCAAATAAATTATTATAATGATTTATTGTGTATGCATGAAATTAAGTTTTATTGAAAAAGAGTAAAGCATTTTGTTGGGAAAGCATAAATGAAGCTTTATTTAAACTGTCAGTTCATTTTGTAGATGTTTTAGGCATTTATTTTACAGTACAATTTATTTTATCATATTATATCTGAAATATCCAAACAAAAACTAATGTTAAAAATTTTTCCTTCTTGATTTTTTTGCTTACATTTGCATTTATCATGTTGACAAAAATTTTAGACTGATTCTGTGCTTATTATTGACAAATGAGCTTAAAACATTCTTCATATTATTCAAAGATTTTAAATATATAGATAATATTCTCAAATTCAAAGTCTTATTTGTAAAATTTTTAAGAAAATTGAAAATTATTCTTGTTGAAAAAAACTGACATTCAATTTTAATTATTAAAATTAATTAATTATTGACATTCAGTTTTAAAGTTTCATATTCTATATTTTATTGCATCATTAAAGAAATCCTTTTTCAGTGAGAGAAAGTATTTTTTTTTAAATTATACTTGTTCCTGTCATTTTTTATTTCATCACTTCATATATTTGAGAGATTGCTTTTGTGTCATGTACCATTTATAATCTATTTCATTGTGTGTATTTCTTTCTTTTGACCTCCAAGTTACTCTATAGATGTCTGGGAAAAAATACAAGCAGCAACATGCTATGAAATTTCTGAAAATTCTTAAGTCAGCAAGTTTTTTCCCATTTGAGTCATAATCAATGTGTAGACTTTCCGGACCAATATTCAATTTACATTTATACCATTAATTGTCTTTTCCCAGTATTGCATTAAAATCTTCAATGACATTTTTGACTTCATTGTGGTTCATTTATCTAATAATTTTTCCAACTCATAATCAAACAATTATTTTATCTTGGTTTTTATCTGCTTAATGTGCATGAGCATAGATTAAAATTTAATTATAAATTTTTTTAATGACAATCTTTTGTAGAATCTTCTTTCAGTTATTGTTTGAAAACAGTGCAAAATCTTTTAATTTCTATTGACAAGAGTACAAAGGCTAAATTCACAACTAATGTTATTACAGCTGTGAAGCAAGGAGAATTCCTAATTTCTTTTTTCAGGAAATTCCTAGCTAATACCTAAAATGTTTCATTTATGTAGTATTCTCACATTCCATTTTTTAAGTCCTGAGCTTGTTTGAAATAATAGAAGCTCTGTATCTATTAGGAATTTATGAGATTTTGTATTTGGCCCAATGCTCAAAACCCTTATCTGTATAGTCGTCTCATTTCTGTCTGACACGTCTAGCAGAGGAGACCCTACCAATAATTGTGCTACTTCTAGCATTCTATTATCTACAGGATGATTGGCACACTCAAGCCTTCACCATGCCAAGGTGAATAGCAAGAATGAAATAAAAAATATGTAAAATGCTGCAACAAGTTTTATACCATTTGAGAAATATTTGTTGATTTTTAGGGAAATAAAACATTGAAATACCAAAATCTTATCAATATTTTGAATTGAGATCAAATGAATATAAAATTTTTTCATAATATTATTATTGTTTGATTTTTATTTTATATGCACGAATCTGAAAACATTTAATGAAAATAGTCTTGGAAAAAAATTTAATGGGATAAATGAGTTGCATAAGTATAATCAGATGTAAAAAAGGTGCAAGCTGTAGATTCATAAAAAATATTGACAAGAATAATGTAGATTTAGATTTAAAGTAGAGTGGTTCCTCAAAAGAACCTAGCACAGTTAACACAGGTGTATTGTACTTTACCACTCAAAAAAGCCCTATTTGAAGAGACCAACGGCTGAAGCAAAATTCAGCTGACAATTAACAGGAATATCCTGCAGTATCCAAGATTCAATCAAGTGCTGAGCCAAGTGTTCACATTCATATAGAATGTGTAATGAAGTTTTCTCTACAAGTTGATAACACAAGTAGAAAAAATCGGTTGCTGATCTAGCCCTTGCCAACTCATCAGCTGAAAAATTGTTAACATGTTTTGTATAAAAATGGTATGCATACAGTTGCTGTTAGTCTGCTTCGGTTAAATTAATATGTATTTTGGAACTTATTTGAAACTTATGGGTTTTGTTTAAATTTTTGTGTGCCTAACTTATCAAAGGGCTACAAACTAATCATGAGAAGATCACTTGTTAAATTAAGAATTATACAACATTGAGTTTTTAAGTTTGGTATCATTCGTCTTAGTATTGTTACTTTAGCATGTTCATTCTTCTTTTTTGAAATTTTGATCACATGCTTAATTTATTAACACACTATTTTTTATGTTTAAAATGAAAAAACAATATTTTTATGTTTTAATCCTATATTTGAAGATGTTTTGTTAAAACATTTTGTCTAATACACAGTTCTAATTTATTATTTAAAGATAAATGCTTGTAATTGAACTTGTTATCACTATGGTGTTAAGCTAATTGAGACAACCTTGGCTGGCAACTGTCTTGTAATGCTTGGGAAGAAAAAACGTAAAAACATTAGCTTGTGTTTATTTTGTAGCTGTTGTTAATTAACCTTTATTATTTATCCCATTTCATATTTTTTATGTAAAATAGTCATTTTGATTGGTGGGTTGAGGTGTGAAAAGGAAAGTTCAACCTTATTAACTTGTCTGAGGTTAGACCTTGCTAAAAATAAGCTAAGGTTCGACATTGTTACTTGTCTTGTGCTTCAAAATTATGAGGCTTGACTATTTAGTAGGTTTTAAGTCAGGCAGCTTGAAATATATATCAAACAATAGGCATTATGTAACTTCTGTTTTGTAAATATTTTCCTTTAAACTTGTCATTATATATTTTTTAATTACTTTATAGTTCTATGTATATGTAATTGGACATGTTTTATACTCTACTTGTTAATATCTTTTAGTGTAAAAATCAAGTATTTAATACTGAGAACAATGCATTTGATGCAAATTTTGTACTTTGTTCAGCTGCATTGTTTGCACTTTTTACTGCAATTTCATTTATTAAGTCAGATACTTTTATTTTTCCTTTCGCTTTTAATCACTTAGAAGCTGTTGCTCATATATTTGAAAATTCCAAAAAAATTCATTTTATAGATTCAGAAGCTTTTGCAGTTTAATGTAATTAGGATTTGTTTGTGTGGTACACTTGGATAATCAAAATTTTTATAAGTCTTAAATTTTAAAAATGTTTATATGTTGAAAATAAATATATTTTGGAAGCAAAACTAGTTTAAAAACTAAATTCATCCTGTCTAATTAACAAGGGGATATCATTGCAAAATATTATGCAGGAACTTATTTTTATATCTCTAATTTTTAAAGTAGTATATTTCTCAAGGTTTTTGAACCAAACATTATTCTAAAATTATGACTAATAGTATTGATTATCAGTAGTTCATCTTTTGAGTGACTATATTATGGTTGCCATATTGATGATCTCTCAATGACATTTTGCATTATCAAAATCAGCTGTTTTAGGGAAGATCAGATTAATTGAGAAAGATAACATTTTATTACTATATTACTTTTTTTGTCCAATTTAAAATGGATGAACAGGCGATTCAAAGGAAAGGTGATAATCGTTTTCCGATGAATATGTCATGCCATTATTAAATTTTTTCTTATTCAATGATGTTTTTATTATAATAGTAATTAAAGGTATACAGCATTGTGTAGTATTGTGAACTATTGATAAATTTATGATGTTGATAAATTATTCCAGATGGTCTCAACAAACCGCCTGTGTGGTATCAATAAATTCTTTTTTGGAGTTAATTAATCATTGTTTCTTGTTCATGCATTTTCTTTCTTTCTTTTTCTTTTTTCCCCCCTATATTCCTTCCATTGGATGGTTTAGTTGCTGAAAGGTGTAAGATGTTTGGATGCCAGTTAGAACTTTTTATGGATTACTTTTCCAAAACATGAATAGCATTATGAAAGGCATATTAAGAGTTTGTTAAGACCATCTAGAGTAATTCTAGCAAATTATCATAAATTTATCCCCTAATCATTTGTACACTTTTCTACAAATTGTTGAATAATTTATGAAATCATTTTACTAAACAATATTATCAGAAACTGTTTTTATCTCTTTCCAACAATGGCCATACTCACCAGTCACAAGAATGAAACTTGAAAACCCCTTGAACACTCATCTAGTCAGGATTTCTTGCAGAAATGCTGTATCCATCTATTTGTTCAGCAGTAGCTGATATCAAACAAGACTTTATTCTGAAGTGGTTTTATAATTACAACTATTGATAGCTATAAAGGACTATTGATAGGCACATATAAAGGTTACAACTATTGATAGATTCGTTAGTGAGATGGAAGGTCTGTTTAGGAGAGAAAGGGGTACTCGAAATGCACTGAAGAACAAATGAATTAAAAATAGCTAGTGTTATGGAGTTTTCAGCTAGTCATAGGTCTGGAAATGACTTGCTAAGGTAATATGATGTTTGACAAAATAAGGTATGCTGCTCTTCGCTCTCAATTCTCAGGTCCTAGGGTTGGGCAAGGTCGACTTAGTTGTTCATCCCTCAGTGGGTCGATAAAACAATATGTAAACTGAGTATGTTTGGGAACTAAGCATTGGGGGCTTCGCGTTAGGTTGACTCCTAACGGGGATAAATGCTTCGCACACAAGGCCCTTGATCATGAAAACTGATATAGGCACTGTAGGTCTTGGTTCCCCATATGTGGTGTTGTGCCGCTTTTTTAATCTTAGCTCATGGTATCAGTAATACTCAAAAGCTAAGTGACCTAAGCGCATTTGATCGAGACTAAATCGTTGGTATCCCGACGAATGAGTCATTGAGTCATTCCGTTACGGAAATATTGAAAACTGTCAGATTTTTACGCATAACTGTGTGAAGGGTGGGCCAGTCGTCCAATAAGTCGATTACGGTAAAGATAAGTCTGTCCGGAACGTCTGTCGCTGACAACAGTGTATATCCATCCATACACTGCTTCATAAAATCATCTGCGACTTATCCGCATTTGAAGAATAGATAAACAGTCCGCAGTGTAACAGATCCCTCGTCGATTTAATTCTAGTGCAAACAACGGGTGAGTTCAACATCATAGAGAGTTCTTTCAGTGGGATGTAGGAGTCATCATTCATTTTTGCTGACTGCTCAAAATAGCATTAGTATGTGCATGGGAATATCGCTAACAGATCGTCGAAATGTAAAAGAATGTTGCCTGGAGTGATGAATCAATATTTATTTTGCATTTGATGATGCCAGAGTACTTGTACAGCATAAGACAGACGAAACTGGATGCTTTCTGTATCGTGCAACCAGAAAAAACACTTTCGTAAGATACTTGTACCTCATTAGAAGGAGATGTCTTTTTATATTGTGGCAATTTACATGTTAAAGTGCACAAGAATTAAATCGATCGTGAATCTGTTGCTGTATACCCCTTATCCATCATTAGATTTAGCCGCCAATGACCTCAGTCATCTATATCTTGTCAGCTGCAGTTCACCTGTCAATAATGGCTTTACGCGTACACAGGATACACCTTTAACAAAGTGACGCGTGGAAGTCCAAGTGCTTGTACTAGTTCCGAAAAAAAAATGACCGACATAGTCGTGAGAACATGACATTTTGGTCAGGATTAAACGTACTTAGATCTAGGCTCTTACCTATTTTGCTTTTGATAATGCCGGACTGATAACCGAATGATCAGCACTCTGATTTTCGGTTCAACAGTTCGTGGGTTTGCGTCCCACTTTGACTATAGATGTTTGTAGTGATTCGGGATCCAATTTAAGTTGTAGGTCCAGGTCTAATCAGTCCTCGTGAGTATTGTGACCGTTGAGCGTCAATCATTAGACTTAATTGCACTGAACACCATTTTTTATCTTGTGAAATTGTCAACAGTGTCATTTTGTAAATAATTTCTAATCTTGTGCATATCTCAAAACATACATAACGCCAGCTTGCTTTATATTTCATTTGTTCTTCTATTTAATCTCTAACAAAGAGGTCTGAATTGCGAAATAACTATCAATTTCACTTTTATATGTGTCGAAATAGGTAACTAAGCATGTAACGTAATGATAACATAAGTATTACGATTAAAGTAATGATATTTTGAGATTTCTCTCTCTCTCTCTCTTATATACAGGGTTAGCAAGAAATAAGTTTCCCACTTCAGAGGGCTGTAGAATACGTTCTATTTGTCCAAATGAGATAAAATTTGAACTACAGATAAATAATGCGCTTGACATTTATTGAAAAAACAAATAGTATATAATTTCACCGAAAGATGGCGCTGTAATACTAATGTTACTTATTTGCATATACTGAAAATATGAAAAGTCATTTGCTTTACAGCGCAGGCCTATTAGCATTATCTTTGGGTAAAAAGAAGGTGGATTCTGAACGAGCATTAGTTACTTCTTTGCACATCATGCCTTCTTTGCAAGAAAAAGCGCTACTTGTAAAATTGTTCTACCAGAACCAGCAGAACTCCGTTGCAGCTGTAAAAGAATTTCGCCGTATGAAGCAGATACGAAGAGGTCCAATGTCTCTATGTGTGTTATGCAAAATGATGCAGAAATTTGAAAGAACTGGACAACTTGCAATTCTTCCCGGTAGAGGACGAAAACCAATCCAGTCTTCTAGCGTCGAAAATGTGGCTACCGCGGTCGTTGAAGCCAGCAGTCAGTCGCCGGATGGTAATGTGAGTGTGCCAGTTGTTTCCCGTGTATTGGATATGCCGTATTCCACTGTACGAAAAGTCTTACGGTGGATTTTGCATTTTTATCCCAACAAAATCAAGCCTCTGCACTTGTTGCAAGACGGGGACTCAGAGGTTCGTATAATTCTTGCACTTCAGTTCATTGCTCGAATGGTGGTTTACGTCACTTGGCCATGGAATATTCTGTGGACTGATGAAGCCCACTTTCAACTTAATGGGCAAGTCAACACCCACAATTGTCAAATTTGGGCAGCAGAAAACCCTCGCTCTATCCAGAAAAACCCCTTGCATCCTGAAAAAGTTACAGTATGGTGTGGGTTTACGGCTACTTTTGTGATTTGGCCGTATTTTTTTGAAGAGATAACTGCAAATGGAATCAAAACCTGTTCGATCACAGGACAATGGTACCAAGATATGCTGAGGAATTTTGTAATCCCACAACTTCAGCACCGTGGATGCTTTCAGGACATCATTTTCATCAAGGATGGCGCACCTCCTCATATTGATCGTCGTGTAAAGCAACTGCTAACACAGCATTTTACGGAGGCACGGGTTATCAGCCGTAATTTCCCTACGGCATAGCCTCCTCGTTTACCGGATATCACCCCTGCGACTTTTGGATGTGGGGTTTTTTGAAGGACAATGTCTACCGTAAAAGGCCAGCATTTGTACCAGATCTGAAGGACAGCATTCGGCGCAAAATCCTTGATATTCCCACAGACTCACTCCGGTCTGCTGTCGAAAATATGGTTCTGCAATTAGAGCACATTGTTAAAAATGAAGGGGGCATATTGAACAGTTGTAATGTTACTTTTTTATTATTATTATTTAACATTTATAAAGCATATCAAAGGTTTTTTATTTGTATTACAGCGCCATCTATCGGCGAAATTTTGTACTGTTTTTTTTTTACTAAATGTCAAGCGCATCATTTGAATTATTTGTAGTTCAAATTTTATCTCATTTGGACAAATAGAACGTATTCTACAGCCCTCTGAAGTGGGAAACTTATTTCTTGCTAACCCTGTATATATACTAAGCTAAGGATGATACAAGTATCAAAATCTGGTCACTAGTCCAAATAGGTGTAATTGATTCTTTTGATCAATATATCAACCATGTATTATAGAAAAAATGATAGTATTTTTAAATCACTAGCTCTAGACACATGTAAAAACAAAATGAACATTAAAAACTGATAAAAAATTTTAAAAATAAAATTAAAAAGTATATATTTTAGAAGATGCTACTAAAAAATGAAATATATGAAATTTTATTACATGATTATAAAACAAGATTTCTGAAACAGATTTTCTTAATTAGAATTCTAGTTGATAACATTTTAAGAAAAATGAATAATTATAAAATTATGAGGTTTAGATTCTCCAAATAAATGATCATGTTTCTAATCTTCCATCTTTGACGGAGTCAGGCCAGATGAGTGAAACCGTTGACATTATTGTAGTCTGATACAAGAAGTGGACAGTTGTGGATATTCTCCCAGTTCAGTCCTAAGTGTATTGAGATGCCAGTTTCTGCTGGCATTATAAATGATTTTAATTATAACTAATGATTAGTATTTAAAAAATGATTGTTTTTTTTAAATTGAATTTATAAGTTATATAATTCAACAATATTTTTTTCCGATTTCATCTATTGATTATATAATGAAACACGCTATCTTATGGTAATAGAAAATTACGATACAATTAAGGAAGTTTTGATATTTTTAGGTAATAAAATTAGCATAAAAATCCTGGCACAAAACTGTATTTTCAATAAAACACGTTCATTTAACACATTTAATAATGGATTGAAAAAATATAACGCAAAGAAAGTATTGTATCCAAATCTAACTTTTTAATCAAGTATTACTCGATTTTATATCAATGGAATTTATTAAATATTAAAATGCAATTTTAACTCCGTTGAAAATAAATATAAATCTCCTAAGTTTTTTTTAAATATTATTATGAGTGAAATACGAAATAAATTACAATGATATATCAAAATAAATTTTCATATTTCAAATGCAAATGCCGTAAATTAGAATTATAAATATCACTAGTTAAAAATTATCCGCGCGTAATGTGTATTATAAGCGCCTGGTGGCTTAGTGGCAGCGTTTCACACTCCCATGACACAGGTCCGAGGTTCGATCCTCGGGTTGGGCAAGGTTGACTCAGCCTTTCATCCCTTCAGTGGGTAGATTAACTGAGTACCAAGCATGCTTGGGAACTAAACACTGGGGGTCTTACGTTAGGCTGACCTCCTAACTGGGACATATGCTTCGCACGCCAGGGCGCTCGGTCATGAAAACAGTTATGGGCTGTCGTGCCATGGAGTTTACTTTTAATGTGTATTATAATTACTTTTTACCGCCAGTATAAACCTATTTTTGGCGATGAATTGCTTTTAGTAATTTTGTTTGGCAACAAAAAGAATCAAGTTTTGTTACATTTGGCTGTTTCTTGCTTTGGTGACCTGCAACGGTTATGCTCATTTCGGCCAACGTAATAATAAAAGGTTTTACAAAATTCAATGTGATTTTTTTATGATGAACTATCTGAAAATGTTTGAAACATCTGTGAGAGATTCGCAGAATTCGAATATTTACAGTTTAACACTTTCTTTAAATTATTGAAGTATTTTTAAGGAGTTTAAAATTGCTTCAGTAACTAAGTTCATTAGACCCTTGCAAACTTAATTCCCAATGTTAGCGAAAATATTGATTGCATTCCAGTCTTCAAATTTTGTATTGAAATATGTATAAATCATATCTTTTTATAAAGATAGCTAAATATTTAAAACTGATAAATTAAGCGTAAATTTTTATAGTAATTAAATAATTTTTGCAAAGTATTCTTACATTCGATAAATAAATTAATACGGAATCTTTGATACAACCATTGTTTCAAGTATAAAAAAAATTAGTAAAATGATAATGAGGGTTTGGGTTTGTTTGTCACTCAACGGTCATTTTTTGCACACGAGGGCTAATTAGACCGGGACCTACGGTTTAAAGTGGATTCCGAACCACTATAAGCATCCATTCCCAAGGTAGGATTCGAACCCACGAACTGATGAACCGAAGGCAAGAGCGCTAACCATTCGGCTGCCAGCTTGGCAAAAATGATAATGAGATAAAGTGTTGTAGTACATTAAAAAAATTTCAACAACGTACTCAGTATAAACTATTTAATTTAAAAAGTTTATATTAGTCATCTTTAAAACATGGCAAAATGTACCTCTCTAAATTACAAAATTCAATACATTTAAAAATACAAGTGGGTCGTCAATTAATTAATTTTAATTTCCCGATTAATTTGGGAAGTTTTCTTCTTATAATTTTGTAAAACTTAGGAAATTTTGATTAAGAAAATATATTAAATTAATTTTAAGGATTAACAATAGTGAATAAATGTACTAAGCATTTCTTCGTAGTTTTCAAGACAAATTTTGAATTTTAAAAGAGACATTTATGAATTCTTAATAATCATATTGCTATGAGAACACTTCTTAGAAAGTTAAACATGACTTTTGTTCCACTTTCTGTGTTCCTGAAATCCATTTCGGTTATTTTGAAATTAAATGTCAAAATATGTTATTGTTTTTGATAAATTGATGATCTATGTGTTATTGATAATGCCTCCATAAGATCATCAATATCTTTTAATTTAAAATAAGTCCATTTTGTCATGGTCGATTATGAAGCTTACTATCTAATCATTTTTCGAGAAAGATTAATTGCTTTAAAAGTAATTTTGAGCTTTCTATTATAAATAATAGCTAACTCACCATTTTTGAAAGCAATAAGAATTAAAATATAGAAACGACTTATTAAATTAATGGTTATGAAGCATTTATCATCGGATGTAATTTGAAATAGAATATTCTGAACCTTTATACTAAAATTATCAGTTTGATGTTTTCATTATTTGTATATCATACAAAATTCATTTTACTGAAAAGCACAAAAAAACTTTCGTAGTAATTTGAGTCAAATTGTTTTCACATGCTAAACTCTTATTTTCTTAAATATAATTTTTCTATTGTATAATGTAATTTTGTATTATATTGAGAAATTAAAGCCTATTCAATTATTTTATAGTGTTTTACTTGTCGAGAATGTGTAAAATATTTTATTACGTAAATTTTTCTCTATAATTTTTTTGGATCATTTGCATTTTAATTCATAATTCGTCTGACTACCTGTACCACGCCGGCAGATGAGTAATTAGCGATATAGTTTAAAATTCAAGAGTTCGTGGGTTCGAGTCTTATCCCAGACATGAACATATATCTACTTTAACTGTGAAAAACTTGAATGATGAATATAATAGTGTGCTGATTAGAAAAGTAACCATTTCTAATATATGAATGCATAGCGATAAACAAACAATCAAATATAAAATAATATTTTTTATTTAACCGTGGTTTTTTTTCACTTCATATTCTTTTTTTAATACTTTGTATATTTTTATTCTTATAAAGTCAAACTATTATCGGCATCCTCTGATGCTTTTTTTATCATATGGTCCACTAAATTGTAATATTTGTTGTTTTACTGTATACAATAGTGATAAACAAATTATACAAAACTCACATGAACTATTAATTTTGTAATAAAGGCCAGAATTTCAATTTAATTAGAGGGTAAACAAAAAATACTTTTTTTTACCCGTGATATTTGAAATTTCCATTTAAAATTATTTTTTAATATTATTTAATAATCTATTTCATTTAATAGAACAATCTTTCAAGATCTTTAAGAACTGGAATATTATTTCTCTCTAGAAATAGGATTCAAATGATTTAACCAGTTAAATGATGAAAATGGAGCTATTTTTAAAAGTTATAAGCTAGAAAGCGTGCTTAATATACTCTTTATATTCAAATAATATAATTTTGCCAAATAAAATGAATTCATATTAGAAGAATTTAAAAATATTAATGAAAAATCATTTAAGTTGTTTTAGTTGTTTTTAGATATATAGGCTTTTAACTATGCTTCAACTGAAACGATTCATAAAATAATCACTAGTGTTTTGTTTATAGTTATAATTATGTCGGTATTATATTTATGTGTGGATGTCTATAAATTTATCTTCGCATTTTAACGCTTTTTCGCTCCCTCTTTGATATTTTCTTAGAACTCTAAAATTATCATTTTGTTGAACATTTTAGAGTAAAATAAAAATTTTATGTTATAAACTGTTTAATTTTTTCCTGAAGTTGTTGATAACTTGGAAAAGAGACAATTTTGTTATTTTGCCTACTGTGAATTAACTATGTAGCTATTTCAATAACTTATTGAGGGAAAGTCGTTTGACAGACAACTCTTAATAGCTTCGATATATTTAACGAAATTTTTGTTCTTGCGGTGTTCTGAGTGGAATAAGAACAATGTAAAGTGTCAGGAGATCAAGGTAAAAATTGATAAGCAAAGAATTAAAATTTAATTCCTCATTGTGACAGCTTGATACCTAAAAGTTATTGTAAGACATTTTCTTTTAACATTCTGCGTGAGCAATTTTCTACCCCACTTTACACCAATAGTAAATACTTCTCACATACCTCAAGAAGGAAATGCAGTAAACTTTAAAGCATTCACTTTGAAAGATAATTATTATCATATTTTTTTTCACCCCGACAGAAAAAAAATCATTATTAAATTCGCTGTACATTAATTACCGAGAAATGTTCGATCATATTTCTATATTGTTTTTGTATAAAATTAACATCTTATGATTGGAACACAGATTAACGACAATAACAATAGAAATTTTTTAAAGTCCATTTCAGAAATTCCAAGTCTTATGTTTATACGATAATTAATTTTCTAGACTTTCACATGTAGCTTTTAAAAAATTGGTATTTTCTAATCGAAAACCACTCACTGTTATAAGTTTATCATGAAAAGGTAAAGTGGAGGAAAAGATTAACAAGAATTTCTTTGATTGAGAGAGACAAGAAATGTAAGCGAAAAATATTTATTTATGAAACAAAAATAATTATACAAAGATGAAAATAATATTGAACTTTCATAAGTCCTATAAGATAATGTTGTACTAGAATCATAAATGAAAATAATTTAATGTGAAAAAACAATATACCTTGTATGTGATCTTTTGAATACAAACTTTACAGAGTTTGACCACGCTTTCTTTGAGATGATCAACTACCGTAGTTTCAAGTAATTCCTTTTCTTTCTACAAAAGACTGTTTAAATATTTGAGACTGCGGTGTTTGAAAGGAGGGAACCGAAAGAATCTCAAAGATTGTCTGCAGTTCTCAGGTCAAGAGAATTTGGCAGTCATTCCTCTTACGCCATCTTCTTACACTGCAGACTATCTATGACAGCTTTTTTAAATTGATGCAGGACCAACTGCTATAAAATATGATCTTACAAATGGGTCTAGATTACAATCTTTCGATATCGTATTTATTACAGTTATTTTATGCTTTATTTCTCACATTTTGTTGCATATCTATAGCAATACAAAGAAATTTTGTTCGATATCCTATCGAAATCTCTACATGGATCATAACTTTTCACTCTGAATCCATGATATTCAATGATGTTTAAGGGCATAATCTATGTGTCTTGGGTTTTTTAGGCTCTAATACGCTTGTAGTGTGTTGCAAAGAAAATCTCAACTTATCCGCAATCAAATATAGATTAAAATAACATTGGCGACATCATTTTTCTTATAATCCTTCGGCTTGGACAAATAAGAGAATAATATTCAATAATCCGGGACTACAGTTCATTTACACTCTAGTGTTATTCTAAATGTGCATTGATAAGATGATATATGTAACTTTTATGAGCAGGAATAACACTGTGATGTTATTTCTGTGCATAAAAAGGACGTATACCATCGTATCAATTCCAGTTTCTGCTATAGATTCTCCCCATGGCAAGATCATGTTTCATATTCTTTTTAGCTTCAGCAGCAGTATATTGGTCTTTAGTTGTTGAGTGCTCTTTAGATAACTTGAGATAAGTTTTCAGCAACAGTTTTCAATCAAGCTGACAGCCGAATAGCTTGCCCTAGGGAATTTGGTTCAACAATTTTTGGGCTCGATTCCTACCTAAGGCTTGGATTTTTGTAGTGGTTTAGAATGTATTTTGAATTGTAAGTTCTGTTCTAATTAGCCGTCGTGGGCAAAAAATAAGCGTCGAGTGGTAAGCCAAGAGCGGCAAACAAATCAAAACAAATCAATTAGCAACTGATTGATTAGTTTGAATTTCCTATTAATGTCAACGGATGGAATAGGAACTCCAAATATCGAACAAAATTTTCAATTTACTGTTCTGTTAAAATGCGTTAAACAAAGAATTGGATGCAATTTGTCAATATATTGTTTAGTGCTTAGAATCAATTCACTTTTTGGGAGCTCTCTCTATAGAACACACATTTGTTATAAACCAAATTTACCAAAGTTCTACACATTTTCCATGCACACTTATTAAAACTATTGTATTAATGCTCAATGTTAGATTTTTTTTCAGCACAAAATCAGGATTAGTTGCTTACATAACATATTTGAAAACTTTTCTCTAAAAATACAGGGAATTGAGATTTTTTTAAATTAAATAGGTTTCTGACAAATCACATTTCTTCTGTGAGCTGAAGTATTGCGGAGGATTTGTATAAAAAAACGCAACTTTTATCTTCCTTTGTCAAATAGTGGAAGGAAACTTCTATCTGAATAGTGCTGCCCAATTACTAGACCACTGCAAACCTAAATAAAGAATTAAAACCGGGAAAATATTTTTTGTAAAATAGGAATGCCTGACAGTGTGTGTATAGTATAACATTTTAGCCACAAAGTCTTTAAAATACATTCCACGTAAATTTATGGAACATATTCGTCGAAGATAAAATTTGATGAATTCCCCACGAACTAAAATTAAGTAGAAATTAATGACTTTTTATTATTCTGATTTAAGCAAAATAGTGATACATTATTAATTTTCATCATATATGACGATATTGGTTTTTATAAAAATATTTTTTTTATTAATGTTAAAGAGCAAGACTGATATATAAGAAACTAACGATTTGAAAAGCAGCATGCCAAATTCCACAAATTTTATACATAATTTTCCATGAATTACTAATAATTGAAACATACTGTTGTGTTTTTCCGGTATGCACTTATGGATCTTTTCAAACTAAGAAATGTTTAAAAAGAGTATAATAGAAATATTTAAAATATACAAAAATGTTAAAATTTTAATGAATATTTACATAATTTAATAATAAATAAGTAAGAATATTTTCGCTGATAAAATTAATAGGCAGATAAATAAGTTATTTTTATATTCAGATTAAGAAATGGATAAAAATTCCATATGATGAATTTAAATAAAGTAGTAAGAATTTTATTAAATTTTTTAATGGTTTAATATATATTATAATGAGGTATAAATTTGATTCATGTTAAATTCCTGAAGCAGTTGATTTTTTATTAATATATAGTCGAGTTTTGAAAAAAAAATAGGATATAAGGAAGCAAATTAAATAATAAGTTGAATATCGTATCAAGTTAAAAATAAAGGTAGTCATAAATTTTTCAAAAATAATTAAATAGAAATTTATTTAAGAGAATGATGAAATTTAAGTGCTATAAAAATATCAGTTTCCTTGAAACAGATATTGTAATTTTTAAAGAAAAATATTTAAACGTTGTTGTTGTTGTTGTTGTGTTGTTGCTTATCCTCCATGTCTGACGGAGTCAGACTAGATCCACGAGTTCGTTGACTGTAAGGAAGTCGAAGACTAAAAGAGGATTGCTAAAGAGATCCTCCTTAGAGAGACCCATGCAATCCAAAAGATGCTCAGGAGAAGCCTGATGATTTTGGCACTTGGTGCAGGTGACGAAAGTTTTCCTGCCCTCGTTGAAAGTGAGGCACTTAATATTGGAGAGGGAATGTGCAGCTTCTGTTAGACCAAGGCCCGGAGCACCAGGAGGTAGAAGTCTGTCTTGGCTCCTTCGCCTACTGTTATTTAGCTGGGCATAACGGAATGGCCTTCACGCCTTGGGTGGCCCTACCAGGAGTAAACTCCCGACGTACTTCGCCCATTCCGCCCAGGGTCACCCTCCCGCCACGATGAGGCAAACAGTAGGACTTGGGAGGGATTTAAACGTATAATATGTGAACTCCAACAAATAAATAAAATGATTAATGGATAAAATACATTTTACGAGAATTTAAAATTTTCACTTATAAATTTGAATTTGAAGTCGTAAAAATGTTAAATAAATGAATACATTGAATATTGGAATGTATTCCACCATTGATTTTTTTGTAGCAGAACCCATTTCACTCGACAGGATACTTTGCACACAAGCTGCGTTATTTGCTCCTGTTTCCCGGGTACCTTGCGAACGAAAGTTTTAAATTCGCCTATGAAAAATATATAAATAAAAATGAAACTATCTCTAATATAAATGACCTTGTAATCTACCTACTGGAACACTCTTTGAATGATATCTGGTGATAGAGGGAAATTGTTATCAGTCTGAGGAATATGTTTCGTTTAGAATGAATTAGAGAACGGATGCGCAAACTAATCATACATACTCGCTTTTTGTTCGACACTTAATATCTCAAGCAATTAGGTGTTTTTTTATTAATTTGTTTTGAGTAATGTATCTGTTAAAATCAATGAAATAAAATTTAAAAAAAATGATCAATATCAATTGATTGTTTTATTTATCGTGAAATAAATATTATATATATGAGTTCTTTATCTTTTATTTTTGAAAGTTTTGAATTTTTAATAATAGATTTTATGTATAATGTTTTTCATTATATTATTTATTAATATATTGAATTCAAATCATCATTAGACGATGCTTTCATGAATTTTAATATTACAATTAACAAGAGTAGATTCCTAGCATTCAATTTTTGCATTTTTTCTAACTTAAATTTTGTAAAAATGAACAATTTAGTTTTATCCAGCAATTTTATAGCAAAATGTTTTTAATTTAAACAATACACCACTCATTAATAAATAAATCTTTAAATATTAATATTTATAATATTTTATATTTGAATATGCAGAGCAATTTTCGCAAATAGGCTACCGCGTAGTAGGTAGCCTAATAATCAAAAGTGGCTGTAAGGAGTACAATGCTCACGGTGTAATTAGACTTCTGGAAGGTCTTGTCATAGAGAATAAGCAATATTCATGTGTTGCAAAGGAGGAAACCAGGAAACATCTCAAATACAAACCCCGACAGGCGTACATTTAGATAGAAAAAGTATGTTTTTCAATAGTAGCTGGGATTAAACACGGGACTTTTCCTTATTAATATAGTATTCAATATTACCTGATCACTTTTCTTAATTAATATAGTATAGTAGTCGTAGTATTTCAATTAAAATGAATTGAATTCTATTATGACGAGGAATTGTTTTCAGTGTAATTTGTGAAGTATTTACCATTTAGTAATATGTCTTGTAGACACAAATTTACTAGGAAAACAACACTTTATTTACGATTGAGTTATGAAGCTCTCATGTATAGAATCTTTCTTTTCAAAATGATGATATCACTAAGGTAACTTGTAACAGTAGAAATTCAGTATATTTATGTTATTAGGATTAAATTGGTCACCAAATGCTCATCGCCAAAAAGTGCATAAGAAACCTCAATTTTTTTTTAAACTATTGAATATACAGCGCTTTTTAGAAGGAAAAGTCTCGAGTTTAATCCCAGCTACTATTGAAAAACAGGAAATTGAAAAACATAACTTTTTCTTAATAAATGTACGCCTGTCGGTGTTTGTACTTAAGATGTTTCCTGGTTTCCTTCTTTGCAACACATGAATATTGCTTATTCTCTATGACAAGACCTTCTAGAAGTCTAATTACACCGTGAGCATTGAACTCCTTACAGCAACTTTTGATCATTAGGCTACCTACTACACGGTATCAAAAAACACGCTTTCGTCATAGTTTGATGAGAACATCTGGTTATACTGGAATGCAAAGTGATTGTAATCAAGTAATTGTTAAACATGTACTCGTATTTGACTCTGATACACTGTTTCTCTGATGTCTTTTGTTTTCTCTCAACCAGGTACATTTATTCTTTTCAGAGATTAGCAGGTCAGAAGTTGCAGAATGTGATCCCCATGCTCCCAACTTTGCACCCTCAAATCTATATAAACGTCCCTTTGGCACTTTTCATCTTTTGAGCCTTTCTTTGCGTACTTTGCTGGTTTATTGAGGACCGCTCTTTCACCATTTGATTTGTGAATTTTTCAACGACCTCCTTCTGTTCCAAGAGTATGACGACCTTACTTTGACCTTCTACGAGGAATTATTTTCATGAACTAAAGAAGGTATAATGCAATGAAAAAGAAAGATGTGTTATAAAAAATATAAAATTTGAAATAATTAGAAAAGGAAAATATACGAACTGAAAGACAGAGTACACAGATTAAAGACTTTAAACAAGCGGATATTTATTTTTCTTTGTATAGATTTTTGCTGATGTTGAAAAATTATTGGATTGGGAGAGAATTTGTATTTAAATGATAGATTAGCTGTCGTTAATGTAACCTATAACTTGTTTTAATATAATTCAAATGTCAAAAACTCAAAACCATTAGTTTCTATTTGCATGTTAAATTAAATTATTAATTTATAATTATGTGATTGCTATGGATTAAGCTTTTAGTTTAAATTACATTTAGGTAATAAAAAAATTATTTATTGCAAGATATTTTTTGAAGAACAATTTTATTCATATTTAAACATTTATTTTTAAATGTTAAACTCAAATACTTAATTTTTAATTCGAAAGAGTCGATTATGTAAAAACGACAAAATTCTTTTGCTCAAATCTTCCGTATTCTTCAATATTTTTGGAATTCCCGAATTTAGGCTCAATTTTGATTACACTTGCGACACTAAGCAGTATCAGGGTCTCTTCAACAATATTTCTACTTAAAAATGACCCATTTTTTAAAATTTCTGGAATACAATAAAAACAATAATTTTAGAATCACGCTTTTATTATTTATCGGCGAATCATGTCAATTTTTTATAAATATTATTATAATTATATTAATTCAGATTTTAGTTCTATCTTCTAATACAAAATGTTATATAAATTGGTAGAAACAAAAATAGTAAATACTAGAAGAAAAGGGTATTTTTTAAATGCATTTATCATTTGATAAGATATATATTATACGGAGTCTGAAAAATATCAGTAAAAACATTTTTAATGATTTTAGCTAAAAAAGAAATTTTTTAAAGACTTGTGATATAGCTGTTTTTGATGGTGGATAATTTTAAATGCATTTTGTTCTGCATTTTAAATGAAATTATCGCTTTTCTCAGTTTCAGTTGATATGGAAATTTGATTTCAGTGTTATATATAATTTTACTAATCAAGCTATGTTATTTTCTCATTAACCAAAAAAATGCAGAATGTAACATTTGTGATTAATAACATAATTTCTGCACATGCATTTTTCTTTAAAATTATTATAGAATTAATTATATCCAAGATATTGACTATTTTAATTCCAATTCATAATTTTCGTATGGTGAAAATCATAAGAAAAGAAAAGATACTTATTTGTATTTTATAAATCGTATTTATGAAACCATCCATTTTTCAAATTTCTTCTTTGTTAGAAGTAATTGAATAAAAACTTAGATAAATTGTATTATAACGTTTGTTTTGAAAAAGAATTAACGATTTAGTTGTATCATCGTCCCTTAAGATTGTAAATCACTTACGATTTTTCAAATCTTTCCTTAATATTCTTTACCACTAAATTGATTTTTGAGAACATTATGTGCTATTCTAAAGAATTTTTCGTTTATTTTAAGATATTTTCAAACTTCTCTCCCCCATCAAAAAATTTCCTAACATTAAAGTTTTTCCAAGTCCCTTAAGATTTATTGTTTTGAAGAATTATTAAAATTATTTTACCATTTCTAATCTCTCTCAAGAAACTCCTTCAAAGATAAATTATGTCTGGATCCTTTGAACAATGTATATTCTTTCTCTCTCTAAAAAAATCTAGATATATATTTTGTTTATAGAATATTATTTTATTAAATTTTTTCAATTTTTTCACTATTTCAATCCTTTTTACAAAAATCTGAATGTTGTGTATGAATGTTACGAGTTATTTTGTCAAATATTTTAGTTTGTCTTTAGTGCGAGGGATTTTAAATCTTTCCTTGACATTAAATTGCTTCTGGTTTGGTTTGTCATTACGCAGTCACTTTTTTTCTTTCAAATCAAGCAGATCCGATACCAACCAACATTTTAATATAAATTTAAAATCACTACAATTTTCAATATCAAAAAAGAAAATCAAATGAATTAACAGTGAATCTAAAAATTAAAACTCTAACTATTGAAGCGCGCGATCTTGGATAAATGATGTCTGTATTATATTTATATAGATATTATTTGTAATTCTGTTCCTTTTTTCATTATTTCAAATGTCTTTCAAAAACACTTGAACGCTAAATTTCATTTGGATTTTTTTGCGTCATTCTCCAGTATTAATTTGATAATTATACAAATCAGACGAAAAAGATTTCACTACATATTTGAGCCTAAAATTTTATACTTTTCTTATTTCATATGAAAATGAATTGCTTTAATTTCAAGCATAACAAAATTGCTTCTTAAATTTTTACTGAGATGGATCAATTTTGATAAAATCGATGCAATAAATATAATCGAAATAAATCAATTGTCTTTTTTATGTTAATAATTTATCATTTAAAACTATATATCAGGTTCAAATATTGCAAATGTTATTCCTATGTTAGTATTTAAATTATGCATTAAAAATATAATTTATTATTAGATAAGAATAATCAACTGAATTTCAATAAATTTGGCAAATAATTCTTAGTAAAAGATTTAGCAGTTTTTTTGGAATCTAAATTTAAAAAATGCTGTATTTGGGACACACCCAATCTATTTATTAAAATTAGCAAATAAAAAAATATAATTCTGAAACTTTTAATTCTTTTAAAAATTGTAGGGAAAAGTACATCTATGAGAAATAATATTTCAAGAAAAATTTTTCCGATAGTTATTACGAGGATCAGTGATTTTTCAATTTTTTTGAACTTATGAATTGTGCAAAGTCGCGTGAAATCTACCTGCCATGTTTGAGCAGATGTTTCTGCACAGATGTACTGAATCTTATCAATGCAGATGACATACGAAAATGCCTTGGCGCATTTGTGTGTCCTTCAAATGGTCATGATTTTGATTTTAAAAATAGGGATATTTTTAGAGAATAAAATATTTTAACTTTATAATCAGTATTACTAATCTCAAGTGAAACTTTATCATAAAATAAAACATAAGAGAATTATTGATAGTTGTTTTGAGCATTTAAATTATCTGCAGATAATTTCTACTCGTAAATTTAATCCAAAATTGTAAAATGTCATTAGAAAGTTTCAATTATGTAAATTTTATTAATCATAAATACTTAATTTCATTATGAGATTACTAATATATGACTCTTATTTTAAATTTTTAGGATTAATCTTGCATTGATAAATAAATATTCAATTTCATAATAAGTCATCTTGGTTCTTAATTGATTACTAAATAAAAGCACCTTATAAATTTGCATGATTAAAATCGTAAAATTTTATTATTTAATTAAAACAAATTGGGGTCGATTATATTGGTAATTGTCACGTATGCCATTATTCTAAGGATCTCTTATGCAATAAATTCATGTTAAAAATTACGCAAGCACTTTTGGCTTAAGTACTGTATTTACCAGATTTAAATTTTATTTGTTTCATTTTTTTTTTTGGGATCGCATCAAACTTTAAATAGCTAAAAAGTACTCATGAAGTATTTGAGAAGAAAGATGTTTGATTATTTCAAGATTAATGAATTACTTTGTTTAATGAATGATTTAAAGTGATGATTTTGAAGATATAATTTTTCATTAAATTTTTTATTGTTTTATTAAGTAGAAAAGGAAACATTTATAGTTAAGTAACCTATAGTTTAGCATATGAAAATTTATGCTGATTAGAAAAGGGAATAAGAATTTAAAAATAATGCCGATTAAAAAATGATGTGGATCTATTGAAAAATTAATCTGATACAGTAAGAACAGATGTTTTTCTACATCGTTTACATTTTCCACAGTTTATTGAACTTTTTAACCTTATATGTTATCTTATATTTGTTGCAGCCTATTAAGGCATAATAAATAGTTATAACGTGTACGTTTAATTAAAAGGGATACCATATAAAAACAAAGATGGTTTTACAAAACCCTATGAACGAAAAGTATCATAAGTTCTCACGGATTAATATTCTAAATTTACGAATTCTCTTCCCTTAACATTTTATTTATTAAAGTTCTAAAAGGAATAAAAAATTTAAAGTAATAAAACCTAGGATCAATTGTTTGGAATCAGTGAAACTCACTGAATAATTTTGATGTTTGAAAATAGGCATCATTACACTTTATGTGAACTAAATTGGCGTTTTTTTTAAATATCATAAAATTCCCCAAGTGATATCTCTTGATTGTTTCAGTTAAGTATAAATACTTATACATTTTAATGATATAGTAATTTTTTTGTTTCAGTTGATTTTTGATCTGAGACTGGTATATTCTTTACTTATATAAGCATTATCAAAGATGAAAGTCTTGTAAGCGTAGACAGATGGTGGTCATATCATAATGATCACAAAAGTTTCGTTTCATATTTTCCACTTTACGATTATTACTTTAGATAACTATACTATTATACATTCTACCAATTCGATTTCTTAGTTAAATGCAAGAAATATTACAAATTTCAATAAAAATCCCATAAAAATAAAATTTTTTAAGAACTATTTACAATCGTTCGCGAGATATCCAGAAACCGTTGAAATTATATCAACTTATTTGTTTGCCTTTACATTGTTAATCACCATAAAGCATCTTATGTCTTACATCTACTATGATTAAAATTGAACACATTTCACACCTATAAATATTCTTTAAATAAAATATTTTACAAGTAGATTTCTTATGAGTTTTTAGTTGGATATCTTTCTCAGTTTTTGCACAAACCCAGTTATAAAATTGGAAGATTTAATAAGACATTCTTGATGTTTTTGTG
>CM075853.1:82661613-82804113 GCA_037975125.1 Latrodectus hesperus
ATGCTCCTTATTTATTTCTAAATAATAAATAGACTGATACTAAATAACATTGCCCGTATATTTTTTTGAGTAAAAAATATATAAATTTTGCGTTTTAATGACTTTCAAAACGCACTTCATCTCCTCTGAGAAGATCTTTTTCAAAATGTGACTTCCAGCAAATCATTTATTTCCAGAAAGGTAAAGGAAAAAAATTCGACCAAACAACACTGAATTGGTAAAGGGATTTCTTTTAACCTTTTTACTCCCTGTATCTTTCCTAGGTCCCTCTTACTTACTTCTAAGTATACATTTGCTTTTTTTCAATATTTTTCTAAAAAACCAACTGAGAACTCATTTCGGAAATCGCGGCAGAAATTTCTTTCCTTTATCCCCGAAACGATATTTTTCTTACAAATATTTTCTTCTTGTCAAAAGAAAGTTTCCCTAACTTGTGAAAAATTACGAAGTCATGTAGCAAATGGCAGAGACACTTTGGAAAAGTTAAACTTTCATTTTACAAATTCTTGAAGTTTTTCTGAAAAAAATATCTATTTGCAAATTTATGCCTTGATCTTTCATAAGTAAAAAATGGTCTTGACTTCCATGCAGATTTAGGATTTATTGAGGGCAGACCAGTTTGGTAAAACGGTAATTTTAATAGTTTGTAAAATTCAAAATATCCTGTGGTGGAAATAGCACTTGCGGAAAAACCGAATCTCTTTCATTTGTGTCTGTGAAAATTTGCATGTAATTACAAGTCATTATGAATTAAATATTAATGTCAATTCAATGTTGTTACTTGAAATAAATATCTATGAATAACTGAACAGTGTTTATACGAATCACTGTCTTAAAAATTTTGTAACTCTGGAAAAATTAAAGCACAAAATAATTTTCGTTACTACACACACACCTTTAATCTCTGTAATATCTATAGTAAGTTACTTAAATTTGTTTACAGTTTTTTATTAATTTCATTTAATGATAAATATTATGAAAAGATAAACTATCTTTACATAAATTTTTGTCTAAAATTAAAAGGGTAATTATGTTAGAGTTTTCAGGTTCATAGTCTTAAAGTTTTTTTTAACATAATTTTAATTCTAAGCAAATGAATACGATATACCAATTTACAATTTTATTCATCTCGTCACCCATATAAATTGCAAAAGTTTGTGAATATTAGATGATGGTACAAATCAGTCAAGATCCAAATTTATCTTGCAATGAAATTAATTAAAACTGTCATTGATAGAAAGTTCTTTTTATTTTATTAGCGATAGAACTTGTAGAGAAATCGATACACTGCAGACGCTCGTTTTTTTTACAAACACTGGTAAAACAGTTCGTAAAATAGAAAAATAGTGTATAGATTATTAAAATAGGATTTTTTAAAATATTTTTCTTTACAAATAAAATACTATTTGAAAGAAAAAATGCACTATAAGAAACTCATGCAAAATGGGATTCATAACTTAAAACCACATTTCCTTTCATTTTATTGATTACACTTCACCAAAGCCTAAGCAGAGTCTTGAGTTTTTGGAGCCAATCGTCTGATGTTTTGAAATCTTTTATGTTAAGCTTCATAATAAAATAGTTGGATAGTCTTTAAGGGCATTACAATCAATAGGAATGTTCATTCCTCTCATTTTTCTCAGTCAAGGAGGCAAAGCTTTTTCCAGCTAAGGATGTTTCGCTTCTCTACAATATTCAAGGGGGTTTTGGACGCAAATTATTCTGTGAGAAGTCTGTTTATTGGTGAAGGAGTTTCCACTAAGATAATTGTACAGGAAATGGAAGAGGTGGTAATTTGATGGTGCACAGTCAGGTGAGTAAGGAGGATGGCACAAAACCTTCGAACCTACTTGTTGTATAGTATTCCTCGTCACCCATATGACATGCGGCCCTGCATTGTGCTATCGGCCAAGAACTGTTCACCCTTGCTGTTTACCAGTGCAGGCTCCTCCTGTTGCACACGTTCCAATTGCTGCTGAGTCCATAGTGACCGTTTAACTCGTTGGTAGCAAATAATAGTGAACCATTTGACGACTAGTCCACCATACAGCAATTTTATCATAGAGGGACAAATCTGAATTTGTGAAACCAATAACTTGTCATGCGTTCATTCATAGCGCTATCCCTAAGCGTTTGACATATTCGACGACTTGATTCAACGGCTGATAAATCCACTTTAAAGTCGTAAAACAAACAATATCGAACGAGTTCCTTCGAAAAACTCATTTCTTATATATTGTACGAGTTATGATTGATGAACGTGCGCGGTAGACATGATTTTATAAGGCTGATATTACTACTTTCGGTTACTACCGGTGTCTCAACCACAGCATACACTAATTTGCATACTTCTTTTTATTTCATTTAATGGAAAAGCGAAATCAGCAAGATGTTTCTTCTATAGTATTTCTAGGGGACTATGTCCAACTGGAAAAAAGTTCGCGGATAAAAAGATACTTTATTAATAACCTAATTGAAATTTAAGAGTGTACAATTCTCTCCGAATATCATGTATTTCTATACTGAGTTTACTGTTTTTTTTTTCAAGTCAAACAAAGCTGTATCTAACAGTTTTTTCCATTTTTTACCACTCTTTACAATTAAAAGTGAATGTACGTAAACAACATATTGCTGAACTATTAGTGGAGAGAAGAGAAAGTAACTCAACAATGATGGAAGATGGAAAAGAGACATATATACATAGTGAGTGCAAGAGAATACGGATAAATTTAGACGATGTCGTCAAAATAATGTGATCCCTTTGGATAATTTTCTCAAAATGTGCACGTATTTTTCCTTATTAAGCATACTCTGTTCAATTTAAGAATTGTAAAAAAAAATTCTTTCCGATTTAAATGTTTCCATTGTAGTCTAATTTGCTTGTTCACAGAAAGATGGATAGGATTAGAATTTTTGGGCATGAAGATATCTGATATATCTTGAATGAGCTGTTTGTTTTCGATTTTGTAAGGATATTATTATAGAAAGAAAAGTAGTAATTGATAGCCTGAACTTCAGGATTAAACTGAAACAACCAACTTGTTTGTTTGTATTTGAAAATCAAGTGAATTACCGGGTTTCTATCCCCCGTGTGATGAAGGTTACACAAGAAGAACCATAAAGCTTTTTGAATATACCAATAATTTCGGTAATTAATACAACACCACATTTAATATTTCAGAAGGGGAAAAAGTAGCAACATTTTTCCGACTTATCATCTAGAAACATTTATATGGAATGTTCGTTAATAGAAAGAAAAAATTGTTCTACTTGCGCCTGAGAAAATCAAGTACATACGTTAATCTGTGAAACTAATTTGCATATAAAATAAAAAATATCATATGCTGTTAAAAATAATGGTCTGTGAAATTTATCATTTTTATTTAGATATTTGTTTATTATAAATAAGAAAAAAAGGGAATATTTTTTTACTCATAAATTTAAAGCTGACTACTGATATTTAAATTAAGTTTAAAATATAATTTATAGTCATAAACAGTTTTTATTTAAAATTAGTTAGATTGGGGGAAATTTCTTTCAATTTTGTGTGAGTTAAAATTCTTGAGACGTAATGCAAGCGATTTTATTATTTATTATTTATGCCATTTTGCTTCAATTTAAGAATGGAATTGGTAATTTCAAAACAGGACTAAAAATATACTTAAAAATATTCTACTTTTGAAAGAATTGAAAGGTAATATACATACTTTCTTTTTAATTTACTGACAAAAATACGATGAAATAACAAACAAAAACTATTTTTACTTTAACAATTTAGCAAGTTCTTTTTTTTACTCAAAGTCCTCCTTGTTATAACGCAAAGTTTCTTAGCATAAAATATTGAGTAAAATTTTATTAGAAAGTAAACAACTTAGGTATCAAACATGCACACTGAATAAGGATATTTTAAATTTTTAGTTAGAAATATACATAAAACTGAATAGACGTATACAATTAATAAGGTCGAAGAGTTCACATTTCAGTAAATTAAAATCGATGTTATTCACTTCATTTCAAATGGAGATAGTTTTTGAAATAGGAAACTTTCAATATCGAATTAAATATTGATGTATGAAAATAAATGAAAGTAAGGTTTGTATTTATTTATCTCACCGTTAAATAGAACAACAGAAGAAGAAAGGCTTATAATTTAGCTTTTATTTCATATTATTTTGGTTTTATATTGTATAAGCATTCGAAACTTCGACAAAAAATTAGAAAAACATGTGGTATTGATATCATCTAATATATAGTATATAGTGATGTTTAAATAGATAATAATGTAGCTATTTTTAATAAACTCTACGTAGAAATGAAAGTAAAATACATAAAAGCAATATTAAATTTATCTTGTAGCAATTTGTGCAAAAATGGTCTTTTTAATCTGTTGTCACAATTTTCTCATACATATTAGGTCTACCGGAAAATTCTGTCCGTTTTAGAATGAAACAAAGGAATACATTTTTTCATACTTTGGATAAACTTTATTGAATAATATAATTGGCATCATTATATATATATATTTATGACTTCTTGCCAGCGTAATGGCAATTTGTATATCCCATTTTTAAAAAATGTCTTAACTCTAGAGGCCAAAAATTGAACCAGTGCTTGTCTAATTTCTTCTTCGTTCTTGAATTGTTTCCTGCAAGAAATTTTGTAAGGACAGAAACAAGTGATAATCAGATGGTGCTAGGTCCGGGGAGTATGGTGGATGCGACAGAATTTCCCAGCCTAGCTCTGCAACTTTCTGACGAGTCCCCAAAGCAGCATGTGGCCTGGCATTGTCATGAAGCAGTATGATGTCCTTCCTATTGAACATCGCCGGCCTCTTTTCTTGGAGTGCTGTTTTTAATTTATCCAATTGCTGACAGTACCTCTCCGAATTTAGCCTTTCATTTGGTTTCAACAGCTCAAAATGTATTGGTCCTCGAATGTCCCACCATATACACAACATTCTCTTGTTCAGGCTCAACTTCGGTTTAAAGGTAGAGGGGGCAGGTTTTCCGGGTTCACAATATGCCCTTTTTCTTATGATGTTTTCATAGGTAATCCACTTTTCATCCCCAGTTATGATCCGGTCCAAGAAGGGTTCGATTTTGTTGCGTGCAAGCAGAGATGTGCATATGATGATTCGATCATTCAAATTCTTCTCACTTAACTTGTGTGGCACCCATCTCGAATACTTCCACACAAACCCTAGTTTCCGAATATGGTCGGTTGGTTGGTTGGTTGGGTTTTCTGACGCAAGGTCCAAAAAGGACAAACTGCGCCATCCGAATATGGTCAGAAATGGTTTGTTGAGCTGAATCAAGCCTTTCCGCAATCTCCAATGTTGTCAAAAAAGGATCTTGCTCTAACATGATCTTGACAGTATTGTCGTCGATTAAAGACGGTCCCCCAGAGCGTGGCTTATCAGAAAGGTCGAAATCACCTACATGAAATTTTTTGAACCATCTTCTGCATGTTCTATCAGAAACTGTACCTTCATCAAACACTTTCAATAAATTTCTATACGCTTCTGTAGCATTTCTTCCTTGTTGGAATTCGTAAATGAACTTCGTTTTAGTTCATCTGCGACGAAAATGTGTATACATTGTTAGCGATCAAAAGAGAGAGCCAAATATGTGTCACAGGAATATGCGCGTACTTGTTGAAACTGATTGTAACCGGAGAGGACAGAACTTTCCGGTAGACCTCATATATCAAATAATCAATTTTTTATCCTCAAGTGTTAAGCAAGTGTTTAAAAAACATTAGAAATTATACATGTAAGAAATTGCAATAACTGCCAAAGTCATTTAATTTTTAAATATTTTGCACGTAAAAATCATTAGAAGGATAATAGAATTAGTACGGAGAATACGAATTTCTAATACAAGAACAGAATTGGAGAAATGAGTTTCTAGTATATCATAAAGAAGAGTTATGATATAAATGTTTTGGTTATTTACTTGTATTTCAAAAACCAACTCAATGATGAACAGAAATATTAATCAGAGAGAAATGAAAAAACAGTATAATTTATTTTTTGAAATCGACAGATATCTCATTCAATTTGGATGTGGACAAAAATAGCAAAAATTTATTTCATGTAAAATTTCGTAGATACTACAGTCCTTCGTTTTTAAGAAGCTTTAATTTACAAACGTTTTAGATTTTACGAATTATTGGCTTGTGATTAGGGCATCGGCCTACCGTCTGGAAAGGTGGGGTTTGATTCCCAATGCCGCCAAAGATGCACCGAGTACATGCGATATGCGTGCACGTTAAATCTGTGGAATCGAAAGTCCTGTGGTCGGTCGTGGAGCAGTTATTATGGGTGTAGTGGTCTGGAGAAAATCCCCCTTCAGATCAATGTCAAAATTGAGGGAGTGGATCCTCTGGTGGTGCCATCTATCGGAAGATTTGAAAAGCAAAGTCCTACTTTCGGCTTTTTAGTGCTCTGCTTAAACGAAAGACGCACCCTACTGACTTAAATTCGCATTGCCAACACATAGCAAGCTTGGCTTTTGTCCAAGTGTCATAAGTAACAACAATAACGCATCTAATGTAAATATTTCTGGTAAAATACTTGACGTGGTTGCGTTCTTAATTATAAATCAGTACTTATTTAATTCTCATATTGCAAAATCATTTTTAGTCAGGTAATTTGATTTTCCTTCTCTTAATAATGAAAAACATTCTTCTAAGTTTTCCTTGATGCCTGTTGTGATGAATCAGATTCTTAAAATATTTCAGACAATTGTAAAGTTTTATAAAATTTGTAACAATTTTATTTTCCTCCTACATTTTTAAAGAAAAATACTAAAAATGTTTGCTCCTTAAAAAAAATACAAAAATTTTCTTTAAATGATGTATCCGTATTAAACTTTTCAGTTTTTTCTTTAAGTAATTATGATAGTGATACTACTTGAAACAAATCTTCATTCTTTTGTTAAATTTTTGCAATAATAAAAAATCAATATAATTTTCAAAGAAATCTCCAGTCATTTCTAAATTTAGATATCTTATTCACAATCTATGTTAAACAGCTAAGATATACAAATTCTAAGAAAAATTCTTCAAAATACATTAACTACTTAAGTGATGTAAACTGAAGTCAATTAATTTGTTTAAACTAATGATAGCAACATTGTAAAAGCAATTAATCCTTGTTAAAGCAATGCGAATAGAATAGTAATATTTAAAAAAAATCAACAAATGAAGTTGTTTAGCATTTCGAAATCGTTTCAGATCTTTTAATTAATCAGCATATTTTCTATTGGCTTAAAAATTCGAGAAGAAGTAATAGGGAAAACTTTCTCGTGAAATGTAATTTACGCATAAATATATTATGAAAGCAGTTAAGAGGAAATTAATTTTAAATCCATGTCAAAACAGTATGTCAGCAATATTTTCTCTTAATCCTATTATTTTTGAGCAGTTTAATCGTGCAGAAGCATATAAATCAGTGATTCTCAACTTGTGAGGCGCGACCCCCTAGGGGGGCGCGAGCATATCCAAGAGAAAATGTTATTTAAAAAAATGATTAATAGACTTAAAGAAAAAAACACACACACATATACAAAACAAAATACATTTCGACATATTTAATAATTAGCTTATTAAATTAAAACAACTTACTACATTAAAAACAAATTTAATAATTATTAGTGACTTTCTTGGGCCTGTCTTTCAGAGCAAAGTTTTTTCGAATGATGGTTTAATATTAGAAACAGACACTCTCAGTTCTTTTTCTATATTTAGCTGAGATCTATTTTTTGTCTTCAAAGAAGCTACCGCAGAAAATCCAGTTTCACAAAGGTAAGATGTTAAAAATGGTAGTAGAATGTGAAATGCCCTTGTTTTTAGTGCAGAAAACTCATAATCCACTCCTGCCCAAAATTCAAAGAGTGATTTATTACTCAATTGTCTTTTGCTTTCGCAGCTTGCCGTGAAGTCTATGAAGGTTTCTTCCTCTGCAATTGAGAGTCCTTCGGGAATGTTTTGAAATGGATCCCTCACCCACTTGTAACTTGATATCAGTTTGTCGTCAGCAAGGAAATACATTTTAAAATTTTTTCTAGCATTGCTAAATGATTTTCAATGGTTACAAAAACAACTTTTACATGTTGTTCTTCAGCCTTGTAAGTTTTAATACAATCATTCAAATTTGCAAACATTGTTAAGTTTTCTTGCTTTAAATTTCTGCTCCACAATTCCAATTTCCTACAAAAAGCATTAACTTTATCACTCGTATCCAATATATGCGTATTTGCTCCTTGCAGTTGAAGATTCAAGTTATTTAATTTCTCGAATATGTCGAACACACACACATGTAGCTCAATTTCATCACAAATTAACTATCGCGAAAATCCTCAGCTTCCCGCCTGTTTTCCTCTTCTAGGAAAACGGCGATTTCTTCTCTGAAACACGTTGCAAAAATTTCCCTCGTGATAAACATCTTGACTCGCAATAAAATAGTAACGCTGAATGTACTGCACTCATGTCTTTACAAAGTGCGGAAACGATTATTGATTTCAGGGGTCTCATTTTTATATAGTTTACTACGGTTACAACCGTAGTTAACACAATATTCAAACCAGGACTCATTTCTTTGGAATCCATAGCTTCTCTGTGGATCATGCAATGTGTCCAGACGCACTGTGGCGATTTTTGTTTCACAAATGCTTGAATACTTTGGAATCTTCCGGACATAGAACGAGCACCATCGGTGCATATTCCGACGCAATTTTTCCATTCTATGTTTGCCTCGTTCATAAAATGATTTAAGATAGCAAATAATTCGAGTGCTGTTGCTTTGAGTTATATAGGTTTGCAGAAAAGTAATTCTTCTACTACTGACAAATAATCACAAAATCTAACATAGGCAATGAAATGAGCATCTTTATTACTATCTGTTGCCTCATCGAGTTGTATTAAAAACAATTTGTCACGCAATTTCGACAGAAGCTGACACTCTACATCTTCAGCTATAGCAGCAATTCGACGGGCAAGAGTATCATTTGAAAGAGGTATAGAGACCGCAATTGTTTTGCAAAATTATCACCAAACATAATTTCTACAATCTCAATTGCGGCTGGCAAAATAAGCTCTTCACCAATGGTGTGAGGCTTTTTACATCTGGCTATTTTATATGAAACTTTGTAAAAGGCAATTAAAGATTTTTCATTCACAAAGTTTTTTTAAACAATGAATTTTTGTTTTTCATATGATTTTAATTTTAATTCGAAGAATTCTCTGAGTTTGTTTATGTACTCACTATGAAACGTTTCCAAATGTTGTTTAAGTTTATTAGGTTTCATGCTGTCTGCCGCCAACATTTTTGAGCAAATGATACACAGGGGCCTTTCTTCTTCATTTACTTCAGTACTAGTGAACCCAAAACTTAAGTATTCTTGAGAATATTTTCTTGATTTTATTTTCGGTCTGTGTACTTGTTTATGCTTGTCTATCGTCTAATGCTCGCTTACGCCCGCTTAAAAATTTATCCATGATTCTGCATAATTCTGCTGCCGAGAATATTTAATACGGTAAATTGCAATCACACGAAAATAATAAATAACATACACTTTCAGAATAGATTCAATAGCGATAGAAGGATCGACTCGAATGAGATTGTCTGGAATTGAAATTGGCATCATAAAACTTTCTCCTTCCCCCTATGAGAAAACATTTGTTCACATCTGCACACGCTCCTAACTTAAATTTTAAGCTGACTAGACAAATTCCTGACAAATCGAAACTTCTCACGAAACAGTGAGAAATGCCCGACATGGCGGGACGCAAGAGCATTAAAAAGGCATAGGATTCTTGTTTTTTCAATGCTGAGGATTGATGTTGCAAAATTTCAATAAATTTCCGTATTCTTGGTAATTTGTAAAGTTTAAAATTAAGGTTGTAGTGTAGGTTTAGCGCCAAAATACTCAAAATACATTATTATTGTATACATTTTATTGTATGCGGTTGGGAGAGGGGCGCGATGAAAATTAGGATTGAAAATTGGGCCGTGAATACTAAAAAGTTGAGAAACACACTGATATAAATCATAATAGAGTAGAGGTGAAAATAAGTTAATTACTGCTAATTATCACTAAAAACTTCAGTTAACTTCTTGAAAACTTTTACAGCTTGTTTGTTAAATATTTTTACTTTTGTTTTTTTAAGAATGAAATAAAGCATTTAAAAATATAGATATGTTGTTAATATTTAACATGTATTACTGTATTTATGTATAATTTACAATTAATTTTTTGAAAAACTAAATTACTTGTAAAAATACTTTACTAGATTTTAGACACATTTAAAAATATTTAGAAAAATATTCATAAATAAGAAATTTTACTACATTGGTTTCTTATTGAAATGTTATTTTTATATAAAGAAATTCCACATTGCTCTCTAAAGAAATATTTTATTACTATTTAAGTTTTCTTCTATTGTAAATAAGAAAAATAATATTGATTTTATGAAGAATTCTAATCGAATAATCATAATAGTTATCACATGATAAAGTCCTATAAGAAAATTTTTGGAAATTTTATATTTTTATTATGAACATATCACTGAAAGAATTTGCGTAAGCAAGTCTATTCGTATAAATAAATAGATGAATATACGAAGATCTATGTATCGAGATGTATCTATTTATATATATGTACATCTGAATATATATATATTCATATATTAATATTGGAATGAGATATATAATAGAATATATTAGAAAGAGTCTGTGATACGTCCTGATGTATTCGGTGACATTCCTTCGTAATACGTGTCGAAGTCAACATCTGAACTATTGATTTCCGCTTCAAAATTCAAAATTTAATATTGTCTCTTTCAATATGACCAGCATTATTGAGGCTAAAAGTGAATCCATTATTTTCAGATCAAAAGCGACAATTTTATTAAGCAAACTTCTACAAATATTAACATTATTTAATAATATTACTCTCATTCATTATACTAAGAATAACGAAATTATTTGTCCGTTTTTTAAATGCTTATTTTTTTGATAAACATAAATCTAAATTCATTTTTATCAGATTTTTTTGTTTTACTACTATTTTCCTGAGACATAAATTTCTCAATAATAATATATGAAAAAAAGTTCATAATAGTATATGAAATTTTTCTGTGTGCATTTATATATAATTTTTAAATATCTTTTTGCAAAAAAAACGTAAAATTTACTGTAAAACAGAAATAATATACTATAATTTATTAAACTGAAATAAAAAGCTTTTATTTTCTTATGAATTATGATGTAATTATTTTCGGTTACTCAATTTGAAACTATCAAATCATGTTAGACCGATAAGTAATAATTATTTATTTATATTGAAGATTTTTGAAGTTTTTTGATTTTTGAAGCATTTGAGTTTTAATTTCTCATTTTACTTATTCATTAATCGACATAAATAGTTGGAAGTTTAGATTAAATTATGAAAAAATGTATCACAAATGTATCAAGAATTTAAAATTACAGCTAACCGATGTGCTCTTTTCAGATTTCAACCCTTTGACACTATTATCAAGAACTATATAATGAATTATTATAAAATGAATGTTAAGTAGCAAGATTTTATTTTGAATCTGATTATTGCATCATATCATTCAGGCAATTATTCACACTCGTATTATTAGGTTAATTCGATAAAACTTTACAAAATTTAATATAAAATTTAAAATAATTGTACAGCTGTGAAATTTTTAAAATTGTAAATTATATAATTATGAAAATTATATAGCTATGCAAATATCTTATGATTTTAATATTCATTTTTTTTATATTCAATTAGATTTTTCATACTCATTTCTGATTGAAAGATAATACTGAAATGTGCTATATTATTTTATGACTTGCATATTGGAGTTGTTTACAAATATAATATGCTTAATTGTTAAAACTTTAAAATGCAATACGTACAACTAATTAAACTCTAACATGAAATTAAACAAATGGGGGAAAATTGTAAGAATGGGGAAAGCTATTTGCTGATTATTTTTATTTTCATAGTGTGTGTCTATCTTCATAAGTGTGAGACTGTTACAGTAGTGTTTCTTGGAGATCATTCTTTTTGGATTGAAGAAAAGCTTCCTTCTTTTTGTATTGATAATGCTCATTATGTAATGAGATTTAACGTGGATCATATAAGAATTGTTAGATTTTGTTAGAAGATGTTCAGCGCTTTGTTAAAAGTTTATAGGAATATTGGTTACGGATACTTTACAGCTATATTATCGATTTCATCCAAAATCTCAGATATGTATGAAAGGTATGCGAAGATACCAGAATTTCTTTCAAATCATTATAAACTGCAAGATATTCTCGTTGAAATGGATAATGAAATCCATAACCAGTACTTATGTAGGAAATTCAAGCTTCAATGATTCCATTGCATCAAGTCCTGCAAAACATTATTTTATTGACAATTTTTCTGAAATATTTGTTGCTTTATGTCACTTAGGTATGTTGACTAATCTTTGAAAGAGACGTGATTCGTATGAAAGACTTGAATTATTGATGATTGCAGCAAGACTAATGATAAATCAGATCATCTTTTGTATACACAAAAAATTTAGATTCAGCTTTTTTCCTAGCAATTTTTTCTAGTAGATGGTTTAAAATTAAATATGAGAGAGCCGATGAATCACCAGACTTAACTACATACTCTTGAGAAGCGTGATTACAGATTAGTAGAACTATATGGCATGGTCAGTATGGAAAGTTAGTAGATTCATTTTTATGATCGGATTCAAGTTTCTTCTTTCTTCGACATATATGGCACTGTTTTGTTTTCCAAACCGTATTCCGTAGATTAGAGCACTAAGTCTTTTGATTTTATTTAATCTTCTCTCGTCATCATCTCTTGAATTAAGTTTTTTCTTCGTCAGAAACTTACCTCTCTCATGATTCTATCCTTTATTTAGAATCAGATTGAAATGGTGATGGACTCTAAGTGAACATGAAAAAGCACTAGAGAAACTGATAAACCTGACAACTGAAACAGAAAACTGAAATTTGTCAAAGAATCAATTTAAAAAATGATAACAGTTTCAGAAAATTTCCAAAGCAAAATTACTAATGATGATTTCAAAATCAACTCTAGACATAAATAATAATAGAAAATTTCCATAACATTGAAAATTGTTAGATATAGAATAAAGTGATGTAGACTTTAATCTGAATCTTAGCGAAACAACCACTTTAGGAATAAAAAGAAAATGAAAAATTGCATATTATTTATCCTTAATTTAAGAATCATCATTATTTATAATTTTAAAATCTTTTTTTCTACAACTATTTCTTCAACTTGTTAAAAGTAAAATGTTAACATTTTGCATTAGTTGGTATGCTAACCTTTTATGACATGAATAGCAATATTTATTGTGTTGGGAAAATGTGTACACATCTTTATACGTAGATACAAGTTAAACTATGGATACTGTACTACAGATAATATTTTTGAAAACATTCTATTTATTGGTACATTAACATTAGACAATTTATTCAATGGGGCATTATTCACTCATACCCCTTCCTAAAATTCGTCATGAAACTAAAAGACAACTAGATATCGAAAAATACTTGGACTGAAAATAATAATCTAATTCTTAAGAAATTTATTTTATAAAGCAGAATATAATTTATATAATCTGTAAGTAGTAACATTTACTTATTAGTAAATTTATAGTACCCAAAAAAATTCATGTAATTTTCAAACTGAATAAAAAATTCAAATTAAACAAACAAAAAAATTAAAATTACTCTTTGTTTTAAATAATAAAAAAAATTCATACTTTTCTAGAATTAAACTTCTATATAAAATTTCCTGAAGAATTTTAATTTTTGGAAAAAGCTATCTTTGACTTTTGGAAATGAGTTAATTATTTTTACTCTTATGGATGAAAATCAAAAAATGTGAGGGTGATTTTAAGAGATATTAAAGATCACATATATCTTATAAATTAGTTTTTCTTTAACGGATCAAAGACATCTTTGAAACACTGATAGAAGCAATATTAGCAAATACAGGAAAACTAACAAATTTTAATCAAATTTAAAATTAAATTATATAAATAAGTATTAGAACTATGCTACGCATATAAACAAGCATTAAATGTTTTCAGAGAGATTTTATTTCAATTGAAACAAAACTGCGAATTTTATCTCCTAGTGAGCAATATTAATCTGTAGTATAATACGTAAAATATACATTAAATTTTAAAGTTTAAGTCAATTGCTTCAACTGTTGTAGAAACTTCCTATACATTTTAGCTGTAAGCCTGTAAGTTTGTTATTATGAAAATAATTAAATGAGTTATATTTTAATAAAACATATTATTTCAATATCCCTAATATAATAAATGCGTTCAACACACACACACAAATCAAGGTAATATTGTTTTATTTATATATACTCTATTTTATTTATAAAAATATTTCCTGCATCATTAGAAATTTTTCTTTGCAAGGTCGATTCCAAAATTTTCTTTCATATTGCATTGTGAAGAATTTTTAACTCTACTGAGAAGAATTTTCAACCATTTACAATAAGGGTACAAACAAATGTTTTCATCCGACTAACAGCAATAATATGAAATGATAATTTAATATTATTACGCATATTAGAACAGCCATAAATGAATAACTGAATATAACTGCTTATTATCACGTGTTTTTGAAAGTAAAACCTTTCATGGAAAGAAAATTTAGGAATGCTTATAAATGAATTTAGATCATTAATAACAGCCTTGATCAATCATTTTCTTGAGAAGATTGTTATATGATCATTTTCCACTATGTAGGATGCAGAAAATTTTACGGTTTTTAGCTTTTTTAGAATGAGAAAAGTATATACAGTAACATCATCAAACATTGAAAGAAATATTGACTGAATATTTAATTAAACCTGTAACATAGTGGAAGACTTAAATAAATCCTACAAACTGTCAAAATCTAAACTCAAAAAGTTTCATGTAATTTTTTTTATGTGTCATGCAACGAATAAGAAAGAAAATGCTTACCAACAAGTGTTCGAATTTGATAGATGGAGAAAAGTTGTCAATCTATAGTACCTCCATTACATTTCTGTTCTCACCGATCGAAATACAACCAGTTTCATACGAATAAAGAATCGATTTATTGCTGAAAGTCAAACCGAATAGCACCATGGATCTCAATGTCCTTTTACGAATAACACCTGAGAGAACAAACATTGTGAGGTCGGTTTTACAAAATCATATAATCACATCACGGACAATTAATTAGGAAATGGTCTTGTTTGTAGCATGTCCAGTATCAACACGAAAAATACAGTGACGTTTGGTTCAGCACGGACTATCTGCGAGGTGACCATTACTTTAGATTACGTCTATAATGCAAAAGATACCTATGGGGCCTTGAATGCGATTAATTTCAAAGTTACATACCCAAGTTGTAAAATACAATATTTTCAGATGAATTCCGGTTATACGTGAAGTTTTCTGATGGTCTTACACTTCCCTGAGACTGTGAGAAGAAGTGTTTGTTGTTTTCATTAACTGATTGATATTCGATTCTTCGATTGTATTCAATATGTTCATAGAGATCATGCAATTGTGCGATGGCATGCAGAACCGCTGGGTACATGGCAGGAAAATCTCTAGATCTGGCTGGCCATAATTTATATGGCGATAGGTTCCTAAGCCTCCTCATTTTAAAGTCTAAGAAATACCATCTTTTAACAAGATAATATACATGCATATATTGTATGGCGTGACCTGACATTCCTTGACAAAGTATTACATTGTCGTGCATATCACCATTTGAAAACATCTGAGCATCGAATGCTGACAGACTGGGCCACCATCTTTCTAAGTACTACGTTTGAATTATGGCATATTTTTGAAGCAGAATTCAATGCATTATTAATTTTTGTCATCCAAGTCTAGTTAGACTCTATACCTAACCGTGTCAGGGCCATTTTAATTATCATGGGTGCAAATATTTCTTCTTATTTCTCATCGCAACTCCAAAAATGTTTACATATATATTCGTTTTGTTTTCCGTTCATATTGTTCATGTACAATAAATAAGCATATTAATTTGCTTTCCTTCATAGTGCTGCAATTTATAATGCTAGAAGCGAATAAAGAGAAAGTAAATTCCTGGAAAAATTAGTTTTCAAAACATAAACAACTTATGAATTTCTTGCTTATTGTGTAAAAATCTTCTTAATTATGTGCGTATTTATAATATGAGTGCCGACTCCTAAGGGAATCTCAGATTTTATTAGTTAGTGAATGAAATACCAAATGTATTTTTTTTATCATTGAATCATTATTAAATGATCTGGTTTTATTTCCTGTTCTGATACTCTTTATTTCACTCAAAAAACTGTAATATTGGAGTCTACAAATCTTTAATATGCATCAAACTTCTCACTACGGATAACCCTTGATATTCTCTCTCTCTCGCTATATATAAAGAAAAATCAAACAGTATACACTCTTTTACTAAATTAACGCTCTCAGTTCAACTAACAGAAAGAACTGTTAAGTTATTCCCACAAAGAGTTCTTACACTTAAGAATTTATGACTTTTTGAAACGAACATCAATATTCAGCCACTATGGCTTTCGTTACTTAGTTATATGATTATAGGGAAATTAAATTTAATTGGAATAAAATAGTGGATGTTTACTCCAAAAATTACCTTAATAACTTAAAACCAAATTTTAAAACAATGTAGTTAAAAAAAGTTTTTTTAGAAAAATTCCATAAAATTAAATTTTTTGGAAGCTATGAAACAATAAATTTCCATTACAATATAAGAGTTTATATATATATATATATATATATATATATATATATATATATATATATATATATATATATATACGCAATTATAATATATTATACTATACGTAGATATAAAAATTAATGCAGTTGATCAATCAAATTTAAATTTGATCGAAAATAAAACTTAATGAATGACTAAACAGATTTCAGATGATTAACCTAATTAAATAACATTTATAGAGAGAATATATACTGTAAATAAATATTATTGTTATATAGCAAATAAATTCGCGTATGATAATGATTCTTTATAAAACTTAATTTTATATTATTAAAGAATCTATTAAAGAAGTTTTTCTCGGGGTTTTTTTTTTGTGAATATTTTTCATTCAACCTAAGAAGAGAAATTTATTTAAAAGACTGAATAACAAGAAGAAAATTGTCAATTGTCAAAATATATATTGTAGACGAATGCCTTCAATCGGAGGATATCACCCGTATGGACTGCCAATAGAGCATATATATATATATATAAAAAATTTTTTCGCAATTTATTTTGGTTACATTCGAAATAAGAATTGATATAAGAAATAAGCAATCCAAAAATGCTTTGAATAAAACATTTGAAGGTAAAGCTATCTAAATGAAATATTAATGTACTTTTTAGATTGAGTGTATTCAGATTTTAAAATTATATTAAAGATATTTTTACTTGTATGTTCTTATGACATCTTAAGCGACTGAATATTTTTATGAAAATTGTCATACCAAAGTACGAAATATTTACAAATTTTTAAAATTAAATTTTCTTCAACGACACAAAAGTATAGCATAGTATTTAAAGGGTTGTTTAAATACAATTCAAAAGACCTTTTTGAATAGTACATTTATGACACTTTACGGCTCTTTTATTATTTCCTAGCTTCATAACTCTCCCTTTTAATATCTATTAAATAAAAATAATCAAATTATGTAACCTTCATGACTTCAGTTTACAAAAAAATCTGTCAAAAAAGTTTTCGACTGATTTAAAACTAGAACACTTTTAAATTATTTCTTATCTGTATAAATTGAGTGATGCAGAAAATAATCTTCTATTTTTGTCTAGGGATCAATTACAGCAAGGTTTAATTAAAATCTCTCAAATACACTCATTAAATGCAAAGATAAGGTTGAAAAAATTATAATTGGTTTAGTTTTTTCACTGTTTATGTTTCTGTTACTAAACTTCTGTTTAAAAAACAAATAATTACGAAAGCGAAGATTTTGGATTTAAATTTGTAATTTAATCTTCATGAAAATTTCTGAAGCGGAGGCCAGTTGTTTTCGCAATTTTGGATCCCATAGGGATCAATTATATAGAGCAGGGCTGGGGTTTTGCATCATATTTTGGTAATTAATTGCCCCTAGGTCTGATTTTTTGAAAAGCATATTTCTTTGATATTTTTGTTTTCATTTTCAGAAGCAATTTATGAAAAAAAAACCATTAATGAGATAATATTTTCATCAAATCATAAATAAATGTATACTTTTTCTGTTTTACGTAAAATATTTATGTAATTATTAAAGTTTGATTTTTTTCCTTTATAAGCAAATTAAATATAATTGCTTACAACTAGTTAAGATAATTAACAATTAAAATGTTAAAGATAAATAATTTAAATAACTTTATTTTCATATATTTTAAGTTGTTACATACACACATGGTCATTACAAATTTATATTCCACCCAAAGTTTTCAGAAAAAAAGGTGAATTTAAGATTTATTTGCAGATTATTTTGCTGCTGTTCCGATCCTCCAAGAATTGTGAAATATAAATGTTTAAAACACTTTCGGACGGTTAAAAAATTAATTTTTACAAAAATGAATTACTATATACGTTTAGTTTTGACATAGATATTAAAAGATATAAAAATTGTGTATAATGGTCGACTGCCAAGATTTCCACCCTTCAGCATTAAAAGGAGCGAAAGTGATGGCGCCATATATAACGGAAAGTGATGGCGCCATCTTTGAAAGTAAGTTTACATAATTTAGAAAAGAGACCAAGTAGATATTCTCCAGACTTGACCTGACACTCCCTGAGGCATCATTTCACAAGGAGGACATTGCAATCACGACTCATTTAATATGCCCCACCAACATTAGGGAACAAGACGGATGTCGGAATTCGAATTTACAACCTCCGATAACTAGAACAATTGCCCTACTCAACCAAGCCAATGAGGGTTTTTTTTTAAAGTGAAAGAGGAGCTATTTAAAAATACCAAAATATGTTTTCTTAAGCACTTAAGCAAATTAAGTGCAAATATTGCCTCTTGTTTGAATAGTACAATTTTAAGAATTGACGTGAAAGCATTGTAATTAGAAAACACTTCAGCGACGACATTAAATATTTCAAATATAAATTTTCGTATCGTATTTTAATCGTTAATAAGTTGGTTGATTGGTTTTAGTGGCGCAAGGTCCACATCAAGACAAGCTGTGCTAAATTAATCGTTAATAAATAAGACTATTCACACAAATTATAAAAATATGTAAGGAATTCTTTTATTTTACATTATATACTATTTATTTTATTTTTAAAATCAAATAATATAAATTTTTACAATAAGTGTACAGACAGATCATGTGTATGGAATTTAACTAAAAATTATATGCATTTTGTAGTATCATAAAACTCTAAATCTTTCAGTACTTTTATCTCATTTTATTCATATTCTTTATTATTCATTGAATAATGACTTTTTTCAGTTTCTTCAAGAAAACAAATTTCATTTGATTCTGTAGGATATGCGTCTTTTTTAACTTCCTTCAATCCAAAAGTTTTTGATGCAACATAAATATTAAAATTTAGTAAAATATCAAATGCAAAATGAATGGAATTTTTTTCCATTATTTATGTTTTTGAAATAATTGATAGTAACTAAATTCATCCAAAAAGTGTAAGATCGATGTTTTTCTTGGAGAAACACAACAAATTGAAAGTAGAGTGACAAATCAGACATTATACACGAATAATTACTAACAATAAAGTTTTCATAAATAAATAATAACAAAAAAATCTATTTTTAAAACAGCAAAGGTTAAGTAATAATACATAAATAGAAATCATGTGGAAGAAAATTGCTATCAACTGAATTCAAGCAAATAAAAATGCGTTTTCGAAAACTCCCATTTTGAAACTAGTATAATAACATAATTTTTGTATCCTCATGCCATTTCTTTAATGAAAATAATTAATTTTTTTGAAAAAGTGGCATCATCAAAATGTATGCTAGGAAACTTTTGGATCATTTAGCATATTAATTGTGTTGTTTTAAATACGATGGAAGACATAACTCAATGATATAATGTTACGAAAAATGATCATTTCCATGTGTTTATTACACAATTATTAAATCTGATATTCTTCCACGAGCATATTTTATCAAAGAAACATTAAACATATATCTAATAATTTTAACATAATCATAGATGTGTTTGGTTTCAAAACATAATCATGAAAATGAAGTCAACAGAGTAAATTAATGCACTGTTAACTTGTACATATTGTCGATTAAATTGTTTCCTTTTTAATAGTACCAAATAATAATAATTTCAATAATCTTTTAATTTAATCTTTTTTCCACAAATACCTAAGTAAATATTCAACGATTTCTTTAGAAAAATAGAGTATAAGAGATATCCTATTTTTCAACAAAGCGATTTATAGTAATTACGAAAACCATTATAAACCAATAATTAATTTAAAATAAAGCATTTAAGTCTAACCCATTAAAGTAACTTATAGCTAGATGAAACAAATGATAATGTTTCCACATTATCATCAGTGTTGTGTAATATTTCATGTTATGTTTATGTGTTAACGTACATTTAATTTTATTGCTTATATACATTATTTGACACATATATTAATAGAAATTAGTTTGTAATTTTTAAGAACAAATTCAATATTTAAAAACATTTCAAAAAATTTGAAACATTTTTTATGTTTTAAAAAACATCTTATACTCATTTATTTTGAAATGCATTTTTATAAGCAAATTTAACACAGTTTTTAAAAAATAGAAAAGGGAAGTAGAAACATTATACTATTGTTATAAATAAATGTATTTCATATTTGAGGAAATGTGCTGTTAAAATTTACTGCTCAGGAAGCAAATGATAGCAAATAGTTTTTACTTTTCAAAATATATTCATCAACTATGTAGTACAATTTATATGGAAAAAAGCCAATCATAAAGCGCATTTTGGTTATTTTTTTATTAGTTGGATCATGAAAGATTCTCAACAAATTTCGTTTATTAAATTATATAACGGATAATTATGTAAAGTTAGATATTAGCTATTGCTATTCTAAGCACATTTGTTCTCTATTGAGAAAACTGCCTATCAGGAGGTCTAAAATTATCTAAAGTTTCAGATCCAGTTCAATGGAAATTTTAGTAAAAGGCCATTAACCTAAAGCATTTATATTTTTCCCAGTTCACATCCTATGACACATACAAGTCTAAGTAATTTTAGTTATGAAACTCAAATTAGTAACCTTGAAGAATTCGTTCAAATGCTTATAAAAATTTTGACAGATTGCAATGAAACTTTTAGATTAAAAATATTTAAAAGTATTGTAAAAGATTCATAAATTCTACCTGGAAGAAAGACATGATTTTCTTAAAATTTCCTGTCTATTGAACTAAAGTTTTAAGGATATAAAGGCACAACCTTGAACAATGAGAAATAGATACTACTTTTCTTTCTGTAGCCACTTTGTCGATATGGGTGCTTGGAATTCTTTCGAGTTACATCTATTGCAACACGTGTTGTTGTTGTTGTTATTGCTTTTATGACACTTGGACAAGCCAACTTCGCTATGCCTTTGGCTGTGCGAATTAAGTCAAAGGAAGCGTCTTTCGTTTGGATCAGAGCACCACGAAGGTGAAAGTACAACTTTGCTCTTTTTAAAGTACCTCGTAATTTTGAACCACGTCACACCTGAGCTGGCACCCTCCTCTCCACATCCACGCCACACCAGCGCAAGGACTTTGGATGTCACATATTAACGTGGACACGTCCCCAACCCACGGAGTTCCAGCAACCCAGTGAAGAAGAGTACACCGTGGTCACCCTCTCAACCACAGCCCACGGCAAATGATGCTGCACTTTGCTGAGCTTACGGGAAGCAGCGTGAAGCTACTGAGCCACTGGGGCTATTCTAGCACGTGAATATATTTTACTGTCTTTGAAAAGTGCGACTGTATTGTAGTATACTGCAGACGTTTAACTTACTTCTACAGATAGATTACCCTCTTCACGATACTAAAGTTGGTAGATTACTGATCAGCTATCTGATTCCCTTTTCAGTTAACAGTATTTTTGCTTCCAATTTTAAGAGTGGAAGAACTGAAACAGTGTTGTAGACTGTGTCAGTTCTTCCACTCTGACACATATACTAACATCTTAAAACTATTATAATTAATATCCTCTGCGTAAAATGCTTTACTGGAGAAATTTTTGATGATAGTGGGTGGTATTCACGTGTAACGAGGGAGAAAATCAAGAAAACTAACACCCACTCTAGTGCTTGCTGAAAGTAGAAACGTAATATCCATCTCCCATTGTTCAGCAGTGTCTGGAATCATACCCAGAACCTTTCCTTCTAAAGGGAGCTGATTAACCATTGAGCCACTGTACGTCTTATATATGTACTTACTCAGACAGGTCTCATGCTTTGATTGGATTAATTATCAAGCACAGAAGTTGAGTGGTAAATTAACTTTCATCATATATAATTCTTCTTATAGGGAAGCTATTATTTTAAATTCTAGAGCTGTAGATTAAAATTTAAAATGAAAGCTAAATAAAGAATTCAAAAATTAATTCAAATTTTAAAGTTATCCCATAAACGAAGACATTCCGTTTTCATTAAAATTTTGAATCGAAATATTTAATAAATATTACGTGATAATTTGAATGACTCGAATTATGTGAACAAAGTTACAAATATTCAAATTTTCTCACTTTAAACACTGAAAAACTCTTAAATTAAAGTGATTCATCCCTTAGATAAGAAGTTTTGCTCATAGATTAAAAGCAAAATAAAATATATTATTTTCTTTAATTTGTCTCTTTTAGTAATTATATTTTAAATATGATTGATACTTTGCGTGTTATTACAGACAACTTTTCCAATTTCATTGTAACTCACACAATTTCTTTTGTTAATTAAAATGCATTAGTTCAATCTTAAACAACAAAAACTTTCAGAAAGAATGTCAAAAAGAATGTTGGTTAATTATAGAAACTGAGGTTTAATTTGTTTCGAAAAGTAAGATTTTCTTAACTTGAAACAAAAAGTCTACTTAAACTTAATGAAACTAGTATATAAAAATACGGAATACTTCCATTAATTTGATAAAATTGTTCCTTTGATTAAAATTTTTTGTGTTTTCTGCTGTCAGAGAAAAATTTCGATACAAAAGTTTGCAATAATTATCAAATCAAATATCCATTTAAATTTTGAAGAATCTTTTTTACAGAAAGTTAATTATTGCTTTTAGTATATTCTTAAATTAAAATATTTAAAATTTTCTGTGCAAATATTAAAAATATTGTCTAATATGTTAAACAAGTTTTGGAAAAAATTAACTAAAATCTAAAAAATTAAAAAATTTTTGCAAGAAAATTATAATTGTAATTTCCTTGTGAATTCTGTGTAAGAAATAATAGTTTCATTAATTTATAATTTATTTGAAAATGAAAGTAGAACTCTTAAGTAAGAATTCAAAATTAATATTTATTTTCCGTATGCATATTCAGTTTGCTATCACTAAATGAAAAATGTTATCAATATATTGAAACACACATTTTAGATTTATTAATAATAAAATCTAATGTGCAAGTTACAAAATCTAAAATGAAGAAATAAATTTACATTGTAGTATTAAATATTAGCTTAGATTATGAAAGTTTAATTTTAATATTGTGGTTTAATTAAAAGTGATATTTTAAATAATGATAAAATAATTTGATCTAACAATGTTAAAAGTTTATATTGTAATCTTAAAATAAATAGCAGATTTTAAAAAATTATTTATATAAGGAAATTGATGACAAAAAAATAGACTAATGCGATAAATGCGATTATACTTATTGAATATAAATATAAAATTATTATGATTATTTATGACACTTTAGTTTATTATTCTACTAAACTCATTTACTTCAATATCCTTGGCTATATTTTGTATTGAAAATTTAAATACAAGCATAATAACAAGATCGAGTAATTAGATAATTTTATATTCAATCCTAATTGGCTGACAAAATGTGTGCATTTTATGTATCAATTTCCGCATATTATATTTAAAAATTTTAGTTTAGAGATAAATTATTATAATAGTTATCGTTATAAAAAAATAAGAATTCAAATTTACATTTAATTATAATTCTTTTGAAAATCTTCGAAACTTATGAAGTGGTAGTGTTGTTGAGAGATCAAGTTAATAGATCAATAATTATTATAATATCCACAACAAAATAATGTCAAATTTTAATTTTTAATCATAAATAAAAAAATTATCAATTTTATGTTTACTATTTTAATGACTTCCCATATAGCGTCAATTTGCAATTTAGAAAATATGATTATGTATAGCCAAACTATATGATCATTCTTAAGTATTAAATATGTATATATATTGGAGCACGTTAAAACTAAGCGTAGTCGCAATGTCTTCCAAGTGAAATGATACTCCTAGGGATGGTAGTCAAATCTAACCTTGAGTTGGGTTCTATCAGTAGATAGAACCCAACTAAAAGTTAGCTACAGGAAAGCATGCTTGCGCAACAACACAACGTATGTATACATCAACTATATCAAGTGGGAATTTTTTGATAATTAATTATTGTTAATATTAAAAAATGCATTTTTAATAAAGTTGCCAGTAATAAAATAAATTATATATGTATTAAAACTTCAAGTTTTTACATGTAAGAAAAAGTAGCTGCATGTAAAATTAAAATTTAGTAAAATTAAAATTAAAAAAAATTAAAATTTAACTTTGGAATATTGAATTTTTAATATATATATATATATATATATATATATATATATATATATATATATATATATATATATATATATATATATATATATATATATATATATATATATATATATATATATATATATATATATATATATATATATATATATATATATATATATATATATATATATATATATATATATATATATATATGTATATTTATATATATATATATATATACATATATGTATATATATATAGTTAATAGTATATTTTATAAAATACAATGAATATAATGAAACAAAATACAATGAAAAATGCCAAATGGAGAATAGTACATGGAAAATATTAAATGTAGAATATTAAATGCAAAACAATATATTGAAAATATTAAATGGAAAATAATACATTGAAAAAAATTACATTGAAAATACTTGAAAGAAATACATTGAAAATACTTGAAAGAAATTTCAAAGAAAGATAGATAGATATAAATGGAATAAAGTACCAATATGGCTAGCTTCGTCAGGGGTTGTTGACCACATTGGCACAATTATGGCTTTTCTGCAATGGCCCAAGACATAGTCTTAAAGAAGCCAGTACACCCCAAAGCCATACCAAAAATTCAAACTAAAGTATCAAACAAGAATATATATATATATATATATATATATATATATATATATATATATATATATATATATATATATATATATATATATATATATATATATATATATATATATATATATATATATATATATATATATATATATATATATATATATATATATATATATATATATATATATATATATATATATATATATAATATATATATATATATATATATATATAATATATATATATATATATATATATATATATATATATATATATATATATATATATATATATATATATATATATATATATATATATATATATATATATATATATATATATATATATATATATATATATATATATATATATATATATTATATATATATATATATATATATATATATATATATATATATATATATATATATATATATATATATATATATATATATATATATATATATATATATATATATATATATATATATATATATAGCTTTTTTATTTTTCGTAAGGAATACATGTTGTTGTTTACTAATGACACTTGTACAAGCCAGTCTCGCTATGCTATGCGAATTAAGTCGATTGGGAGCGTCTTTCGTTTTAATCAGAGCACCATGAATGTGAAAGTACGACTTTGCTCTACACACATGCAATAGGTACCCGGTTATAGGGTAGGCAACCATTCACACCACATTCATACAAGGAAAGGACGAAGACAGGATACATAGAAAGAGAAAGTACGTCCATGCCCGAACCGTGATTCGAACCGAGGACCTCCTTATCCGTAGTCAGGCACGCTGACCAGTAGACAAGTTGGTCGGCAGGAATACATGAAGATGGTAATTAATATAATTCATTAATTAATACATTGTTTTAAGAAAAAGTTTGTACTCCTTTTGTGAAATTTTAAAAATTACTTTCATATTTATCTTTATTAATCAATGATAAGGAAATTAATTATAATTATTTTTTACAAAAATAATTTCCAAAACTTAGCTGAAAAATGTTATTTATTTAGAAAAAGGTTTTAAATCTTTTTTTTACTAAATGGTTTTCTATAATTACGAAATATAAACGTAGAAAACACACTCTTTTTTCATAGAAAATTTTAATAAATTTAATCATTCTAATAAAACATTTTAATATAAGAACTTATGCAACTATAATTTTGTAGATTTTTAAATAAATAAGTTTTTAATATGGAATATTAAATCAATATAAATGAACTTAAAACGTTTATAATATTTTGGAGCATAGAGTGGTCACAATTTTTGAACTGTATTAAGAGGGTATAAAATTTGTTCTATATATTTCTCTAACAACTCCATCATTGTTCTCTAGTTGCAGAAAGAATTTACAGACCTTTGATAATGGAACAACTTTTCAGGGAAGTACCATTATGTTTAAAGATATTAATGTGAAGTTCTGTAAATTCTAAAAGCAAAGAGCACTTTAAAGTGTAGATTTTTTTTTACAAATAAAAATCAATTACGGCTGAAGTGTTTGAAATTATTTATTACTTTAAGAGCTAAAAATTACATTCAATGACGGCTGGAAAAGAAATTTTCTTTTAACTTAAATGAAAATTGAAGAAAAATGTATTATTTGTTAGGATTCTATTTGTTCATTAAAGTATTAAGAAAATATAGAACAAACCCACAATGATGTAAAATTTAACAAAATTTGTTCTAGTTTTTTGCATTATATATTTAATGCACAAAGATTGGAGAAGCCAGAAATAAATCATTAAATATTTGAGAAATTTTATATTTAAATAGAAAGAAATGAACGATAACAATTATTTGATCTTATGCAGATACCGAAGCTGCGAAATGTAGGAATCAATACACTAAGAGCTGTATTATCCTAATAAATTTCAACTGCATGCCTTTATGAGAAAATTAATAGACTAAGAAATATTATTAATAATGTGAATTTTTTCTGGAAGTACGAAAATGGAAACTAAAACCCTTGAAACATTCAAATTTCAAAGGTAGCAAATTATGAATGAATAATTCACAATTTAATTATTAAATTCTCGGCTCTTTTCATGAAATGTATCGTACAAATTCTCTCAAGAAAACTTTTAAATTTTTTAACTCGAGATTTTTACACAAAATTTATTATTAATGTATAAAGTTATTTGTGATTGTTTCCACGAACCTGTCGTTTCCAGGATCGTTCAGTAATACGAAAGATCTTGGGTTTTTACTACACATTTATTTTACACAAAAAAAAACACATAACATTAACTACAGACACAAACATAATTTTAAATGGTTCCTTTTTACATCATTTTAAATACAAGCACTTTCCCCTGCCTGGAAACGGCACCTCCGCTACCCCTCGTCGTGTTTTCAAGAACAACGTTCCTTTTCGCTGCAACACACTCCTTCTCCGCCTCCCACATCCGTACACAACGAAACAGAAAGCCATCGTCTGTCAAGTGTACGATTTTCACACCTTCCCTCCAGTTTCCATTGCTGGACCTTGTCCCGCAAATGGAAACTACGAAGAATCCTAGAATGTTTCTTTTACCTTTCATCACCATTCCATCAAGAGCCAAACAATACCAAAATTCTAAATGTAACTTAACGATTAATCTATTTGCTGACATGCTACAGCTTACACATTTCTTTCATATTATCTTTAAAGGAAAATAGCCTATACTACTGCTATATCCATTATATTGATTACAACACAATATTATAATGTAAGAAAATAAGAATCAATATTAACATTAAAAAAATAACTATGCAAATAGTTTTAACACAACCTTATGAATAATTAACAACCAAAACAAATCGAAATAACTACAATATCTTATATAAAGTTAAATATGAATATTATAATATGTCAGAAATATTTTACTATTTCTTATGCTAGATTCATAATAAAAGAAATAAAAAAATTAATCATCCTCATAAACCCTTGATAAGGCATCTGCGATAACATTATTATTACCGGGCTTATGAGCTATTGTGACCTGATAGCGAGAGAGAGCCAGTGACCATCTCTGTAATCTGGCATTCTTCGGGATGCTTTCCGTAAGATATTTCAGAGGATTGTGATCTGTGAATAAATTTATGGCAGTTCCGTAAGTCCATGCTTCAAACTTACCAAGAGCCCATATCACAGCATATGCTTCTCTCTCAATGGTACTCCACTTAGTCTGCGCTGGAGTTAATTTCTGACTGGCGAAGGTTATAGGCTTAGGATTTCCATCTGTGTCTCTCTGCATTAAACATGCTCCAATGCCAGTAACCGAAGCATCTGTGTGGAGTTCAAATTGATTATTTAGATCAGGGGTTGACAATGAAGTGACAGCACATAAACTATCTTTCAATGAGATGAAAGCCCTTTCTGTCTCTTCAGACCAAGGGATATCATTTGGTACAGATTTTCTGGTCAGGTCTGTTAATGGCTTAGCAATGTTTGCATAATGAGGCACATATTCCCTATAATAGTTAAACAGTCCTAATATCGATCTTAAAGCTTTCTTTGTTCTTGGCGATTTTAAGTTTTTGATAGCTGCAATTTTATCCGGATCGGGCCCATGCTCTCCTGATCCAACTACATGACCTAAGTATTTTACCTTTGATCTAGCAAATGTGCATTTTGCTAAATTTGCGCTAAAATTGCACTGCTTTAATGTTTCCAAAACCGTTCTTAGATGGTTCAAATGTTCTTCCCAACTAGATGAATAAATTATGATATCATCCAGGAAACTTTCAACAAAATCATTATGAGGTCTTAGGATCTGATTCATAATTTTCTGAAAAGTAGCTGGAGCACCTGCAAGTCCAAATGGCATTACTTTCCACTGATACTGTCCCTTAGGTGAAACGAAACTTGTTAATTCTCGACTATCTTGATCCAATGGAATTTCCCAATAACCTTTAAGGATGTCTAGAGTTGATAGATACTTTGCCGCACCAGCTTTGAATCGTAATTCTTCTGAATTTTGCATTGGAAATGGAGCTATTTTAGATTCAGAATTTAGTCCCCGATAATCGACACATAGTCGAATCGTTCCGTCTTTCTTTGCGACACATACAAGAGGATAAACAATTTCTGCAGAAGATGGTTCTATTAAATCCTTGTTTAATAGTTCCTTTATTTGATTTTCCACCTGAGGTTTTAGTGATTCCGGTATTCGGTAAATATGAGGCTGTTTCCTTTCGATTCCAGTTTTTAATGTTATTTTATGCGGTTGTACCTTAGCTCGTTTTAATTCACCATTGAAAACGACTCTGTAGTCTTTGAGAATTGTTAAAAGCTGAGTCTTTTGCTTCGGAGATAGATTTGACAATTCTGTCTTTTCTTCTAGCTGTTTCCAACAGTCCTTTATTTCTCCAAGGCCTCCTAGAGGTACAGGTTTAACTTCCCCAAAATCTTCATCAGCTTCATATATTATACCCACCGTATTCATCGGTTGGATATATTTCCTTAGCTTATTCTGATGCAGATGACGGATGCTTCCATCCGGTAGCTTAACTGCATAAGAATGTGGTGATTTTTGTTCTACAATTTCTCCTGGACCTTTCCACCTAGAACAAAGTTTGTTTGTAGAGTCTGGAATCAACACAATAACTTCATCTCCAATAGATAATTCTTTTGATTTGGATCTCAAATTATGATAATGTACATATTTCTCCTGTTGATTTTTAGTATGCTCATCAGCGTATTCCACAGCTTCCTGCAACCTACTTCGAACCTTCTGAAGATAATCAGTGATTGATTCACCAATACCTTGAGGTAAAACAACTTCATCTTCCCATGTAGATTTTAAAATTGCTAAAGGTCCAACTGGGGGGCGTCCATGAACTAGTAGATATGGTGAGACCCCAGTAGTAGCGTTTGGCACTTCACGATATGCCCATAAGAGAAAAGGCAGCTGTTTGTCCCATCCTCTACCTTGCGACCTTATAGCATGATGTAACATTGACTTCATTGTGCCAATCCATCTTTCTATTAATCCGTTACTCTGTGGGTAACCTGGTGTAGAGAATTTTGGTACAGTCCCTAATCTTTTAAGAAATTCTTGCGTTAACTTGGCAGCAAAATTTGTTCCATTGTCCATAGCAATGATTCGAGGAATGCCAGTCCTCATAAAAATTTCCATAAAAGCATCGCACGTCGCTTTTGCAGTCAAAGATTTAATAGGAATTGCCTCTGGCCACCGACTGTGCTGATCCATAACACACAATACATACTGATGTCCCCTAGAAGATTTAGGTTCAATAGGCCCTAAAATGTCAGCGTTCACTACTTGAAAGGGTAGTTCTGGTCTACCAACAGCTTCTATAGGTCCTCTGTCTTTCAGTTTGGTTTTCCTCCGCAATTGACAATCGTGGCAAGATTCACACCAACGTTTGACATCTTTTGGCATACCTTCCCACCAAAAAGACATTGCAATTCTTTCCTTGGTTTTTCTAGAGGCAAGATGTCCTCCTGTTGGTGTTTCATGAGCCAATTTTAAAATTTCTTTTCTCCTGCAATCAGGAACTACAAGCTGTACATATTTCTGTCCTGCCACATTGCCTGTGTGGTACAGTAAATCTGATTCCAGCCAGTAATTGTTCTTACGCTGTCTGGCATCTTCAAAACACCGATTTAATGTAGCGCAGGACAACTGTTCATTTCTTAATATCTTTGCTTGCGAAATTGGAGTATTATTTTCTTCATCCTTAATAGCGATTATTTCTTCATTTAACAAGCTATTTTCCACTGGAGTAGTCGAAACCTCTACTTCAGAATTTTCTAAATCAAGTGTTCCTTGATTTGCTTCTATTTCCTTGTGAGCTTCTATTTTCCTTCCCTCCACATTGAAAGTATTCGAAACTATTTCTTTCCCGTGGATATTTTTTATTTCCTCTCCGAGATATTTTCTTCTTTGTTCTTTCAACAAACTGAAAACTCTAGGAGTGATCAAAGCTTGTTCATGCAATCCTTCAACAACCGCAGCATGCACCATGATATACGGCCTGATATCATCATCTGCTGACCAAAGACTAAGTGGAACAGAAACAAGCTTTCCTTCAACCGGAGATCCAATTGCAGGCCTCAAGTAAATTTTCCCACTTGACTGCAACATTTCTTCTGGCACCACTGACTTCCGCAGTACTGTAATTTCCGCACCACTATCAATGATTCCTTGAAACTTATTATCTCCTATATTTAAATCAACTCGTAAAAGCTCACCATCATTTTCACTGATTGGAATTTCCCAATCGAAACTTGCATTACCTATTTTAATGCAAAGTTCATTTAACCCTTTCTTGCTTACTTCAGTTTCACTTCTATTAGAAACTTGAGATACTGTATTCATTTGTGGGCAAAATTTCTTCAAATGACCCTCTTCTTGACATTTGTAACACTTTAATACCTTTTTACCTGGAGCGCAACTCGCCATGTTATTTCCGAAACGATTCTGTGGTCGTGGATCTGGGTTCTTTTGATAATTACAATATTCTTTCCTTTCAAAAAAACTTTTATTTCTAACTTCAGCTGAAAAAGGTTTCCTTACAGTTTCGTTCTGTTTTGTCCCATGTGGGCCGGGAATAAATTTGGTATAGTTGTGGGGATTATTTGTGAAACCTTTTGGTATCGAAACTAAGAAATTATCAATTTCCCTCACCAATTCAGGGACTGGAAGCCAATTTTCAGTCTCTTTCAAAAATATTTGGGACCTTACATGAGTAGGTAAAGTTTCTTTTATTTTATCAGCTACAATAAGCTCTTTAAGTTTAGCAAATGTTTCTACATCTCTTGATTTTAAATACAGTTCTAATGCAGCTTCCACCCGGGACGCATACTGAGTATAACTTTCATTGTGTAATTTATAACAAGAATCAAAATTCTTCTTGTGTTGTAAGGGGGTTATTCTATGTTCCCTTAAAATGAAATTTTTGATTTTGTCATACTGATCTAAATCTTCTTCAGACAACATAGCATTTATTCCTTTAGCACGACCCTTTAAACACTGTAAAATAATTTTCCCTTCATACTGCTCGGGTACTTCATAAAGCTTGAACATCCTTTCGGCATGATGGAAAAAGAAGGGCCATTCTTCTGCTCGTTCCGGGGATCTAAAATTACCCCTTTCATTATATTTAAATAACCTAGAAATGCGTTTCCTAATTTATCTCGCCCATATTCGACAGTGCTTCCTGAATTGCTCTCATCTTCCCTTTCTTTTAATTCTAATTCACGCATTTTAATTTCATGCTCACGTTGCCTTTCTTCTCGTTCTAATTCGCGTTGCCTTTCTTCTCGTTCTAATTCGCGTTGCCTTTCTTCTCGTTCTAATTCGCGTTGCCTTTCTTCTCGTTCTAATTCGCGTTGCCTTTCTTCTCGTTCTCGTTCTAATTCGCGTTGCCTTTCTTCTCGTTCTCGTTCGAATTCGCGTTGCCTTTTTTCTCGTTCTCGTTCTAATTCACGTTGCCTTTCTTTGGCTTTCTCTCTCTCTATCCGATCGGAAATTATTGTATTTTTTAATTCTCGAACGAATGACTCTTCAAAATGCTTAGATTGTGTAATCACATTTTTTAAATCTATTATTTTTGCGTCCGGAGGAATCTGTTCTCCCAACTCACTAGCCAATATTAACAGATCCTCCTTCCGAGCTTTACCCAAGAATGCGAAAGCCATTTTAACAACTAATGTTATCGCAAATTACCAAACGTTTAACTATCAATTATTCAAAATAAAACATTTAAAATCCTACAAATCATCTTTTTTTGTTTTATCAATAAAACACTTTCGTTTACTTAGTGCACAAAAAAATTAAATAATTTATTTTAATACTTAATTTAAAAATTTATAGTTTCGATTTTCAATTCAACACACTGTAATATACTTAATATACATAAAACTTCAATTATATAATACACATTAATGAATGAAAACAATTTAAATCAAGCTAAAAAAAATTGCATATACGAATCATAATACCAGTTTAAGCATTTCAAATTAAATAAATCCTTATAGCAGCAGATCATTAAGCATAACAACTTAAGTCAAAAAAAAAATTAAATAATTTTTAGTAATATGTATTTATGTTCATCACTATTTGTATATACTATTTTACTTTACAATAATATGAAGCAGTTATCGAAATAACCAAAAATCTATTCAATAGTTGCAAGCACAATTACTTTCGAAATATAAAATAATTCAAAACTTTCCCTCTTCAAAATGTTTCACACTTTCGGTTTTGAATCAAAATTTAAAATCTAGGTTACTCTACATAAATATTAAATACAATCATAGTAAATAATTAATATACCTTATAATACTGAATAGTTCTGAACACGTTATTTGATAATGCAAAACAATAAACATTTTAAAAGCATTTAAACTTTCTTGAAATAGTTTTATTCCATAAACTTATATCATTTACATAATAAACAACAAAATGATAATGAAAATTCTAAACAAAAAGATTTATATCCTATTATATCATATTAAACCAAACATACGTTTCAACAATTTACTATTCAATAATACAGCATCTTTTAAATTAATGCACATAACTCAAGAAATCGACAATTAGCAACAACAACATCATTATTATTATCAACAACATCATTATTATAAATTTGTTTTAATAAACAGTTTATTCCAAAAATATTTTTCCTTAATAAATCAAAATTATTTATATATATTTTTAATAATATCACCAGTTAGAGGAAAAAAAAACTTTTCTGAATAATTATGAACAAATATCAATAACCCATAATATTTCGAAACCAATATCGAAACTTAAATATTTTCTCAATTAAATTAAACATTATACATATTTATTTTTATCTTGATATTTCAAACATTTAAACAATTTTTATTAATTATATTTACTTAAGCAAAACCCTACTAAGAAATTTAAGAAAATTCTAAAACAAAAGTTCCCTTAAACCATACATAATTAAAACAAAAATTGGCTCTTAATGGAATGAGAAGCAATCAAAATATACAGACTCACGACTTTGTAGATACTTTTCCATCATTAGCATCCCATCCTTTCGTATTAATCCGGAACACATCCTGGAGTCAGCACCAATGTGATTGTTTCCACGAACCTGTCGTTTCCAGGATCGTTCAGTAATACGAAAGATCATGGGTTTTTACTACACATTTATTTTACACAAAAAAACACATAACATTAACTACAGACACAAACATAATTTTAAATGGTTCCTTTTTACATCATTTGAAATACAAGCACTTTCCCCTGCCTGGAAACGGCACCTCCGCTACCCCTCGTCGTGTTTTCAAGAACAACGTTCCTTTTCGCTCCAACACACTCCTTCTCCGCCTCCTCCGTCTCCCACATCCGTACACAACGAAACAGAAAGCCATCGTCTGCCAAGTGTTTGATTTTCACATTATTTATTTTACATTTAATATGTTAATTAAAATGTTTCAAGTATTACAATATTCATTAAGACAAATATAAAACTAATTCCTTAATTTAATCTATAATGAACAGATTAAATTGAATTCGTCCTGTTTTATTAAATTATTTATCTGTCTTTTCTAGTATTGGCAAAGAATTATTTGAACATAAATTTCAATATATATATTTTGAAATATGTTTTTATCTGAATGGAATATATGTAAATTAGTTTCGTTAACTAGAGTGGGAAATATTGAGAACGTAAAATATTTCTCCATTGTATAAGGCTTATTTATTTATTTATTTTTGCTAAATTCCTTTATGAGTTCTCAATATGTAGAGTGTTGAATATACATGGGCCAGGCATTTCAAAATTCAACCCAGTTGACTTAGAATCAATTTCTTGCAGTATTACTTGAATGGGGTTATATGTGTATTATAATGTTGATATTTCTTATTTCCTGTAGCGAAAAATTTAAGATTCAATAAAGGTATCTTAGCAAACAATAAACGCATAGCTTGTATGTATTGTAAAGACAATTTAATATGTTTGTGAATTCATGTTAAGCTAATCATTCATTCAATTCATTTTAACGTAATTAAAGAGCCTTCATTTAATTAGCGCCTAAAAATATTTATTTTCTTTTTCTTGAATCATGCCAAAAATACTGCCATGAGTTTTGTACATCTAAATTTCATTTTTTTGTCAGATGAAAATCATTCTCTACATTTGCTTCTTCCGTTCTCTACGTCGCATTGGAAGTACTAATTAGCCAACTTGGCTGCCAAAGCCAAGAAAGTCATAACTTGCGAGTTGAAATACAAACTCTTTTCTAGCAATTGTATATTTTCTTCAGTGATTGCATGCATGCATATTTTTTCAGGACATATTTATTTAAAACAGTAAAATTTCTCTCGGTTCTCTAGTGTAGATTAAAAACAGCGACTTTAATAATATAACTCTAGAATAATAAATGATATATTATTCTAAAATTATACACCAAGCAGTAAAATAACTTGGCATTCTTTTGAATTTCTAAATTTTCATTCAAGCTTTAAGAGTCCATGCCACAATCATGCTGCAATTCTTCTTCCTGCACACTAATTTTACATGATATTAGATATTTCAGCCATATTTTCAGGCGCTCTAGAGTGTATATTACCTTTTCCAAACAGTTTCTCAAATATAGACTTAAAATTTTCCAAAATACGATTGAAAAAAGGGGTTAAATATTTCATTTACGTTTTCTTACACGTATATTAAAATAAATCGCTAACTTTTGGAATTGTAATAAATGAATTTAGGCTGTATATCAAACTTATTATTCTTTATTTTGTTTCAAAATTTTTGACTACTCAAAATCTATACTTTAAATTAAATTTTTCTTTCTCAGAAATATCTCAAACTACTTTTACTTGCAACATTAAATATTACGCCGTTGAATTCCCAGATATATTTACAAGGAAACACTTAATAAACTTAAAATGCTTCTGAAATTTAATCTAGGAAAACCAAGATTCTCGGGGATTTTCTTTATTTCTACTTCTACATTTAAAGAAAACAAAACAATTCTCGTTTTTCGAAATAAAATAAAATTTTACTTTAGAGCACTCTGAAAGAGAAATCCTTCACTACCTCGAATCAATTCTGTAATCTAAGAGATGGAAATGAGATAGAAATGCCCTGCTACTTCAAGCTGGAATTCTGATTAAGAATGGCTGATAGTATCCGATTATCAACAGCTTTTTTATTCAAAGAAAGAAGGAAATTTAAGACGCCGAGTTGGTTTTATTATTTGATTGAAAGAAGTTAAAAGTCTTCTCAACAGAAAGATTGATGTTTTGGATTTGAATGTCTTAATCATTTATGCAAGTATTTTAAATTTGTTGATCAAAATGTCAATAAATAAAATGATTGTAAGAAATAAATTCAAAACAAAATAACATTTATTATTTCTACGTATTTCTTTTATTATCATAAAAAAATAACGATATATTTAAAATTATGTATGTATAGTGATATCCGTTAGATAGCAGCATATATACATATAATCATTTAAAATAAAATATTGATTATAATGATGGTGGTAATTTTAATGCATTGTGAGTTTGTCTTGATAGGATTTTTGATTAAAGTTCTTTAATCGAGAATATTTCTTTAGATCACTGTTCAAAGATAATATGTTGCTTCAAAAATGTAAAAAACAATGCAACAAATAAATTTGGCATCCTTTAATTAGAGTGCAGCTTTCATCAAATAACGTTTATATTACTGAATATTAAAATGGCGACTCAAAGAAGGAGTTATTAAAATTAAGTGAAAATTTATAAGCATATTAAATCTGTCATTATATTCAACATTGCTTAACGATCTCTTAGCAGATTAATTCCAAACATACCCTTCATACGAATTCACCATAAACTTCTAGTTGGATCACGCACTTCGAAGTAAAAGATCAATCACATCGTGGGTAATATAACCAGAGATGAATGTTGTATTTCTGCTTTTCCTGTACATCTTTTGGAAGGGCCTCCGTGAATATTTAAGTTTTTCCTGCCCTATGAAATATTAATACTACCTCTAGGAAAACAAATGATCAGAGGATACTTAAAGTAGTTTTAGAACATTTCAAATTGTTAGACTGCCCATTATGCAATATTAAATATACTCTAATAATTACCAACTGCTCTTGTAGATGGATACTACATTTCTGTTTTATTTAATTCAGTTTCTGGTTTCAGTTTACTATTCATGAAAAGACCGCCCAAAAGACAATCAAACGTGAATGTTTAAATACCTTACAATAATTTGTAGCTGTCAAGCTATTTGCTGAGAGATGTCAGAGGTGGCTTGGTAAGTGGCGTACCATGGTTAAGTGGCTCTTTTGAGTGATAGGTCCATTATTTAATTTCAGTCTAGATTGAGCAGAGAGTGATTCTTAAGTTTTTGGCATACACATCTATCGGTGTGCACTGGGTGCTTGGATATTTTCTGATTTTTCATCCTTGCCACGTGAATATGTCTCACTATCTATAAAAGTCTTCTCGGGAGCTAAAAATTTGTCGAATGTTTACATTTTTACAAAAAAAGTTTCGACCGCCCTCTACATGGTATCAAAAGCAAAGATGCTAAATGAAGGGTTCATCTGGGCTTATGGTCGAAGCATGCTTTTCAAAATGGAAGAATTCCGGTTCAGTATCTGTTATTGTCAAATGAATATCATGCGTCTGATACCGGCATACCATTTCTATTAATGCTTGATTTTAAATTAATGCGTGGATTTTGGGTTTTTTCATGGTGACATGGGTCTATAAACTGAAAAATCTTCGCATTATCCAAGTACTTAGGAAAAACCCCTTATAAAAACTTCCAACTATTAAAATTCCTTGTCCCTATGTAATACCAAAGATGGGCTTAAAGAGAAAATTGCATTACTCGGCGTAGAAAGTTATGGGTTTGCTGTTGTTACTTATGACACTTGGACAAGCCAAGCTCTCTCTCCCGTTGGCTATGCGGAGTTTTAAGTAAGTAGGGTGCATCTTTCGTTTAACCAGAGCACCATGAAGATGAAAGTACGACTTTGCTCTAAGCTCCTCCGACTGATGTCGCCACCAGAAGATCCTCTCCCTCAATTTTGACATTGATCTGAAGGGAGAGAACATTTTCTCCAGACCATTACAACCATGGTAACTGCTCAACGACCGACCACAGGACCGACCCACAGATTTAACGAGCATGTATATCGCATGCACTCGGTGAGTTTTTGGCAGCATTGGGAATCAAATCTCGCTCTTGCAGACGAACGAACGATGAATTAACCACTAGGCTACCACGGCCCTTCAGTTCTGTTTTATCATTTTTAATTTCCTTTTGTTTTTCCATTTATTTTCTTTATTTCTTATATGCATGCAATTTGATATGTATTTTATATGCCTGTCTTACCACATCCTGCCATGTATTTTGTTTGATACCTATTTTGAATGCTTCTTACGTGTCCACGTGTTAAATTTCAATTGCAACCCAATTTGTGTTAAATAGTGTACTTTACAAACCCTCTTTACTGTGTAAAAGTAATAATTTCCAGTGTCTCCATATTATTGCAAGCATAATTGTATGGTCTTATATGTACTGTGTTCCGTTTTCTTTTCTCTCCAGCGGGTCCATCAAATCTGGTAAAACCCTTTCAGGGTTAGGTACAGGGACCTCTGCTGGTATTTACTTTACTTTACGGCCCTTCAGTTATGTGCTTATTCCCAACAACTGCTGAACAAGAGGAAATGGATGATGCGTTGCAGACTAATTATTCATTGAACCGCAGGATATTTTGTTGTTGCATGTTCCTTTTGGCCAGCAGCCCTGGATTAGATCCATAATATTAAACACCTCCACAAAATTCAGCACGATCAAAGGGTCGTCATATAAATCTTGCTTGGATAGCCCCAGGCACGCAATGATGTGTTTTGGCGTAGTTTGTTCGGCGAAACAGTTAGAAGAAAGAGGTCTAAAATTTCGGTGCTCTCAGAAAATTTTAATAATCTGACGTAACCACTTCGAAAGCGGGCAAAAGCAGTTTGTTCCTGTCTTTTAAAGACGTGAGCCAGTGAGCTTCCCGGACGAGAACACTGATACCATAGGTGATCTTGAGGGACAATCCATGTGATCTTAATCCTGCTTAATTTAATCCTGCTCTGATTTAATAATTCAATTATTCACGTTGTTTTCAATAGATTGTTTAAAATTTCTTTATTTTAACTATCTGCCCAACTTGATAATCTAAATATACTAATTTCATTCATGTTAATTACTTACCTTTAGAGAATATGCTGTCTTGAAGAGCAATAAAAATTTTATATTAGTATTCACGATAATCAAATAGTCAATATAATTCGGACATTACCAAGTCAAAATCTGTAAGTTAGTAACACAATAAAATCTCTTATTTTCTATTAATAAGCACAAAAGATTATTTAAAAACATTTTACAGATCTAGTATGAGTCTAGAATATAGAACATTAGTTAGTTATAACAGATTTGGATTTTTACCTATATGCTTACGAAAAATATTATTTAAATAGGAATTCTAATTATAATGTGTCGTTATATTTCATCTAAAAATAAATATGAATGAGGTCACTAAAACTTAGCTACAGAAACACCAAGCGTACGCACCTTATGATTTATATACGTGTATGTACTTTTCAAATTTATTTATTTTTATTCGCTTTATTTTGCATTACATAAATTGCGCATGTAAAATATTACATCAGCCTTTGTCTAATATTATTGATAATAAATCTTCTACATTTTTATTATTTTCATATCACATCAATTTTTTTGGTTATTTATGGAGTAATTCAAATTATTTTTATTACAAAACTGGTAGAAGCCTGTTTTATGTTCTAAAATATTTTAATAATTGTTAACATATTTTAAAATATCACAGGTGAAATTCGGTTCTTTTCTGATAAAGTTAAGAGTTTTATTTACATGTTAGAAACTTAATATGATTATCCAATTTTCAAATTAAGGCTTCATAATTTCATTTTCTTTAGATGAATTATGTAAAAGTTTATGATTATGTTTTTAGTAAATATATTATTCACAGAAATTTTAAAATGATTAATACTTTCATAAGCAAGCCTTACATAACAAGTAAAATATGTTCACAAAGTGTCGCAACAATCTATTTCTTAATTGATTTTCTTGAGGTATCTCCCATTAAATTATGATGTAAACAGAAATATTTAAGGAAAATATTATATTTTTAAAAGAAATTAATGTATAAGTTTTACAATTAAAAAATGCAGTATTAAATTATTCTTGCTGAAATATTATTATTGATATCGATAAAAATGTGCTCCCATAATTTTAAAATGAATGATGTATTGAATACACATTAACTGAAAATTCTCTAAAATTGTTTGAATAAAACACATAATGAAGTTGCAAATTTCTTCTAATTTCCTATGGCTTTAAACTTAATTAATTTAATTTTTAGCTGAATTAATTATCCTAAAAGCATTCGTTTTGAAATTATTGTTTATTTCACTTCTTAGAGAACTAAATATTAATTCATAGTATATTTCTCTGTGTGTTTAAATATTATTTATTAATTCATGTCAGAATATAATCTACTGAAATTTAAAGCTATATTATAGAGCGATATGAAATGATATAACAACATAGATTAATCTTAAAAACATTCGTATTGAAATATGAATCAATATACAGTGTGACTACAAAATGTCAAATATTTTGATGTTTATAATGCATAAAATAAAAGAGATATAAATAAACATATGACATTTATTCATAAAATAATATACAATTTTTATAACGTGAAAGTTTTCTTAGACGAATTTCCTTTCTCTGTTTGAATAGTTTTTTCTATATAAAAATAGTTTTCCAGTTTTAATCGCCGACGATTTCTTTTTTCGATTTGAATATTTTTATTTTTATTGTCTGCGTTGACCATTTCATAGAAAAATAGATTTAACTTTATTTCGTTGACACACTGATTATTTATATAACACTGAAAGTCTTTCCTTTCAAGACAGACATTGCTTTCAAAATAAAAGTATCTACTATTGATTATCTTACTGTTATTGTTAAAACCAAATACCAGACATATTTCCCAGAACCTGATCACTGAATTGCTAGCCGAAAGATTAGCGCTTTGGCCTTTAGTTGAACCGTTCGTGGGATCGAATCTCACCTTCGGTTGAATGTTTGTAGTTGTTCGAAATCACCTTAAAACTGTCTGTTCATGTCTAATTAGTCCTCATATGTAAAAAATGCTTATTGAGTGACTAGCCAAACTAGTACCTGACGAGTATTCAACTGCTGTCATCATATCCTCCAAGCGACGAAGTTGAGCTGTTGAAATTAACCCCTACTTTATGTCGCATTACATGCTGAAATGACTAGATGAAATCATTGGCACAAATAAGGTGTAATCCAGCATGTGTGTGCCAAATTCTGAATTTGGTGGGTTTTTTGGCGGATTTTCTTATGTATCGGGCAACCTGGTGTTTATAACGTCAGGGAGATGGAGACCAATAAGAATTATGTAGAATCTTCTATTTTGGCAACCTGAGTATTTACGTCATCACGAGACGTCACAATACGTCACTTTGGCAATATTTCCTCGTAGCCAAAAAAGTTCAGAATTCAGCCAGCTTGATTATATGGCATCTGCGCCAATCTTTTGAATCTAACATGTAATTTTACTAATTTAAATGCATAATATCTAATGAATTATTAAATCATAAAAAAGTATCAAAGATATTTTGTATTCATCCTGTGCATTAGGAATCAAATCATTTATTTAATTATACTTTCTTTATTAAATTGAATTTAAACTGCATTGTCGCACTAAAAATGTTATTATTGATTACCATTCATTTTTTCTAGAAATACAAAAAGGACCAAACATATGCCATTTTTATATCTTAAACTTTAATACTAACTTTAAATTGAAACAATATCAGTTAAATCAAGTGATATCGCTTTCTTAATTTTACATTGGTTTAAATTCTTGCGATTATTAAATGTTACAAGTGGATTTCTTTTATACATATCGAGAAAAAACAAATACGTTTTTGATAAAGAGATACATGCATTGGAAATTAAAGACTATTTAACCAAGTAACTGTTCAGAGCATTTGTTTTTTGTTCATTCTATTAACAAACATTATGGATTAAAATTTAATGATATTAAAATTTCTATTATTATCGAAATTTTAAGAGAGTGAAGTTTATAAGGTTTATGAATATTAAAGGTTATGTAGACTAAATGATTATTTATATATCATTTAATTTTGCATCCCTAATAAGTTTATTTCGAATACCATTCGTTGATGAATAATTAACGTAAATAATTAGTTTTAATTCTGAAATAAACCCTCAAATATCGGATAGAACAAGAAACGCCATCAATATAGAATCATAACACATAAAAATTGCACCTCAAATGTATTTATCAAAAGAATGTTGTGAAATATTTAATGCATTACTCTAAGAACGAAGTAGCAAATTGCACTTGTTTTTATTATTTAAAAGTATCTTACAAAAAGAAACAGACGGCATTTTCTAATCTCATACTAAGAGACGGCCACATAATTTACCATTTTATGTCAGACAGATGGGTGAAATATGTCAATTACAACAGTAATTTTATTTCGTTCTTTTATTTTAGAACTAAATGTTGGATAAATAAAAGCCTTTACCTACCACTTAATTTTTTTTTTACTTCTTAAAACCACTTATCAAAGTTCAAGTAATCAAGATTAGTCCTTAAAACTTTTCTCTCTCTTTGCTTACCTTAATTTTATTATTATTTCTTAGAACCACTCTTAAAAAATCCGAATAATCACGATTAAACTTTAAAAGAAATGCATTGTTTTTAGAGTTTACTTTTACCTTTAAACTTTTATTAAATGTTTATTCTTATTCCTGGGCATAAGAAAATAAAAGGAAACTTAGTTTTGAAATTCCACATATTACAAATAGTCCACATGAAATATAAAGAAGGAATTATAGTATTTCTAGTTGTTTTTCAAATAATCCTATAAAAAGATAATTCTATTTGAAAACTTTTATCTAAATCAAATTTCTTTAGTTTATACGTTCTATTTTCTGTTCAAATTTACAACGAGCATTTTTCGTAAATTATAGAACTTTTTAAAAGTGGATTTCTTTATTCAAATCTAATATTTTAAAAAAATATTCTTCCTTTAAAAGTGCTGATTTATAAACTAATATCGTTAAATGTATTTATTTTAAATTATATTAAATGCCATAGCAAAATTTTGAATTCATGCAGTACAATGGCGAGTGTTGCGTCCTCTCATGGGAATATTCTGAGTTATGTTTTTACAAAAAAAAGGGAAATTGATTAGTATTGCAATTCTTCCGATAACATCTATAATTTTCCGATAAAATCTATAATTTTCTTTGACGGCTTATTTATTTATGTATTCATCTTGTGTCAAAAGCAATAGTTTATTTTGCAATTCCAATCAGAATGGTATTTTCAAACTGCAAAAAACATAAGTCCTATTTATTAGTTAATCCCATATTTGGTTTGTAATTCTAGAACCATTCCTAGTTTAAAGGAAGCTGTGTGATATTGTTCATGGTTTTAAGAAAGCTCAAATATACATGTTAATTTTCACATGGCTTTTTTTTTATTTAATACATCGGTTTATTGAAAACATTTAGTTTCTTAACCGTCATTGCATTATGATTTATTGTTAACATTCATAATTTCTTTGGGTTATGAAATATTTAGTATATATATATATATATATATATATATATATATATATATATATATATATATATATATATATATATATATATATATATATATATATATATATATATATATATATATATATATATATATATATATATATATATATATATATATATATATATACATGCCCGCCCAACTTGACTAGTGGTCAGCGTGCTGATTGTGGATAGGGAGGTCCTGGGTTTGAATCACGGTTCGGGCCATGGACGTACTTTCTCTCTCTATCTATCATGTCTTTGTCCTTTTCTTGTATGAATGGGTAGTGAATGGTTGCCTACCCTATAAACAGGTACCTATGGCATGTGTGTACTGAGGAAGTCAAACTACACACCTAATTATGGTTGAGTTGGAAGAGTGGAGCAGAGCACACCCCATAATGCCAGACTAGCTGGCACACATCAACAACATATATATTTTATATACATTATAATTACTTAAATACTCTGAAGAATTAAGCTATAAACTATATATTTTAATCTTAAGACAAAAATGGTGTATAGCCTATATTTTTTATTATCCTTAAGTTTACCTTATCTAATAGTGGCTCAAATATTTTGCAAAATGCCAGCCAGAAAACTAAATGTGAGAAAAGCATTAACAGATGCGAATTTAAAAATATCCTTTTGTCGTAATTAACATCATTAAACTCATTGAGAGTTAAATTATAATTAAATAGTTAAAAAATAGTTTTCAGGTTAAATTATCAAATTACACATACATTTTTCAAATTATATTAATTAGTTACATATATAAATCAAACAAAAATTCAAAAAAATGTAAAAAGGATTCTCACAGAAAATTTTTTGAAAATTTAGGGAGAAAGATGTGCTATATGGCTGTGATTTTAATTCAATTAAAAGTTAGAAATTTAATCACATACCATAAAGTTTTGATAATCAAAATTATTTTAAATTTATTTGTCTTTAAAACTTATTTTTATTTTTTCATACATTATGTATTCATATATATTATATATTCATTTTCCAATTTAAAATAAAGGAAATTATATTATATGGTTTAGCTCTTCGTTTTTATTGAAATTTAAAATCATTTTTATAAAAAAAATTCTTTATGTTTTTAAATTAAATTTAGGAAAAATTCTTTTTTTTTATTTTCCACTTCATTTCTATGCGAATAATTTTTTTGAAGAGATTTCATATTGATGCATTCTTTTAAATGAAAGGTAAGCGCAAATCTGTTAAAAATTAAAATAAAATATGGAACAAGAAAATTTTAAAAATTTTTCTTTATTATAGAAATGTAGTTAAATTATAAATTTTATTTATTCGAAGGACTAAATTCACACTATTAATTTGATAAATTAAACTATTTTGAAAGAGCGCATTTACCTCGTTTAAATAGCCTTCATTATTCAATTTATGAAATATTCATAGAAATATTAATACTTTTGTGTTTTTGAGTTGTCCATTTAAATGAACTTTACAAATATATACATACATCTTTATTTAGATTAGTAGTTTGCCTTATGTCCATCACTGATAAAATACTACTTTATATTTTCAGAAATTCGTGTCTTACTAAAGACTTAAATTGAAAATAATTCTTTATTTGAATTTTTTGAATTTCAAAACAAACAATTATATCAAAAGGAAGCCAAACAAAAAAACAGGCCAAGAAGAACAATTATTAATTTTATAGAACAATTTAAATTTTTCTCATTGAATGTACGTAGATTGAAATAACATTAGTTTTTATAAATTCATCAAAATATTTAGTGAGAAATATTATGTAGATAAGTAATATGGTTCTACATTACAAAATACATATTGTCTAGTTTAGTATAACACTCTTTTATAAATTTTCCCTCGAAATCATTCACAAATTTTTAAGAACTAAACAAGAAATTTTGGAAATTTTCTACGTGTAATATTTGCGTAATAATCACATATATAATAAAATTTTTAAAGCGTTTAATTTCTATACTATATCCAGAAATAATCAGTAGGTGCTTATTTATAACATGAAGAGGCTTGAATTAAATTTAAATCAATTATCAGAAAATTGTACTACAATTAAGAAATAGTATTAGGCCGTGGAAGCCTAGTGGTTTGGGCATCGAACTTCCGTCTAGACGGTTCGGTTTCCAATGCCGTTAAAGACCCGTCGAGTACGTGCGGAATACGTGCTCGTTAAGTCAGTGAAATCGAAACTCCTGTGGTTGGACCTTGAGTATAAAGAGGTCTGGAGAAAATTTTCTCCCCCTGCAGATCAAAGTCAAAATTCAAGGAGAGAATGCAAAGACGTATTTTTTACCTTTGTGGTGCTCTGGTTAAACGAAAGACGCTCTCTTCTGACTTAATTTCACCGAGCCTTCGGCTAGCGAGCTTAGTTTGTGAAATTATCATAAATAACAAAACAACTGAAATACTATTAATTTGATTAAATATTATATTTATGCAAAAGTATGTTACACTTATCTTACATGATATAGTTTTCATAATCAAGTAAATAACTATGTAAAATAAATTCGTTATGAAATCTGAAGAATACTACAAGTATATAAAAAATACCAACTGCACCATTAAATGTTCAGTTATTCTGTAAAGAAAATAAAATTAAAAAAAATTCTTATCATTCTAATAATTTATATTGTTTAAATACTTTAACTGATCATTTACATTTTAATGAATTGCTTTCCTTAAAATATAAATAATAAAATAAATAAACCAATAGAGAAGATTGTTTAAACTTTTCTAATTCAATAACTGTATAAATTCTACATAATTATTCTAATTAGTAAGTTTCGTATTATCAGAAATTAGCAGCCATACCTTAGTTTAAGAGATTAAAATATAGCAGCTCTATGTTACTCCATTTATATTCGCCTGTTCTCGTTCTTCTATGGCTCTATGATAGTGATCATTGAAGGATAGTTTAGATAATTGTATTCAGAATACTCATTAAAATACTGTAGCTGAGATGGAAAATGAAATTTTTTTAAATATCTCATTTTAATATTTATAAAGGCAGAAAGTAGATTTTCATAAATCACGTCTATATTAATTTATTAATTTAAAGTAAAAATATAAAAAAGTAACACTTGCTAAATAATCATTATAAATAATTTTAAAGAATGTTTTACTGGGATCAAATATACATCAAATTGTTTTTGAAAAATATAATTTCTATTTTAAATTGTTCAGTTTTTATTTCTGTCATTCTCTGCATCCTTGTCCTAATCTGTATAATCTTGGTAACCCGGGTAAATTTATGCATTTTCTACTTGTCTTACAGCTACAAATTGCAATAAAGTTATATGAATTATTATTTTTTTTTGTAAATTTGAGTTCACGATTAATTAGAAATATTTCAATCTATTGAAAACCCTTAACATCAGATAATTTTATAATGTTACAGAAACACACGACAATATTGTTGAAATTTCCTTGGCTTTCTAAGATTTTAAGGATCTTTGTTTATAAATTTTACTATTGTTAATATTTAAACTATGTAAGAAACATCTTGATATTAACGCATGAGCAATAAAAGTTATTTTCCACAATGCTTAGATTTAATTATAGACAATTCTTTTCTTAAAAGCTACTTAATATTTCTACTACAAATTATTACATATTTAGAAAGTGGTATTAAATTTATTTCGTATTGCACATGATATAAAAAAGGCACCATTTTTTAAATTTCTAATAACTTATTTATTCATAACTGTAACTGTGGTTTTCAGACTTAAACGTACAAACAATTTGAGGCAACAATAATTCAACTTTAACATTTCAAGGTAAAGGATGAACTAGAGCGTTATTTTCCTTTTATTTTTTATTTTTTTTATTTTCTAATTTTAATCGTAATTAAAACTTTACTGGAAATTAAAAGATCTATAACCATGCTGCTTATTCTCCTGAAATTACAAAAAAATTCGGAAAAGATTTTTCAAGATATTCTTATTTCAACGAATATAAATTAATTTATTTTAAATTGAAATTAATTTAAAAGCAAAACAATACCTAAATTTCAAAGCGTCCGAATAGTTTTAATAGCAATAATATTGATTATACATAAATATTGCATTTTCATTTATCGATTATACTAATCTTTCTCTGGTTTTTTTCACCATTTCATGTTTTTAAATATTAACTACACTTTTTCAAAACGTAAAGAACATCTATCTGAGTAGTTAAATAACTAAACTACAATTTTCACTATATCAGTATCTACGCATAATTCACACAATATGTTATTTAATTTTGAAATAAAAAAATAAATAATAAGTGGAGCCAAGATTGTTAAGCTGCTCTTCGTCTTAAAAGCATGAAGGTTCAACTGTCTTTCTAAGTTTAATGTCTTAGAATTCTGAAATCCATTTCAAATTGTAAATTTCTGAAGAACTGTCAACACTGGTTGCAGAATAACAATCTATTCTGCACTTTTATGCAAAAGATATCTGAATTTAATGATATGGAAATGTTTCCTCTCGTACTTTGATGTTCGCTTTTTTGCACACATAGCTGCATAACTTAATAACTAACACTTGGTTGAAAAAAAACACAGCTGTATTGAAGTTAAGAAAAATTGCTCAATTTTTTTTTAAACGCATCAATGATTTATCTTTTCTGTTCAAAAAAGATCAATAATATATTTTTCACTATTCATTCGTTGAATTCTTTTATATCAAATGCTGAATTCAGAATTCTTATATATTTTCAGAAAAGCGCTATATTGATTTATTCAAGCAATTGCTTTGGTGTCATAAAATCGAAAAAAATCGATTTATGTTTCAGACGAAATATAAATATTTTGCGCATATATCTGTTATTTGTAAATTATTGATCAAGGTTTTATCTTTATGGGTTTTAAATTATACATGTTTTATTTCAATTTTTAATAATGCAAATATTTATGGAAAGTAGTGCAATAACATATTCATATTTTAAAAACTCTGTATGTAAATATATTTAAAGCAATGAAAACATTAAATAATCCCATGAATATATGTATTTGTCATATACTAGACAAAATACTAGACTATTGTAGACGTTGTTAGATTTTTTAAAATATTTGTTTGATGAAAACAACCGTCGAGGTTAATTTACTTCTTCTTTTCCTGCAATAGTTATAGCATTTTTTGATAAAAAAAAACTATACTTTTTGTATAGTTTAACTTATCTTTTAAAAATATATATTTGTAAGCAATAACATTATAATTAAAAATGTTCCTTATTACTTCCATGTATTTATTTTAACCTCTTATACAACTTGATTGATCATCAAATATAACTAATTGAATGCTAAGAAATAAATTGTCCATTTTCAAAGTCCCAGAGTACTGTTATAGTACTTTCTTAATTCTCGTTTTTCTTTAAAAAAAGAAGATGCAAACTCTAAAATATTAGCTAGTAGATCATGAAGTTTGTAAATGAGAAAAATGTCTTAATAAGGTGCTTTCTTGAGTGTTCATGTATGGGTAAATAATTTAGATTCCTAAAATTATTTAATACCTCATAAATTGTCATTTATCTTCCAGAACAATCTCAAGGTATTGCATGAAAATTTAATTGGAAGTTTTTCTGTAATTTAAGAATAAATAAATATTTTCTATGCATAGTTTGAGAAAGCTTATTGATAGATTTTTTTAATATCAATAAACACTATTAATCTATTTCTCTAACAGTTTTTATCTCGCATTTTTTTGCGCGTCGTTCAACTCAAGTCAAAACTCTTTTAACTAAGTTTCAGCAATAAGCAATCATAAAACACAATATAGTTTATGATATTGTTTGACAATAATCTAATGGAAACGGTTTCATTGGAATCAACAACTTGTTGTTCATTAATATGTCATCAATAAATGATACGAAAAAAAGTTTAATTTTAAAAAATATGGTGGAAAGTTGTTAAAAATTTTATTATAACGTCAAAACTTTAAATAGAAGTGTAAGTGAAGAAAAACACAAATTTCGGGATTGATTTTAATATTTTGACATGGTTACAAAAATACACAAATACTAGGATTAAGACATTGAAAGTATATTTAAAAAATAACTCAAAAAATAAACTCTCCAAGACACTTCTGTAACGGATATAAAAACAGCGCCTCCTTCGGCCGACATTAGAATTAAGCAGAGCGAAGCGGGATTGTGAAGGAAATGGACGTGTGCCCTGGAGATTTTTTTAATTAGTTTTTTAATACAGTTTCAATGCTTTAAACCTATCGTTAGTTTGTATGTTTTTGTACCTGTGTCAAATATATAATTAACCCCGAGATTTATTCCATTATTTTATATCAGTTACAAAAAAAGTGGCGGCTAACGTGGGGCTATCGAATTCGGTGAAAGACAAAAGTACGACGCCTACAGAAGACAGATATATCGTCCTATCAGCAAAAAGAAACAGGCGCACCACAGCTCAGCAGGTGGCAAATCAGTTTCTTGCTGCCTCAGGAAAGCAGATCTCCCGAAAAACTGTTGCCAGGCGTTTGAGGGGAGGATGACTATACGCCCGCAGAACTGTTGTGTGTGTATCCCATTGACCAGACAGCACCATACTGCCCGTTTGCAATGGTGTCGTGAGCATCGCAATTGGACTGAACAGGACTGGGCATGCGTACTATTCTCAGATGAGAGTAGGTTCAGTCTGTCATCGAATTGTAGACGCCAACTGATCTGGCGCGAGAGTGGTACTGCTTATCGTCCAGAAAATATCCAGGAAAGGGACCGATATCCGACATGCAGTGTCATGGTGTGAGCCGGCATCATGATCAATGGCCGCACGCCCCTACATGTGGTCGCGAACGGGACTATGATGGGCCAACGATAAATTAATGAAGTTTTACTTCCTCATGTTCGTCTTTTCCGTCGTGCTGTCGGTGATAAATTTGTTTTTATGGACGACAACGCAACATGTCATCGAACACTCGCTGTTCAGGATTGTCTAGACAGTGAGGATATTCAACGCCTCTTATGGCCATCACGTTCTCCAGATCTAAACCCCACTGAAAATGTGTGGGATGCTTTGGGGAGACAAGTTGGTGGTCAAAACTATCCTCCGGCAAACAAGAACACCCTCATCCGTGCACTCCCAGAGGAATGAGATATATTGCCTCAACAGCTGCTGGATAATGTTGTACAAAGTATACGACAAGTGGAATGTTGCATCACACTCCACGGTTGACATATCCGTACTGATACCTTTCTTCAAGGTGCCTGCTGACTTTTAGATGCATTGTTCCATTTTTCCTTATGCAGCATCAAATAAACATTTTTTTTCTTTCAGATGTTTCATAGCTTTTGTACTTTCCAGAACAATAAATATTCTTTATTCTAATATCTGAACAGTGTGGCAACTACATTTTAGCCTATTAGGCCTCGTGTCTCGCTTAATGTTATGCTACATTACAATTTGTGATCCGTCTATAGCAATTGTCCAGCAGTGTATTATTAAAAAGATCTTCAAATAGAAGACAGAATAAGATTAACTTTTTTTTCGAAGATCATATCATAAATCAATGCCAAAAATATGCGTGAAATCTAACAAATTATTGTAATTAAAGCTACAATTTGCTTACTTGTTTGGGGAATTTAATTTTCTTAGTAGAAAAAAATATTAAGCCATTTGTGTGCAATTTTACGCTTGAGTTCTTTTAGATTAATAATTACAGAATAGCCGGCAAAATTTATAGAAAATTTCAATAACAATTGCTATTTAATTTTTACAAAAAGGTTCACAAAATGAAGTTCTAAAGTTTAAAAGAAATTTATCATGATCATATATATATATACGTGTGTGTGTGTGTGTGTGTTATATTCAATTACTAATCTGTATCTGATGGCTTCATTTTAAGCAAAAGAAACAATTCAAAGTTATATTTAAATAAAGCTATAAAGTTTTATTTTTAGTAAATATAAATATTTTAAGAAACATGACATAATATGAACTTATTAGTTACCATAACTGTAGAATTCAAAATGGTACAGTTGAACCTTAAACACCATTAAATTTTATCAAAAATATAATGGAACAATTTAATTTATGACATAAATGTATATTAAAAATGTGCAAATTTTATTATATTGCTAATTAACTTACGTATAAACTAGTTTAAAGTAATTTTTATATTTTACATACAGTAAATTAATTTATTAATGATTTGTCCTATAATGAGTATTTAGTTTACAACTAATGAAATTAAAAAAATACTTACTACGAAATAAATAGCTGGTGAAAATGAAAGTATTTTAAATTTTCTTTCATTTCATATCACGAAGTAAAATATTTAGAAAATCTACTAAGTCTTGAAAAAATATATGCATATTCCTAATTATTTAAATTAAAAAATGTTACTGTGTCTATTTTCTCTAATAAAATAAACATTTTCATATACTTAAAATTTTGAAATTCACTATGTCATCAACATACTTCTATCTATGTAAATAAAATGCCATGTTTAAATACGTGATCTGTATAGATTCCCTCTTTCTCATCACTTGGTTGGTTTCGAATAAAATATATCAGTTTTTTCTTGTTCGTGACAGATATTTCCAAAGTGGTTTGAATAATACATTCTCAGTCTCCATGAGCGGGCTTCAGAGATTTGCCACGTGTAAATAATATTAAACGAGATATTCGAAATTGAAAATCAAATCTATAGATATCTATACCTTTCTGATGTGAATAACCATGGTCACAACGATGATTAATTTAATACGAATTAATATGAAAGTTAGGAAGTAGAACAAAATTTAAAAATAAAATACACATACATCTTTTTTTTTTTTGCTATATTAGTTTTGATACAGTTTAGGATAAGTTCAAAGTAGTAAAAAGAACAATATGAAAATAAGAATTCCTAAATAAATGAAATTAGTGTCAAATCTTTTCGTTTGAATGAACAATTCCATTTTTAACGGGATGGAAGTATATAAATTAGGATCTAAGCTATGTCATTCTCTCTAATGCCCTTTAAATTTACACAAATAGCGGCAAAAATGAACATGAGAATTGTCGTAATGTTATCTTTATCAAAACACATTCTAGAAGCTTTAGTATCAAGATTAGAAATCCAAACGATTGTTCTGTTTTCCGTTCAGAGCTAACAGCAATTGAAAGGCTGCTGATCTCTGCACAGACTATAAAAGTATTTTAATCGTTATCGACAACCATAGTTCTATCTAATACCTCCAAGACTGGTCTCATGTTGGTGACAGATCTTCGATCGCTATTCTAACTAATGCTGCAAAGGCTCTCCACTTGCCATAGCATGCATCTACAATAGATCTCTTCGCATTTTGGCCTTGGAGGAAATAAAGCGACTGATTCCTTGGAAAAGGATGGATTTTTAATGAACTTAACATCTAATACCCTGTCGTTTTTGGAGAGCTGCTCAAAAGTCAAATCTACTATTGCTTCTTCTTAGTGTTCTTCCACATTTAATGACTGCTATGGTGATAGACAACCAGGAGGCTCTGTCACTTTTAAGGGCAGTCATGTGCAGCAGACACCATTATCAAGACTGATAAGTGGACATTTAAAATGGTTTAAAATTGACCAAGGAAACAAGATCTTCTTCATATGCATTAAATGAAACATCACGCAATTTAGCCTGTCCATCTACTTTTCTGCTAAGAACTTGAAAAAGAGGACTAATTTCGAAGTTCTTTTCCTGTTTTGGACGTTTTGTTAGTTCACGGTTTCATAGATCTGGTTTAGAATATTGGCTCATCATATAGGATAAAAAACAACAACTGCAGGATCTAAGCTTAACTTCTCATCAATATCAAGATGAAGAGCAAGAGAAATTATCCTAAATTAAAAGATTTGCGTACCAAATGATGTTGACAGGCGACTCTATAATTGTTTAAATTAGGGGGTAGAAAATTTTGTTTATATCGAAGTAATCACAGAATCGATGCTTGTACTGGAATGCATAGTTTAAGAAGTTGCCAAACTAATTTGAAAAACTGTTGATAACATTTTAATTTAAAGTTTGTCCATTTTGGGAAAACTTAAATAAAGCTTTAAAAATTCCAGTAGTGTCAAAATTAATTTCGAATTCATGACAAAATTCTTTTATTTAATTCATATTATTATTACAGTAAATCAAAGAAAAAAATTTTTTTACTTACATATCTTTTTTATTCACATTAAAAATTGTTAGTAAAATTCTTTCGATAAATAATACAGGTATACTTGATTTCATTTTTTGTTTAACAGAAATCTGAAATTAATTAATACTTATGCACAATTAATATATATACGTATCTTTAGCTAAGCTCATTACACGGGAAAACTACCACTGTTATGAGAAAATCTATTATATTTTGAAATTTTTTATAACAATATATTCTAAACTTAATTTATGTTTTATAATTATAATAAAATTCTTTTAAATATACCATACGTTTAAGAAATTCACTTGTAAATTAAATAAAGGAAGTAGCTATTCGGAACTATTTTTATATTTTCTTATATTTTATATAAGTTGACAGTTTTATTCTCTTTATCAAACATTCCCAAATGAAACTTTTTCTTCTAATGCAAATAAAATAATAATAATCAATCATACATATACATTTACTTTGTAATTACTTAAAAATTGTTTGAAAAGTAGTATCAAACACACACATATCTACAGTTTTTAATAAATAGCACGTATAATTTCAATGTAACATTTTATGAATAAGTAGCACGTATTATTTCAATGTAACATTTTATTAATAAATAGCACGTATTATTTCAATGTAACATTTTATGAATAAGTAGCACGTATTATTTCAATGTAACATTTTATGAATAAGTAGCACGTATTATTTCAATGTAACATTTTATGAATAAGTAGCACGTATTATTTCAATGTAACATTTTATTAATAAGTAGCACGTATTATTTCAATGTAACATTATAAATAAGGATACATGTATAAAAAATGAAAGAAATTTTTGTTTTTAAGAAAAAATTATTGCAACCGATGTATAAAAGAACTTAAAATAAATATTTCAATTTTATTTCTAACAAATTATAATAATTATGCGTAACACCAGATGTTTTATCAAATAGAATGCGAATGAAGAACGGATTTAGAAAGTATGTTGAGTTTATTTTAATTATAATTGAATATGCAATATGATTTCCCTTCCCCATGCATTTTAATTGAAATTCTTCAATTATTTTATCATTATAATGCATTTTTTAATTTCAAACAATTTTTAAAAAATCACATATTTGGAAATTTTTATGTTACCTACTTTTGCAGTTAGATTGCTAAATTTAAATGAATTCCAGAATACAATGAATAACGAATAAAAATTTGACAAACAACTTTATAAATTTAACTAGGACGTAAATTAGAATTTAATGCTAAGATTTGTAGTACATCATTTTTGTTTTTATAAATGTGTCGTGTTTTTAAGTGATTCTAAATTTTTGATGGACATTTCTAAATAATTACTTTCACACACAACGCTATATTAAAACACTTCATATTAATTATTGAACACAACACTTGAAAATCGAATAAGAAAAAATTAAAATTCTCTTATTCATTTTTCACATCACTGTCTTTTATTGCAGTATTAAACGAGCCAATTTTGCCTCAGTCAATTAAGTTGTAGTTGTCAAACTAGTTCTTAATCAATGTTCTTAGTCTCTCTTCGGACGAATTTCTGCTTGAAAGATTTTAATTGCTTTTCGAAATTCGCAATTTTCCGAGCTTTTTGAACTTTTCTATAAATAGAATTTTTAACTTTCGACGATGAAAAGATTGATTCATGGGTAAGAACAAAGTAAATTAAGATATGTATGAAAATTTGTCAAAAACATTCGTAAATCTTTTAAAGAAAAGACTCTTACAAACATTTGAATAAATAAACGATGTCTTAATGCTAGATTTTAGTTAAGCTTATATTACAAGAAAATGTTAAAACATGTAAACAGTTACATGTTAGAATACGATGCAACTCATTAAAAGATAAAATATTTACTCAGTTAAAATTTTCGATTTCAATAAAATGTTTATAAGTGAAATGAAAAGATAATTAATAATTATTATGATGCTTTTTAAGCATTTAAATTGGTTTTCATTTAAATTTAATGCTCTTTATCTTTAACATTATTAAATACAATTGTTATTTTAAATAATATTATGCTCGCAAAAATAATATTTAAATCTGGATGGCAATGGGCTCAATACTAAGTACAGCCTAATATCATCTTGATATGTTACTAAACACATTACATATTCCGTAAAATATAAAAGCATTTCACTATCGAAGAATGTTGTAGATACTGGCATTAAACCTAGTTCAAAATACGCTGTGGTTAACAGGAATTTACAGATTTAGTCTCCAGGAATGGGCTGTTGGAAACCTATTATAATAGCCTAACGTAAAGTAATAGTTCTTTATCTGATGTCCAAAGAAGTAGAATGAAATGTTAATTGATGATAAATCTTCAAAATGTTTAATACTTCAAAATAAGAAAAAAGGTAAATATGAATTTGTGGTAGATGTAAAAGTTTATACAATATAAATTTTTAATATTATTGAATATTTTACATTGTCTCAATTTCTGGGTTTTGTCAATGCTTCTTAGTCTATGTCTTTTGCTCCAACAAAAGTCACTTTCTTCGTAATTTTTATTTACATATTTTATTTATTTATTAATTTTCGCTTTTATTTAAACTTGTTCATTATTAAAAAAAGCAAAATTATATATATATATATATATATATATATATATATATATATACATATGGGTGATTATAAAAAAACTTTGCCAACATCTGCACTTCTAGCGTCCATTCTATTTAACCGATCAAGATGATACTTCAAATATAGTTCTTTTGAGATATGCGCTCGAGATTCTGTGAATGGCAACACAGTGGCCCTCGCGGTTACAGTTATAGTGACAGAAACTCGAAATTTTCGAATAGCAACGCCTACTTTTTACCATCGCAAAATGTTCAGCACATGCGAAAACCCTAAATAGCGTTGAAACGGTACCGATATGTCCGAAAACCGACGTGTTATACACATACAAACAGTTCTTCAAGGCGCACGGAGGAATAATGCTTACGACAGAGACAAGACACTGCTCAATGATGAGAACACATAGAGAAAAAAATCTTTATTAATTTCAAACATTTTCCACATGAGTGCCATCACAGGCAATTACGCATTGCATGCGGGAGACGGTGGACAATGTCGCTGCACGCAACATGGCACGAGGGATGTTTCCAATCTCACGCCGTATAGAATCCTTTAAGTCCGACAATGTTTGAGGATTGCCCAGATAAACTCTGGATTTGAGATAGCCCCAAAACCAGAAATCAATAGGCGTCAGATCTGGGGATCTGCGCCACGGAAAAGGATAATAGCGTGAGATGATGCGATCACCAAAATGCTGATCCAGGAGCCTTTTAACTGACCTCGCTATATGTGGAGGTGCGCCATCTTGCATCCAAACAATGCCATTGAGTGCATTCAGCCGACGCAACTCCGGTAAGACATAATTTTTCAGCATGGCTGCATACCGAGGGCCTGTTACAGAACATGTTGCAGGGCCAGTCGGGGTCGTTTCCTCAAAGAAGAACGGGCCCAGAACAAATGTAGCTGTAATGCCGCACCACGCAGTCACTTTGGCGTCAAATAATGGTACTAGCGCCACAGCATGAGGATTCGTCTCTCCCCAGTGCACACAATTCTTTGTGTTAATGCTGCCATTTAAGGTGAAATGCGCCTCGTCCGTCCATAGTATGCGAAGTGGCCAGTCGTTATCCGCATCATATCGTAACAAAAATGCATTTGCGAAGTCCAGACGTTGTTGTGGGTCACCCGGCTCCAACATCTGGACGCGCTGGAACCGATAGGGAAACATGTGAAGTACCGAGCGCAAGAGCTTGCGGACCGTTGAGTTCGGAATATCCAACACGCGCGCTATGCCTCTTGCGGTTTCTGTGTGTCCTGCAGTCACTGTATGGTGCACTTCCATGACAACGTCCTCAGAAACAGTTGGCCGTCCGGAGCGCTGTTTGTCACAGGTGCAGCCTGTATCTTCGAATTTCCGCACTAAATCACGCAGAGCTTGCAGAGTACATGGGCCGCGTCGTTGTCGATGATTGCGGCGATACACACGCAAGGCTTCCGCAGCGTTCATCCCATTTTGGTAATAGAGTTTGATCAATTCACCGCGAACTTTCCTAGGAAGACTCATATCGTCGGCATGTGCGAGTTCCCGAATGACGACTTCGCATACCCGCTTGGTATTTTATAGGTTTCCTACGCTGAATATCTGGCGACCGGCGTTCTGTGATTGGTTTCTTGACTCTGTCACATGCAAATTTATTGCGTGCGCCCAGATCGTGTTTTATTGGCCGGTTTTCAGAACTCTTTTTGTGTTTGCAGAACACGTCCGTTTTTAGACATATCGGTACCGTTTCAACGCTATTTAGGGTTTTCGCATGTGCTGAACATTTTGCGATGGTAAAAAGTAGACGTTGCCATTCGAAAATTTCGAGTTTCTGTCACTATAACTGTAACCGCGAGGGCCACTGTGTTGCCATTCACAGAATCTCGAGCACATATCTCAAAAGAACTATATTTGAAATATCATCTTGATCGGTTAAATAGAATGGACGCTAGAAGTGCAGATGTTGGCAAAGTTTTTTTATAATCACCCTGTATATATATATATATATATATATATATATATATATATATATATATATATAGGACTAATATTTTTAAAAAAATTCATATTCAAAAATCGTTGAAAAGTTAAAAGTTTCGCAAAAAAGGTACAGACATGATAAGAGTTAAGTAATTCTGCTCAAAGGAGTCCAGTTAAATATTTGAAAAAGAACTATTTGTTAAATTTATTGTGTGCATTTCTAAAATTAAATTTTCAACCAGTGGGAATATATTGTAATGTTCATAATTTCATTATGATTAAGCAAACCACTTTATTATTCTTTATTTAACTTTGGCAATTTAACTTCTCGTTAATTATTATCGAATTTCATCTTCTCGTTAATTATTATCGTGTCTATCAAATAACTATTTGGTTAATATTCTCATTTTAATATGGATATTAGACTTCCGTACACATATTAGCATAAAGATAGTAGAAAGTTTCTTGACATAAGGTTGCTTAAAAAAATTATTCTAAGTAAATATCATCCCTAATTAAATATAATACACTTTGTGTATCCTTAACGTAACATAAATCACTTCTTATTAAGATAGAAGACAGAGTTTTAAAGACATGCAGTTGTTGTTATAATGTAACTTGATACGCAAATGTTATTCAGGATGAGAATATAAAAATATTTTCTCGTTTGTACATAACACATATTGCAAATATATTTTGTGTATGCTTATTAATTGACTTGAAACTATTTTGTTATATATACTTGACATACCTTCATTAGAGTATTTTGAATATTTAGAATTAGATTTTGAATCAGATAAAAGCTTTGTAACAGTCGTAAATGAAATGTACTTTTGATACACAATTATGAAAGTTAAAACTTTGAATAGAAATATTGAGGATTAAGTATCGCTTTTAAAAATTGTGCAATAGTAAAGCGTATGGCAAGAAGGTGGTACTCTGAGTTTTGTTCCAGAGACAAATCATTGATTGATTCCCAGTGATCTGAAATGCCAAGAATTTTAAGTAAAGAATAGAAATTCATTCATCATAGTCAGATCATTAGGGAAATTACCTACATGTATCTGCGAAAACATATGTGAAACTCCTTTCTGACACCACATAGTAGGAATCTATTAAATTTAAAGTTTTAAGGCATTTTTACGAAAGTTGCCTTCCGGAAGGCCTTTTCATAGTAGTCGTGTTGCAAGAGTAGAGACTCTGAAAATTCTCAAGCACCCACCCCAACAAATGTGAATACATAGGGCAAACACTTTACATTCCATTTTTTAAAGGTGGCTGAGACTGAACCCGTGACCAGCCGCTGTGAAAAGCAATATTCTATCACAAGTTCACGGTAAGCTTATAAATAAACAATGAATTTCCTTAGCACTTCAGAAGCCATTGAATTGATAAAAAAATTTCTCTTATGTGGCAATATAATTATGTGTTTTGGCGAAAATTGATTAATGCGTATTTTGGCATATTAGTTCATCGTCTTCAAGGATCTTTTTCTTTAAAAAATGAAGCCAAACTTTCATTCTCTTTATACTTAATTATTGATTTAAACCGCATTTCTTAATTTTGCTTTTAGCTGGAAATGATTGTTTTAGTAGTGATATGCAGGCAATAAAAATTATGTTTCTATATTTGAATAAATTATTACAAAAGTAACAAATTAATATCATAATATCATATCATAGCATTCCTTCTTTTTGTAATATCAATTCATCAATATGCTTACAAGATACAATTGCATCACTATAAATTATATCAATATTTCTAATATAAAACTTGAATATAATATGAATATAGAAATGGTTTAAACAATTGTATTCTAATGTAGTATCTAAATACTTTTCTAAGTATTTGTATTTTGGTTAATTAGCTATAGAGCAAAATAACTAATTTTACTAATTGTATTATTTGCAATTCGTAAAATTAAATACATTATTTTAATCGTAAAATTAAATACATTATTTTAATCGTAAAATTAAATACATCACAACATAAATACTTTAAAATATAATATATGAATAATATTATATTTTAATGTCAATATATGAATATTTATTTGAATTATGTAATCATACATAATATTTATACAATTCTTTAAATAAATAATTCATATGTACCACATACTTAATATGGTAATACAATTAATTTTTTTCACCTGTTAAATAGTTTCCTGTCTTTATTAGCTATAAACATGCAAGTATAACATAAAAGGCTATTCGATTAACTGACATTTATATACAAAATATATAGCTCAATGATTGAGAGTTTGCATTTTCCATCAATGATTAGTAAATAAAAGAGAAATCCTTTCATTTATGTTTCTCAGAAATTCAGATTATTTATGAGAATATGTTTTCTTCTTCATTTACTTATTTATGCATATCTTATTATTTTGCATATAAAACAATGATACACACACACACACACGCACACACACACACACACACGCACACACACACGCACACACACACGCACGCACACACACACACACACACATATATATATATACATATATATATATATATATATATATATATATATATATATATATATATATATATATATATATATTCTAGTATCCAAAATAGTTCCGGAGAGTGTTGTTCCATCACTTAAAATACTGCCGATGCCATGGGGAAAATACCGGTTCTCATCCAATCTCTTAAATCAGTAACTGTTGCGGCATCAGCAAATTTAAAAGGAGTTCAAATCAATTATTTTTAGTATTTGAATTATAACTACAAATGCTGCTATTAAAATTTCAAAACAGGTTTCATTTTAAGTTAGCCAGAAAAGAACACCTTTTCTGAATCTTTTTACTGTTTCATACAGTCATTCTTATTTTAACCCGGACAAAAATTCGATGGACAAACAGAATAAGATTTTGTTTTTATAGATATTTTACTAAAGAGTGTGTATGTTCAACATAATTAATCATAAATTACTTTTGAAATGATAGATCAACTACGTTTATCGTGTAATTATGATGTTGTAAATTATAGCAAAATACGAAAATATCTACATCTATGCTCTCTGGAAAATCGATTTCGTTAAAAGCATATACTGAATTTATCACTATATATATACATAACATTATTTTAAGCATAATAATATTATTTCTAAAACTTAAACGCACACACACATAACACGTTTTAATATTATGAAAAGCATTAAACATATTTACTGTATTATATAATTGCTTATTTTACATGTTTCGATGCTTAAATTAAAACAGATTAATGAAAACTACAATTTTTATCTCTATAAATTCGATTTTTAAAATATTGAGCTATATAAACAACTTTTATTTAAACTTTCTCCCCTTTTTATTTTATAATATTAAAGAATATTTTCTTGTTAAATAAAATAAAGAGAGAAATATGTCTTAAAGTTATCTTACAAGTATAAATATTTTATAAATCAAAAACGACAAAAGCAATTTATTTCATATCTGTCTTAAGCATTGTTTATTTTCTTCGAAAGTAAGTAAAATGCATCGTTACTGAATTCAAGATTGAAATTGCTTTGTTACACTAAAAGAAATTCCAATTACCGGAGAATTTCATTTATATAAAAACTTTACTTTCTATCTTGAAAAATAAATTTTCATTTCTAAGAATTGAAATTAAATGTAAATATATTTGCAATTGTTTTATAAACAACTTTTATACATTGTAATTGAAAGTTAACATCAAAATAAAGAATTTAAATAGAAATGATACGTTATTAGAACAAAAGTATAGAATGATTAAAGAAAAAAAAATTAAGTTTGTTCTCACAAATATAAAATGCCATTGGCAAAGGTCACTTTTAATATGAAAAAAATTTTATGCATAAGCATTTTTAATCTGAATGCAAATGAAAAGTAATGAATTCTAGAAATTCAATATAGTTATTTGAAATAATCATTTAAATACCTTCTAACTTGAAGAACGCGAAAAGCTAAATCAAAATCTTAAGGAATGTTTTTAAATTTTAACCTTTGAAAGTCAATTTCTTATTTTTTTAAATATATTTGTCAAAGACAAATATGAAACAAGAGTCAACACTCTTATATTTGTTTTTAAAATATTGCGATCATTTTTCAAAGAAAATAAAACAAGTGATACATTTGCTTATAAGAGCAGAAATGAATTATTCTACAATTTATCTAAATAATGTGCATATTAACGAGGATGATGTATTAAGTTGTCCAAATTTATTTCAACCGTAAATTACCTAGATAATCTGCATATTATTACTTACCAGGCACTCATTGAAGTAAAAATAATTTATTGAATGAAAATAATAAAATTTTCTAGAAACAAAGCAATGACATTTATGTATGTTTAAATTAAGATAATGTGTAATACTCATTTATATTTTTCGATGTCTAAAGAATTATATTTATATAATCAAAAAGTCAGCAAAATAGTAGATGGAATTGATTATAATTCAATTAAGAAATTATAAGACAAATAAGTAAGTGATTTAAAATGTTAGCATGAAAACGCATTAATATATTCTATTTACTTATATTTCGATATCGAAAGAATCAAATGGTAAACACATTTCTCGCTAGAATCTATTTTTTGATTCCACATATTAAAATTACTGCTATATTACCTCGACTAATTTAAACTATTTATGTATGAACATGCATGATCAGTTATATATAATATTTATTGTAAAAAAAACAACCATTTATTCAATTGCTACCCATTTTCAGTATGAAAAATACCTAATTTTGGCCAGTATTCAGAAAAATTTTTCTCCTGTCACTTTAATTTATTCTGTGAATCTGATGATTGTTTTACTTTTTTTCGTGACGACTTCCCAATACAAGTGATAACCTGTACGTATCTGAATAGAAATAGACAAAACCAAAATGAATATCACATTTTCTTTGAAAGTAGAAATGTGAACACATTATAATATGATCTAGAATATATATAACTATTGAAATAAGAAAGACATGATCTCTTTCAGCATTTTGAAATATTTTATTACAAAAGCTTTTATAAATGAAGATGAATAAGAAAATTTTTGCCGTTTATAATGATCGAGAACACGACATGCAGAAAGTTTAGTCTATTGTTAGTTCTCGAAATAATCACTATTGACATCCAGTATCTTCTTCACAAATTCACATTTATTTACAATATATTTTACAAAACTGAAATTGATATTTATAAAATGCTACCATCAATAATAAAATTTGAGAAATACTTTAAAAAATTGTATAATTTATAAGAAATTCCGCCGTTTATTTATATAATTATTAGCAAAATTCCATATTAATGCAAATTAATTAATAAGATATACTCGTGAGAAACACATATTGCTATTTTGAAAACATTAGTATTTATGTGTTTTTATGATAATAAATTAAGTAATTATTTATTCTTATATAACAATAAAATAAAATTTATATTTAATGAAAATAATATATCAATGTTTAATTAATAAGGGATATTACGTGATTATAATCAATGTATTAATTTTAAAATATTTAAAAAAACTTGCGCAACATGTTTTGATATTTTTATAAATGTTTTTGGACGAAAATTATGTGTTAGATTTGAATTTCCTTTCTCAATTATTCACAATATACTATTCACAGTATATAGAATTTTAGAAATGTATTTCATATCAACAAATCTTTATTTTGTTGTAAGAATCAAAGTCGAAAGGAAAAGAAGCTAACATGTCCACTATTAACATGTAAATAAAGGCAAAGGGAATTTTTAAACTGTCGTATGCTTGTTACCATAACAAATATGTTTCCATTACTTCTAGAAGAGAAATGAAGGATTTTTATCGCTGAAGTATTGGTTGATGTGTTGGAGAGGAACAAATTCAAATCATAGACACAGTTGTGTAAGGAAATGCTCACTATCAACCATGGTTTACTATCGCCGAGGATATTCACTTTGACAAGTAGTATTGTCAATATTTTAAATTGAACAACGTCTGATTGGTAAAATATTTATATTTACTGGTGAATGAAGATTTGGCCTTTCATCCAAGAAGCTTAAAGGAGCCAGAATATTACAAGTAATCAGCCATAAGAATATCACTGAGATTAGCACTCTGAAATTAAATTTGAGTGGATTATAAGGATTCCTTTCGTTTATAGAAGGAGTTCTATAATATCTATCCTGTAATACAAAGAAGTCCTAGATTTCATTGCACATTACTGTACAACTGTTGGTTCAGTCTTCGCTTTAATAGATGATGCCTTTCTCCATAGAGCTGCCATAATAAAATATTACCTGAAGAATAAAGTGATAGTATGTATCGAGGTTCAGTCTTCTCTGTCCTTCAGAATCTTACAAAAAATGTTTGTTGCTTTTTCAGATGAGCTATGACTGTATGTTATTGATTTCCAGCCTCTCTCATGGACTCTACTTTGCAATAGTAAAATGCTCTATTGGAAGAATGTCGACTAATCTGCAATGGGATGACATATTACTGCATTGAATGTGCGGTCAACTGTTGTAAGACTTGTATTCCAGTGAATAGGGTTCATACAGGCTATTAATATTGTTCCCTGTCTGTTTCAACTTCAAATCTCCTTGCTTTCATGATTTCATCATAATGCTAACTTATAACTTATGAAATTTATATTTTTTCATTTTTTAAACTGTTAGTTCTGCTTTATGAATAAACATATCTGTTTATTCGAAGCCGATTTACCAATCCATGTTTGACTTTTAAAATTGAGAGCATAAATTCTGTTAATACATGTTGACTAGTCCGCAATAGAAATACATGTTGACTAGTCCGTAACAAATGATAAGCAACATATACACAATGATAATTTTAAATCCTTTTATGTGTTAAAATTTTGAAATATCTATTTTTTCGGGAACTCATTTTCATGCCTCTTTTATTTGTTTTTAGTCTTTAAAATTTATTTTTACTTTCATGATTGAGAAACTTAGATATTCATTTTCATTGTAGAATCGTATCAGTTCGAGTCTATCTCTATCTTGTAGTGGCCCCAGGCACTTCAATCAGCCATGTTTAGATTTAGAAGTGACCACTTAAAACGTTTAAGGTTCCTTTAATGGGGAGAGGACTTTTCCTCCTTGTTTTAGTTCCGTCTCTGCCAGTTCTGCTCACCTTCAAGTTTATCTAGGTGCCTCTTGAAGACAATTGTGGGTTGAGCAAAATAAAATCTACGCGGAACTTGCCTTTTGGACCTGGTGTATACTTTCCTACACCAGGGGGATAAGTAACAACAAAATTGGAGTATCAAAAGTCCTTCGAATTGTTGGTAACTAACGGCATTACTGATGCTGAACTCTTGGTTTATTGAAGCAATTTATGTAAGATTATTCTCTCAAAACTAACTTTCGTTTTACAGCTCTTTAATAAAACATAAACGAAAGATTTAAGTTCAAATATCACAAAATAGTTTGTCAAAGTTATCATATCTCTTAATCACCTTGTAAAGTTAACATTCGAGATGCAATACACTGTCCATCAATGCTTGGAACTACATTGCAGAAAAAATGCTATATTGGTCATTTTGAGGTGCATCTTTTATTACCATCGTAACAGAGAAAAGTCTAAGATATTCACTTGAGAACTTCATTGAAGATAATTTACTTATTCATGATCTTCGACTAGGAAACCAAATGCTGCCCAAAACTTCGTTTAAGGAATTTTTGAATCTATATTTAGATGTAATTAGTATGAGATTAATAAATTGAAAAATTATGAGATTAATAAATGTAATTAGTATGAGAAAAAGTATGAGATTAATAAATGCTAGAAAATCTGCCGAACCAGGAAGAAAAAGAAGTTTCAGATAATAGTTAAGAAGAAAACAACGCATTGTCTGTAACACAACTATCTGTAAACACAAGCAAATGGATGGCTAACAAGACTGAGGTAATTTTTTGAGTAAAACAATAAGGAAGTCTTTTTTTTTCAACTTTAAAAATGTAGTTTTGAAATAGAAAAATAAGTAATTACTTTGATTGCTCCAAATAAGAGGACAGAATTGTTCTTAAATATGAATTTTCTTTGTCTGTTTCTCATATAGTATATATATTAATTTTTTTTATAATAATATTTTATTTATAAAGAGAGAGTTATTTGGTAAAAGAATTAGTTCTAATATCTACCTTTTTTAAATCTAATTTTTTATTTGATTAATTTTATTTTTATTATTATAAATTATTAAAAAAATAAATAAAAAACTTTAAAATTAAAAAAGTAAATAATTCTAATAAAATGAATTTTTGATTTTCCTTACAATTTTAACGGTTACTTTGAATTTACAACAATGAGAATCTGAATTGCTTGTTAATAATTTCTTAAACAATTATTATTTTTCCTGAATTCATTTTATATTCAGTTTATATTATTATTAAATAATGTGTTAAATAAGAAAAATCTTATAATAGAGGCAATGTTGTTTACTAATGAGCTAGAGAGCTCATTAGTAAACATTAGACAATGCAGAGCTCTTTAGACAAAATTTGTGTACATTTCCAAAAAAAAGTTACTGAAATGAAAATTCGGTAACCATTTCTTTTGGAAAAACATTGGGGAAAAATAGGCTGTTTGCAATACACATTCATCTTCTGTTATAAATTATGCAAATCGTTTTTTTTTTCTTTACGAATTTAGTAGCAGTGTTAAAAATCACATTGAACTGTACACAAATCACCCTATAATTATCTATATTTAATATATATGTGCTTGTTTATGCAAAAAAAACATAAGCATCAAATAAAAATGATAAAAAATTTTTTATCTAAACTACTTCCTTATGTGTCTTAAAGAAAACGTCAAAAGCATTGTAGCCGTATTATGTTTATAATATATATATATATATATATATATATATATATATATATATATATATATATATATATATATATATATATATATATATATATATATATATATATATATATATATATATATATATATTTTACTGGTACTTCTTCTTTATCCAGTCTTATGACATAACATACTTTGCTATTTATGAAAGAATTTAAATGTCTGAGCTACTGCATATAAGTTGTATATATGCATAATGATTGTGAAATTATAAAATGGAGATGTTTCTTTTTTTTACTAATTACACTTAATTATGTAAAGCACTTGTATTATATATTATATATTTCATTATCCTAGTATAACCATTCTTGCAAATGGAGAAGAATTTTATCGTGATAGAATCCGAAATATAAATGTAGGAATTCTTAGTTTTGGGAAAGGCGTAAGTAATTGGTCAAAATCTCTCTGTTATATAAGCTCCTTCAACTCGACGCTATTTACGGTAAGTTCTGCAGCTCATTACTGAAATTCACCCAGATCTTATTATGCCGCTTTATTTCTATGATTCAAAAGCAAGGCCGGACAATTGTGCGCTCGCTTTCCGCACGCGATGTGCCATCATGCAATTCTCGGATCAGGGAGATCCAGTTTGCTTTGTAGTTTTGCTTGCGCTAGAGACCGCGCTTATTATGAACTATTTCATGGCAACATTGCAAGCAGAAATATAAATATCTGTAAGAGATTGTTTCAGAGGAATTTTGAGCTTCAAAAGGAATAAAACAATGTTTCGTTAACATTTAGCTTAATTCTTTTGAAATAAATAAATCGTGATAAATCAAGTTATTTGAGTAAAATGTACGGCAATTTTTTTTCTTTTTATTGAAGGTAATTTTTCCCGGGAGAATTCTCAAATATAATCTATAAATAGTTAAATATCTATTTACATTAGCTTCTTTAAAAAAAATTGTTATAAAATCATTTTGATGACTCAAATTAAGTACATTTATGATTTGTTTCCCACGTTCCATTTTACTTTTTAAAGTAAAAAAAATTTGATTTTATGTATATTTTTGTGCTGAATAAGTGACAGAAACGTAACTGGCAAATTAGTTGAGGATTTCTTCTCAAATTTTTTATTTATAGATCCCTATTAAGTTATTAATTTTTTGGCAAATTGGAATATTATAACTACTTATGTCTAATATTATGAGTAATTTAATTATTCGTTATAAATTTGAATACACGAAATAACAAATAATCATATTTATTATGAATACATCATCAAGGTCCAAAATCAGTAAATAAACACATTGTTTCCTTGAATAAAAACTAGTATATAGATAAAAGGTAGATCACATAAATTTCTATTACAATAAAAGAATATATATTTTTCTAGAGTCTCAAATTGATAATATGCATATTTATTCATTCACATTGTTTAAAACAATCATGATCGTTTCATAGAATAAAGTTAAGTGCTTAACGTTAATTTGTTCAAATTTCACTATGTATACAGGTCAATGTAATTTAAAAATGTCATTAAATTAATTATTTTCTGTGAAAAAAAACGCTGAATGAAATTGATCCCCCATATAGCATTATTATACCTATCGATGATTACGATATTTTAAAAACATCCTGTTTTTGAAAAAAAATTATCTTAAAAGATACTAACTTGTTTTCATTGATTTATTTCCGTTGTTTTTATGTTCACAGAGATTATTTCTGAAAAAAAAGTTACAATAATATGGAAGAAATAAGAAAATCATAATTTCATGAGACATTTCGTAACATTCTAATCCGGAGATTAATATATTTATTAGACAATAATGTGCTTGAATAATGAAAATCATTTCCTTGTTTACTCATAGGAATTGTTGAGTACATATTCTCATGATTCATCTAATGAATTATTCACTGTATATACATTTCAGGAATGTGATTTCTCTCTAATTAAACGCACAGATGTCTTTATCGAAAGCAATAACTCCCACGTTTTCGTCTGTGGCCACAAAATTGAAACCTAAACCTAATGAGTTTGAAAATTTAGTTACATACCCTATTGTTAAATAATTAATTAATTAAATACTGGAAAGTAATTGTTGTTAGTTTTCATTATTCTGAAAACAAGATCTGGAAAGTTTCAATTATTCATTCTTCATTTTATCAATACAGTTATTTTCGGAATATTATTTCCAAAGGAAAAACGCTTTCATTTACTAATAATTTAGATTTGAGTGAATTAAATAAAATAATGAGATTCTTTACTTCGATAGAGTTAATTGAGAATCACAATAATATTTAATTTGAATTGAAATGTATTTAAATTAAGTGTTTATTTTGTTTTGCTTCTCTTGTATTTCAATTTAGAATATCATTCATGGATTTTAAATCAATATTTACGTTACATAGGTAATTTATTCAGTGGCAAATGACACAAACCGTTATCAGTTTTGATTGGAAAAAGAAATGAGTCAAATAAAATAATTTGCTTATCATATGAAATAAAAGGTGATTTTTATTTATTAATAATCTTAAATGAGTAAAGAAAAATTGAAATTAATATTTTTAATTAAAGATTCTTTTTATAAAACGAATAGGACCTAATTAAATCTTCATTTATGCATTTAATTAGAAAAATAATTCAGATGGGTTAAATTTATATTGAAGAAAATTTTATTTTTATGATTTACACACTAATAAGTTTTTTGATAAAAATTTCATTCCATTTTCTTTAATAATATTAAATATATTTGGTTTTTGTATGAATGAAATAGACTATAATTCTTCTTAAATATTTCAGAGAATGTTCGCTCTAATGAATTAAATAACAAAACTAATTATAATTGAAATAAAGGTACATAATGCAGAATAAAGTTTAAAAAAATTGTATTATAAAAAGCCGCAATAATAACAACGAGAAGAAAACTTATGATTTTTGTATCTTTTATAATTAAGAAAGCGTAAAAAGAAAAGGAAAATAATATAAAAGTATTTTTGTATAATCACACGCGTTTAAGTGGTAATCCTTATAATCATAGAATCAAATCTAGGATCTTCTCCAGAATACTTCCTAGCGTTTCCTAAGTGCACATTTATAAGATTGAAAAAAAATGCACAAATCAAAAATCAATGAAATTGGTATAAATAATTCATTTATTTTTAGTGCAGTCATTACTTTATAAAAAAATACAAAAGAAATTAAAATTTAAAATTGTTTTAATTTTTCCTCTAAATAAATATAACTTTTATTTTGTTAAAAAATTTGTTGAATTCATAATAATAATAATGACTATAACCAAAGAATTAGACTAAGATTCCTGGGCATGTCCATGTTTTCCAAAAACAACTCTTATGAAATAAAAAAATTAACCAATTCGAAAGCAAAACTCACAAAAAGTCATAATACATAATTGATTTCTTGTTATATTTGTTCTTTACGGGTAATATATATTAGTAAGCAAAACTTAAGCAACAGTGTAAAATTTAAACCAGGTAACCATGAAATTGCTGGAAAGGTCTTCTTGATATCAGTACAATAAACGCTCAGCTTAGTAGAAAGTCAAAGCGAATGCCAGTTTCAGGAGCGAAATTTCACAGGCGATGTGAACGTAAGCAAAACGCGAGCAATCGGCGCATGTACCATAAGGTTATAAAAGAAAGAATGGAGACACAAATAAAAGCATTCACTACACATGCAAGTGAATAGGCTAAATGAAATTACTTTGGAAGAGAGATCGGAAAGCTGGTGAAGAGTGACTAGTGTTGCTTACGATTTTCTAAGTAACAAGTTTATTTTCGCGAGCTTGGAAAGCTTTTCAAACTATTGATACAGCTGTTAGAAAGGTTGGAGTAACCGCGATGGATGGCCAAAAATATTTTCTTGCACGCGAAAAGAGTTTGCTTATTATATCTGTACAGCAGTGATGAGACGAATGTCGTCGTTTACTATGCTTGTGTGCCCAGACGCCTTCAGAAAGATGTCCTACTCGTCCGCTGCCTTGAACGCTGCATCTCTTTGAAATAAGGTCATTGGAACTGCCTTTTAGATTAATGCACAGAAGGGACAGAAGGGGATCGGGTGGTCGAGGCTTCTATAACTAATTTCAAGTACCAAGACACCCGAAGATAATGAACTCAAATCTACCATCCAGCAACCGCCACCTGCTTTGGTAGACGAGCCCGCGAACCATACCTTAATGAGATGAGTAAACTCGTCGGCACCCACTCTCTTTACATGGCAATCAGATCACTCATGGAAGATTTGTACGATACCTTTTTTTTAGAACTCTTGCATTATCAAATATAATTTGCCTTCAATTCCTATTTAGCCGTCAATTCCTCACACAGCAATCACAAACAGCACTCAACAAAGACATCTCATCAATAGACTCATATCCTACTACAGATTAAAGTCGTTTCAGTGCCATAAGCAATTCTTAATGCCAGTTCATTTGGAGAAAAACCGAAACTCTGTTTTATTTTAGTTATATCACAGAAAAAGACCATTGCGATGATCCTGGGGCTGTCGTCTTGGGAAGGATTATGCTGAACAGGTGGACTGATCTTACGTCAAACAACGGTTGCGTAATCAAAAATCGTTATTGTAAGCATATGATCATATGCATCTGTTTCAAGCTGCTATTGGAAAAAATTTCATTTCTTTTCTTTGTAATACAATGCACTACCACAGCGGACTCCCAATGTGCATCAGTTGCTGGAAAGGGAAGATATCACTCAAATGATCTGGCCATCGTATTCCCCTAATTTAAATCCCATAGAACACTTATGGTATGTTTTTGAGATACAACAACTGAAACTGATGCTGATTGAGGAATAGGAAATCTTACATTAAAAATATGGTACAGTCTGATACTGAGCTTAAAGGGAAAGTGAAAAACAAATCATTGCCGTAAAAGAAGGGCATATCCCATAATAAGGAATATTTGCTTACTGTTCTTCTTGAACAGAAAATCATGTGTAACTATACTATGAGTTCAAGAAAAGAAACTTTTTTGATAGATTTCATTCTGTATGTATTGCATTCCTCTTGGCGTAACTTGGATTTCGAGACATAGTTCAATTACAAAATGCTATCTCTCTTTTCTGTATTTTATGTCTCTTAGGTGATTTCCTGCAGAGTTATAGGGGAAAATACCTGTTGCTTAATTAATCTGTGCAATTCATTAATATTTCGCTAGAAAAGAAACAAACATCTTTTATTGTTACTAAAAACATATCAAACTAGAACTAATATAATATAAATATTTATTTATTTCTAATAACTCTAAATTTTTTCACGCACGTGCATCAAAATAAAATAATCATTTTTTAAATTCCCTTATTTTTTAACTAAAACTTTATATAAAATAATATAATCAAGAAAATAATCCAAATTTGTAACAGCCTACCGCATAAAAAATTGGAGGAAGTTCATTTTGAAAGCTAATAACTTAAATAAACTAATTTGCAAGTGTATCTTTTATTTAAAACTCATCCTTATGTAAAATGTTTTCTTAAGAATTTATTGAAGATTTGTAGATGAATAAAAATCAGAGAAAAATAATAAATTTTCTATTATGAAATGAAAACTTGCTTTCAAAAAAAGTCATACAAAGTTATTGCTGTAATATAAACCCTTTCTGCATACCAACTTTGAAAATTTTCTCTAAAAGTAAATATTTTCAGAGCTAAATTTAGATTCCATAAGAAAATTATTGAGTAAAGGATTATAATGAAGTGAATATTAACTTTCCTTTCAACGAAAATTTTCATTCGACTAAACTATTCAGATCTTGAAAATCATTTCAGAATGAAAAGTTATTTGAAGAAATTTCACAACCTAAATCTTTTTTAAAGTTTTTCTTATTATTTTATAAAATGAAATAAATCCTATAAAGTTGTATATTTGTAGTATCATTTGTGCTATATTTGTTTAATTATTGACATTTATCTGTACTGGTGTATAATTATTGATATAAACTCATAACTAATTTAATTTTCAAAAAATGTAATTAAGTTTTTTTAATTTTAAACTTTGCAATCCCTTTCTGAAAACTGACAATTTTAAAAATAATTGAATCCCATTTTTAATTATGGTTCAAGAATTTTTAATTTTTTTCAACAAATTAACACTTTTATGAACTGAAGTTTCATAATTAGTTTAATGGTTGCATTATAGTCACTTCTTGTGCATACAAGGGCTAATTCTACAGATATATGCTGTTTAAAATAGCTTCTATGTCGTTACAAGCATTTATAATAGAAGAAGGAATCGAACCCATCAACTATTGAACGTAACTGAATTAGTGATAGTGAGGCCCATTCACCTACTACAAGTGCCCATAAAATTATAACTTAATAAATAAAATAATCCTTAATTATGTGAATAATCGAAAATTTTGAGACGTGAAAGAAAAGTTTGAAGGATACAAATTAAATAATGAATTTGTAAAAGTTATATACAAAATATACTCCTTAAAATGTGCCTTTTTGTAATATTGAAATGAAAGTTTATAGAGTTTTCTCATTCAAATTATTAACTGTTGATATATTCTTAAATATTAATAATTTTTAACGTGATACCATTATAATAGTTTATAATAATCTCCCAGTGAATTTTGCAGCTTATTTAAATTACAGCTCAAAAATATTTGCTAGTTACGAAGAATTGTTTTAGATAAATTTATTAGTAACTATTTTCTAAAATCTAAGACATAAACTGTAACACACTACTTATTTACTTTAAATTTTATATTTGTTAACATTTCAGGTTATTTAAATGAATAGCTCACAAAGAGAATTGCTTGTTCTTTGTGACTTGAATAATGTTTTGCAATTATGTATTCTCATTTCAATACTTAATGAGACTTAAGAAAGTTTTTAAAATACTTTGTTATTGATTCAAAATAAGAAAAATAAACTTTTATTTTCTTGTAAACTGAGGTTGCGATGTGAGTTTTGAAAATAATGGAGAATATAGTTTTTCATGAGTTGACATTTGATTCATAAAATTAATTTGAAAAGAAACTAGAATTGCGAAATTTCTTGAAAAGAATTTTAATATTTTGTGTTGCATACTTACGTATTTCTTAATCAATAAAGAATTACTTAACGTTTTCTTAACTAATTTCATCAAATTTTATAAAAATTTTATTTATATAATTTATATATAAAAATTAATACTTTTTAAAAAAGTTAAATAAATATGAAATAGATTATTATAATTATATATATTATTGGTATTCTTGACAAATAAATTTTACTTAATATATAGGAGATTAATATATATTTTTTTGCAAAAAATACTTGATTTTTTTTCAAAAATATTTTATTTGAATAATGAATATTTGAACTTCACCTTGTAATGATATAAGCTGAAGTTTTCTTATGTAATGATAAAAATTTGATTGCAGATAGTGGTATTATTATCGAAATATTATTTTATTTTAAAATTCTTTCTTTTGCTGATTAAAAGGAAGATACAGGGCATTCGATTCGTATGAAAAATGGCGATAATAATACAACTTACACAATTCTCTAATTTGTAGAATAATGTAGGCATTTAAAATATGCTTGTGTTATTTTCCTTAATACAAAGCTGAGCTTGTAGCCCAATGGTTAGCACATATGCTTTCGGTTCCACATTTCATGGGTTCGAATCCTCCCTTGGGCTTGGATGTTTATAGTGATTTGGAATACACTTTAAGCCCTAGGTCCCTGTCTAATTTGCCCGCGTGTGTATAAAATGACAGTTGAACGAAAACAATCCAAGCAAAAGTAATCATAGGATGGGCGTATAAATTTTATAAGAGTTATTAATAAATCTCTGTTAAATAATGTGTTGACAGCTGATTGGCTGGCCTTTGGTTCGTCAGTTTCCGAATTTCATCATGAGCTCAAGTTTTATAATGGATCAGAATGAGGGATCATAGGAGGGATTGTAATTAAGTTATATTAATCAAATGAACAGAAAAAGGGGTATATTTATTAAAAGTGCATATAAAATTAATAACGATTTATATTTTTTCTATTTACATGTAATTGAAAAAGACTAATATTTTTATGTTGAAAAAAAGAATATTATATTCAAATAAATTATTTAATTCATGAAAATTGAATTTATGTCAAATTAAGAACCGAAAATGCTGTTATTGTATAACTAAAAATCTCTTAATGCGTTAGATCGTAATGTAAGCATTCCATTATTTCCTTAAGATTTTAATAACAATTTACACATGTTTACAGCTACTGTTCGATTTCAAAGGAAAAACGTTCAAAGAGAAGCTGTGATAAATAGGGATATCTCATACAATAAATGGCAGGGAATATATTTTAACAAATGAATAATTTTTCAAAAAGCTAAAATTCAAAAAAGTGAGTGCTATAAATAGATAAAAGTTAATTTAAGTTTCTAAGTTATTCGAGCTAGATATCTCGCGAAAAGGGTAAGCGTTTGGTAATAAAAATAATAAATATTAACCATTAATTCTTCCATATTTTTCTGGTTAATACAGGAGCTAAGATTGGTGAATTTAACTTATTACTAGAAATTTTGAAAATGTATGGTCTGAAATTTGATACGATCAAGGAACGTAAAGAGGAACAAACAATCAAATAAAAGGTTTCATAAGGAAGAATGAAACAAAAAAAATGCGAAAAAGACAAGATGAGAGAGGAGGAGGCACAGGTGAAAATGAGTAGATGATGACAATTGAAGAGGAAAAGAATGGGTTTGATTAAGAAAACAAAAAGGAGATGGCATATAATGAAAAGATACCCATTTTCATGAAGATTGTCTTTATTATAAGAAAGATTGGAGTATATTTGCCAAACAACTAAGCAAATATTATGATAAAAGGCGAAATTCTAGGTACATTGATTAAAGACGAAGATCGATTCCCTACAATCGTTTTTTAGTGTATGAATCACAGATTTGGAGGTTTGACTGTTTTCTATATAAGAATGTAAAGCGTTATATCAGCCATGTCAAAGATATGGTCCGCAGACCGTATCAATAAGGCCCACAATCGCAATGTGTCACAGAAAGAAGAATCATGTTTTTTAGAGCATTTAGACTTCACTCGATTCCTCTACGGAAGTTTTAAATTGCGCACACTACATTTATAAATAATTTCAAGGGCAGCGCGTGCATAGACAAGGGAGAGAAATAGACAGTAACGCCATCTCTTCCCACTAAGCGGAAATACCCTAATATTTTTGTTGAGAACACTAGAACCTTCCACGCGTTTCGAGTCTGGACTAAACCTTCCTCATTGATATGAAAGTAGTGCGACGGCGCGACGTAAATCAGTACAGTTGAGTAATCGAAGTGATACAGTCGGAGAAGAATTTCAGTTGAACTGCGAAGTAGTGATTGTGAAAGTATAGTGAATTTGTTTGTGTCGTGAGCGTGCGATGTTCATAATTGTTGTGTCGAGTTATATAATTGTTACGATTTTGACATAATGTCACGAATACGCAAAGTTGATAGTGAGTGCAGAGTTTTTCAGCCTAAATGGGAAATTGCATACTTTTTCATAGAATGGAAAGGTAAACCATTGTGTTTGATTTGCAATCAAACAGTTGTTGTTTGTAAGAAGATCGACTTTAAGAGACACTATGATACTAATTATAAATCAAAATTTGGGTGTTACACTTAAAAAAAAGAATGGATATATTGTCTTCTTTAAAATCTAAACTTCAAGGTACAATCAATATTTATTAAAGCTAATGATGAGAGCAAAGATGCCCTGAAATTAAGTTTTATAATTGCATTAGAAATTGCGAAGAGATCAAAACCTTTCACGGTGATTTTATTAAGGAGTGTATGTTGAAAGTTGCCGATGTTTTTCATTTCAAAAGTCAATAATTCAAAATATTTCGCTGTCAAGAAACACTGTAGCTTCAATAATAAATGATTGATCTCAAATTTTGGTTTTTTTCAACTGATGGAGAAAAACTTTTCACTGGCTGTTGACGAGAGCACTGATACTGTTGATACATCTCAACTAGCTGTTTTTATACAAGGTATTGACAGTAGCTTTGAAATAACTGAAGAACTACTAAAGTGCGTTCAACAGCAACGGTACTACAACAGGAAATGATTTAAATTCTGTTATTGAGCATTTAATAGCAGAATATGAACTCGACTGGAATGTACATAGTAGCACAACTACGGATGGCGCTCTTGCCATGACTGGCAAACATTTGGGCGTTGTAACTACATTGAAACAGAAAATATCAGGGAATTATGTGGTATTTCACTGTATAATTCATCAGGAATCATTGGCGCCCAAACATTTAAAAATAGACCATGTCATGCAACCTATAATTAAAATAGTAAATTTAAAGAGCAGAGGACTAAATCTCCGGCAGTTCAGGCAGGTTTTACAAAATTAGGACGAAAAGTTTTCTGATGTCCCTTATTTCACCGAAGCTCGTTGGCTCAGTCGAGGAGTAGTTTTAGAAAGACTTTTTCCATTACGTGACTCTATTCAAGCTTTCATGTTAGAAAAAGGCAACTCAATTGATTATGACTATGACTGAGGGTTGATTGTGCCTTTTTGGTAGATATAATTAAACACTTGATTGATCAGAATGTAAAGTTACATAGTAAAAATCTTATTGTCACTCTAATATATTCATGTATTCAAGCTTTCAATGTATTCTAATGTATTCATGTATTCAAGCTTCATGTAACTTTGTTTTAAAGAACAAGGTTGATAGATCTTCAATAGGACAGTATTTTGAAAGAAACATTTAAAGAAATAAACGCTCTTACATTTTATGCACAATTCTTAAAGAGTTTGGATCTAAATACCCGGAATTAAAAAAGCATGCAGCACGCATTCTGTGCATGTTTGGTTGCACCTATTTATGTGAACAGATGTCCGTCATGAAAATAAATACGAACAAACATCGCACAAGACTTACGAATGAACATCTCCAATCAATTCTTAAAATAACTACGACGAATATGATACCTGACATCCATGAGGTCAAAAACAAGAGGTCAGGTATCTTTATCCTCGAGCTCAAAATAATTACCCTCTTTTTATAAATTTGATATGATTTTTAACAACCACGCTATATTATATAATATATAATTAAATAAATAAAATGTTATAATAATTCAGTACATTTTTTAATTTGAATCTGGCCCGCTTACATATTCTAAATTTAACATATGGCCCTCTGCAAAATTGAGTTTGACATCTCTGCGTTATATTGTCCATAATTATTTCAATAAATCATATTATTAAATTTTAATAATTATTTTCGTAAGTGAATTACACCTTCAATTAAGGATATTTTGAAGAATTAAAATTTTTCAAAAACATAATTTCTGTTTCCGATTTTGCAACACAACAAATGTTAATTATCGATGCAATCAAAGTATGCTTAGAAATATTATCCTATTTTTGTTGAAAGGGCAGTGAAATGATGATGTGCAAAAACTAAAAGAAGTCTCTTATTACATCTTGGATTTATTTTAAAAATGAGTCTTCTAGTTATTGCCTTTGACTTTGGAACAAGCAACAATGCCTAGACTGCATCAAAACACGAAAATATTACATTCAGTTTCCGATTAAAATTTACAAAATTGAATACCTTTCTCCTTGAAGAAATAGGATTGACTCAGGATTTTAAATCGCTTGATTTTTCTTAATACAATCAGAGATACTTGGACTGAGAAATATCAATGCAAATTGGATGTACATAAATTGTTAAAAATTTATAATTTGAAGTCCTCTTGATTAGACTTGTTGAAGAGAATACAAACATGGGTGCAGATCATTAAAATCGATATGATTCGAAAATAGAGGCATTTGAAATTAATGAGCCTTAATCAAACCTTGTAAAATTCGAATTCATTCAGCATTTTATTATAAGTTATACTTGGATCATATGTTTCGATCATAATATAAGCAAAATCATGTCTTTTTATAAAGAATTTCTTTTATTATAAATTATATTATTTGCATGTATTTGTGCAACAAGAAACGTTTCCAAAAGTACGTTAAGATTCCAAAATCCTTCATTTATTATGTGTACTGTACAAAAATATTACCTTATTCACCCTATTTTTTTATGAAAAACGACTTTTTATAACAAAACTGAAATTAATCCTAAATGCTACAATTCTTGGATGCATGACTGCATAGAAAGATCTAACAATAAGGGAAGCCTATTGAAACATTTATTACTGAATTTTAGTTCAACATTTCCTACAGAATATTTTGCTTTTATTTTTTATGGAAAAGGACATTTCACACTTATTTTTCTTGGGGAGTAATAAATGTTTAGTTTAAGTAAAAAATAGGGTGCTTACAAATCCTGTAAATAATGTTGGTCAAAAATATAATTTGCAGCCTTTTCGGATAATTATAAGCTAATGTAACTTATATATAAAATAATCAAGAGTTTTGTAAGGTAAAATGATCTTGAAGTTAAGTTCTGTATACCATATCAGCTTCCCATGCCTTTTATACAACTTACATTGAACTCATCAAAGAAAATGAAATGCTTTAATTTAAAAGAAATAGCCTCAATTGCATGAAATCAAAGACATTGTCTTAAAGTTTCAGAATATTATAAAAGATTATCTTAGAAATCAATAAGTCAAAACTTTTAGCACTTTTTATTATTAAAAAAATCTAAAAGTATCGATTTTTTGATTTCTAAGCAACGACCTCTTAATTCATCTTATCAATATAAAAAATGTAACAATTCCTTAGTTGTCAAGAGATAGAATTTATTTATTTGTAAATGTGAGAAAATGTTTCCGAAACAAATACTCTAATGAAATGGGATGAAATAAAAATAGAATAACTTTAATTATGTAAATATAATAACTATTTAGAATAACAAATAGTAGAATAACTTTTTTTTAATTAGTAATTCTTTAAAACAAGAGCTTGAGAAACGCGCGTACGATCATTATATTTTAAAATAGCATAGAATTTACATATAAGTGTTCTAAATCTCAAACTTTCTCATAAATCAATGAAATATTACAAGCGTCAGTCCTAATTTTAATTCATGATTATTGAATATTTGAATAAATATTCACCGATCAAGCAATAGTCTCAAATTTTATAACTCCACATTTCACGCGAGAATTTAAGTTCACAATATATAATTTTTTAATTATTTTACCATAATAAAAGATTTCTCAACATTCAATAAATAAATGATAACAGATTTGATAAAATATTCAAGGATATAAATACAGAGAAATTTGTGGCTTTTAAAAGATTATAAAAAAAACTATAATGACGCCATAAAAACTGATGAATAAAATGCTTTGGAAAAAATTATTTAATTTTAAGGGAAAAATATTAAAATGTCAAAGGAAGAGTTAAAAAATGGCAGATAATCAATAAGGAAATTGGCTCAAAATTAAATATTTTTCAGGGAACAGTTTCAAATATTTTAAAACACATGGCTGTATCTTAAATAATATAACTGTGAGAAAGATATATAACAAAGTAAATAAAACACAGGAATTCTGAGCTTTCGATTATCTTCAAGACTAAAAAACATGAGGGATAAAGGAAATTCTCTTATTTGATGCACAAAAAAATAATAATTTTGTGAACACAGTTTTTATTTTTATTTTAGAGAAATTTGTGAATTCCCAAAATGATTGAACGTGAGCAATATCGATTCATACCAAAACAAAAACCAAATTTCATGTGTTTAAAAATGATAACACAGCACTGAATTCAAACATTGCGTGCAAAAGAGACCAATTGCTTTTCTCTCTGCAAAAGGAATGAAAACAAATCCTCAATACTATAAAATAAAAATATAAAAAATTTATTATTCCAACGCGAAAAATGCGTTAATGCTTAAAATTAGATGGATTTCTCTTTCATGCTATAGAGACTGTACTGAAATGTCGTGCAACCATCAACTTTTGTCTAAGTTTCGATTAACTGAAATCTTAAATTTATTCGAATTCAGTCATTTTAATAATCAGCCATTTTAATAAAGCCATTTAATAATTCGAATTCAGCCACACTGCAATAACAAGCCATACAAATTGAACAATTTTGAATTTTCATAGTGAGAACTTGAAGGATTATGTTAATTAATAATACTAGAAAGAAGTTCATATTTTTTTAATAATTAACGCTGTTGTTGTTTGTTGTTTTTGGCTTATCCTCTTTAAAGATCTGACATTTGTCAGATCAACTCCATTAAATTGTTGACAGTTAGAAAGTCAATGACTTGCAAGGGATTTGATGATAAATCCTCCCAGGAAAATCTGACGCAATCCAGAATATGATTCGGTGAGGCTGGATGTTCACAGCATTTTTTACAAGAGGAATACATTTTTGTACCACGTTCAAACAATAAACATTTTAGATGTCCACTAGAAAAATAATTAACGTAAACAAGTGTAACAAATCTATAGTGAAGTTTGAACTCTTTTAAATTTTATTTTAAAAGAGTTTAATTCTCTCTAAATAAAATTTTAAAAGAGTTATATTTCTTCAATCAATTATTTAAAGAGAATTAAAGATTGAACTCTTCTAAATTAATTTTTTTTAAATATATGGGAAATGTTTTGCAAAACGAATACTTTGGGGAATTCGATGGAATTCTGGACGGAATTAAAAAGAATTTTTTTAAGTAGCTCTTTAAAATAAGAGTTTGAGAACTATGCAATCATTATATTTTAAAATATCATGGAATTTACATATACGTGTCCTAAAGCTCAAATTTTCTTTTAATTCATTGAAATATTACAAGCTTCAACCATTACTTTACTATTCAATACTCTAATTTAAATATTAATCTATCAAGCAAAATACGGGTATTATATTTTTATTGCTGAACATTTCTTAGTTTATTTTTTGAACTTATCTTTATAATTGAAATTTGCGCTTATTATTTGAATTTCGAATGAATTGAAGCAATAATGCAGTACAAATAATTTGTTTCTTTAAATAATATTGAATTTAAAGGAAAAAATAGAGTGATTGTATCATTTCTTTTTTAATTTTAGAAATTATTAAGACATTTGTTCATATGTTTCGAAATTTCTGTAGGAAAGGGACACAAAAGAATAACGAGATTTTATCGGAAGTCTATTAAATGAACTTTACTATGAAAATTCATTTGTATAATTTAGATCAAGATAACAGCAGTAAATCAGTTTTTATGGTTTTTATGGGTTCTTTTAATCATAAAATAGCAAATGAATTAAGATATTTAAAAAATCTTTAAATGTTAATTGAAATACCTATGAGCAACACAAGCGTTTGGTTTACCTTTTTTCAAAAATATTTGAAATAAACAATCTGTTTTAATTATTTGAACATTTAAACAGTATTTCGTTTGGTATACAAAATAATGTGCTATTAAACCTATTTCTTGTTATAAATGTTCTTGTATCATAAAAATTTGTTAATAAATTTTCATCAAAACACTAAATTGCAAGATTTCAATATATATATATATATATATATATATATATATATATATATATATATATATATATATATATATATATATATATATATATATATATATATATATATATATATGTATATATATATATATATATATATATATATAGTTCATTCACTATAAAGTGTGTTTCAAAATGTAAATGAAATTAAAAGCGCAGTTTATTTTTATTTTTTATTGAATCGTAACGTGCATAGGATAGGTTATGTATGGAATAACTCTCTTCAAAACTTAAAATTTATGTCCTCAAACTTCCTGATAATTTTAATTAATTTGGAAATTATTTAATGTTATATTCTTTGAAAACAAGAATGGTTTAATTGCAAATCAAACTTTGTGCCTTATTTCTGCATAAATCACGAAATTATTGAGAGTTCAATTGATTTTTAAATATTCTGCATTCATTGTATAATTTTTGCTTCTTTTCTAAAATATTAATAAATCATAACAATTAAAAACAAATAAAATTAAAATTATGTTTTGGCATTACGTGATTTGAAAATGTATTTTGAACGGTATTACGTAAGATTTAATTTCCCAAACGAGAGTTTTGCTTCTTTGTCTTTTCCAGAAAGTTTAAATGTTATACAGCACTTTCAAAAAGACTATATGTGTCATTTTTTTATCCATTAAAACATTGAAGGTGTTACCTATTTACGTTTTTGACCACCAGATGTCCAGAAAATTAAAATGGTTTTGGCCAGTGGAACTTACTCAAATGATCAATACAGCCTACGGCTAAAACACTTAGAAACTTCTGGAGTAAATAATGAATTAGCCTCTGTATCTCTAATTTAATCAAATTTATTATTAAAAATTTATTCTTGATAGTTTTCTGACTTTTCTCTACTTTGTAAACATAAATATGGCTTACTGATTAATTTCTATTTACTGACAAGTTACTGTAAAAATTATAAATACGTTTTTTGTCGGGCTGTTGACTATATAAAATCAATATATTGCAAACTATTGAATTAATTACAAATTTAATTGTTATGCATTAAGTAATCTGTTTGCATGGTTTCATTAAACAAAGTAATGTTTATTTTCATGGCTTAAAGCTGAAAAAAATAAAATGAGAGTTGTATTTTATTTGTAATTCGTCTTTCTATTTATATGGGAAAAAATATTAAACAATAAAAAACTTTATTGCGATCAGAGAAAATAAACTTTGGAGAAAGGAATGTTCTTTTACAAATATCGAAGCTATTGTATATTCAATCCTTACATCAGGGAATTTAATACTGAAAGCAGAATAAACAAATTACGATTCATGTGAAAATCCTCCATGCATTTAGAGCTAAAATGTGTTTCATTAATTTTGTTTCAGAAGACAAATTCAATGAACTGTTTAAAGATGTTTCAGTTACAGCTTTATTTTCCACCGCAAATAATTAGAGAAAAAACTTTTGAATATACATTTAGAATTCAGTTCAAATATTATTGCCTTAAATTGAGTTAAATGTTTTTTATTCATAGTTTATGTAATGCATGTGACCTTGGATGACATATTCTTTGCAACAAGTATGTAATGATTTCTAAGCCCAAGGACCATGTAAAATAATCATAACTTATGGAATGACCACAAAAATACATAGTAAAATCTGAGAGCTGTAAATCTTACAGTATCTTTGGAAAAGAACATTTAATTTCAATTCATTAGGTCTATTTTTACAACATTTTCACATAAAAAAATAACTCTGAATTTTTGTCTCTTACTGAGTGGTCAAGACACCGATGCATTTATTGCATATTATGTTTGATAGTTGCCAATATAATATAACTCAAAAATTTAAACACACTTGTTATATGCGCGCAGTATGGTGATAAAAAGAATAAAACATTCTTCAATTATCTGTTTAATTAAATGGAATAAAACATAATAAAAAGAATAAAACATCCTTAAAATACATACTTAAATTATAACAAATGTTTCATAATTTCCGTATATAGCATATTTTACCATTTAACAAGAGTAACGATTAGTTTAAAGTAATTATCTAAATTATCTCCTGAAATGAGATAAGAAATCATTTCAACAGTTAACGAAATGATAAAAGCAATTAAAGCAGGAAAAACCATAAAAATGTTCCAACATCGTAATATCTGCTTCTAACGGCAATAACCACTAAAAGCGATTGTACAAAAGAATAGTCAGTATTGTTTATCTCGTCAATAGTATGTGGACGAAATGAACAATATTCAAATGGCGTAAAAAGTTTAGTAAGGTAGAGAATCCATTATAGATAATTATCAATCTAATCGTCATCCGGAAGATAAAAATCATATTTACAAGGCATGAAGTTTATTTACCTATTTGGAATATAAGAAATAGGCCTCACTGACCATCATTGGCTCATTAAATGGCAACAAATAAGTACTTTTGACATTTTATTCCTGAGATCAATATCGGGAGATAATTTAGGTTTAAGATAAGATTCATCGTCACGACTTATCGAGTACACATGAAAAATAGGTATTCTGTAATCGATTGGTTGGTTTTATATTGACTACATAGGAAGTGAAAATATAGTTTTTACAAAAATTTACACTAGAATCACGAGAAATGCAATTTCTCTTTAAATCAAATTACTAAGGTGGAGAAACTTAGATCTGTGTTTTTTGTATAGAAACATTTCAAACCTCTTCAAAACTGAAAAAAACTTTATAACATGTAATATGTATAAACATAGGGTAATTTGAAAATCCAAATACTACATAAAACAGCCGTAACTTATGAAGAGAATATAAAATATATGAAATCAAGTCAAAACCACTCAAAATTCTCAAGATAATGCAAATTATTTTCTTTGATATTTAGTGCTTTATGATTGCTACCAAATTTTTTAATAAATATTAATATTTCAAATCTGCTCCTTTTTGACCAATTATAAAAAATTAGTTTGAAAATCAAAATATTATATTTACAATAAAAGCAAATATCAGTGTTTTGTAAATCTGAAAATTTAAGAAAAAATCTTTAAATTTCGGGTACATTTTAGATTTAGTATCTGAGGTATAATTTTTATAACTTTTGTAATAAATCATATGAACCAAATGCAGTGTTATAATAGAGTTATAATAGTAGAACTTTATTTTTAATATTTATTGTGTTTACTCTTGAAAAACATCCCTCTCACGAAAATTGACATCAATTTTCATTTCAATGTAGATGTATTTAATATTGCATTTAATTAATTAGAACTATAATTACAATGAATACGATCATTCTTCTCATATTTCTAGAGATTTCTGTAATGCTTGTTTATAGGTATACGCTAAGTTGATGCATAATTTTTCGGCATAGCATTCCATATTTTGTTTTTTAACTTAAACAAACATTTTATTGATATGCGTTCTACCTTATAACTCCCAAAAAAAAACAAATGGATAAAATCTCATTTTAAAATTTAAGTCTTTATCTCGTTTTTATGTCACTTTTCAATATGAGTTTTTCCTGAAATAATTTAAATTTTCGAAATTACTTAGTTAATTCTGGAAATAAAGTATTTAATAATGTTTCATATTAAAGGTATACAGTTGAACATAGAACTCAATGCAAATTAATAAGTTTTCTTAAAATTTTTTGTTTTCTTGTGAAATTTATTAAAAATTAGCAACTGGCTTCTTGTGTGAAATAGTTGTCGACTGGTATAATTAACCATGCTATTGATTGCCTTATACAATATAAACTTTCTCGGGACGAAGTTAGATACTTCTATTAGAAGAAACTGTGTGATTAAAAAAAATCGAAAACATATGAAATTTAATATTAGAAAATATGTTAAATAATAATATGAATACAATATTTATTTCTTAATATATAAGCAAGTAAAGCAAGAAATATAAAATATGTGTTGCCACTTTAGAACCAAAAATATAGAAGTTACACTAGAATGTATTAACAATACATTGTTAGGAGATAAACTATAAAAGGTTATAAAAATAAAATATTTTTATTAAATTCACAATATCAAAAATAAATTAACAAATTAATTATTCCAATTGCATGAAGACAAGCCTATAGTTCCAGCTATGAATGAACTCAACATGTCAGGTTAACTTCTCTGTCATTGCTTATGAGAGCAAAAATGTGCAGGGACACTGAGGCCACACATGACATAATAAAGTAACTAATTGACCAGTAGAGTTTGAAAGTATTAGACATATAAATAAATGTTTCTAATGGTACAGATTTTTTAAAAATCCCTAAGACTGTTTTAAACTGATGAATTATAAACAATTAATAAAATATTTTTGTAACTGTCAATCAAGGATGTTCTGAAAATACAGTATGTAATTCTTCACGTCTGATTATGTAGAAAAAATGCAAATATCGACAGCAGGTTTTGTTGATAAATTTAGATGGAAGTTATCAAAATCCTTCAATGGTTAAAAAATATATATATAAATGGTTATATGGCACAGGTGCCATATAATCCATGATTCCAAATTCTGAATTTTTTGGCGATGAAGAAATGTGACCAAGATGACGTATCGTGACGTGCGTGATGACGTAAATACTAGAGTTACCAAAATAGAGTTTTTTACATAATTCTTATAGGTCTGCATATGCATGACGTAACAAAAACAAGGTTGTCAGATACATAAGAAAATCCGCCAAAAAATCACCAATCAAAGAATTTGGAATCATGGATTATACGGCACCTGTGCCGAAGTATAAGTTATAAGCAAATTTTTATCATCTTTCCCTCATGAAGTAACTGATGATGAATCTGCGTATGAAATAATCGTATTTACAAGTTTTCTTACTTACAAAAAATTAGTTTTATGCTTAGAGAGAAAAGGAGGATAAATTTTAATAAAATAATTGTAATATATGTATGTGTGTGATAAATTATCTAAAATATATATGTGTTTACCATTTACTTTAATCAACAAACATTTATTTATCTGTCTATATATATAATGAACATATATTTATTTATATATTCATAAAAAAAATTATAATAGATTAATTTTTTTTAATAAAATAGTAAACGAACATCTCATAATATATTTATGCATTGAGAGCAAAATGTGAAAATTCAAAAGAACATTGAAAATAAATAGTAATGTATAACGATTTAAGTTTTAATTTCAGAAAATGTTAACCTATAATTTATGAAAGAATAACAACTTTCTTAAACACTTTTTTATCATTAATTTCAAATACTGAAGTAACAGAATTTGAAGTAAGATATATAATTTTTAATAGTATTCAAGAAACCTCATAAAATAAATCATTAATTATCAATTTCAATGGTACTGAAGTTTTTAGTTAATGATTTATTTCATGAAAATGGATGATTAATGATTTATTTTATTAAAAATTCTATTACTTTGAAGGAATATTCATATAAAAATCACATAATAAATTGTTAAATGTATTTGGAAAGCCTTATGAATATTAAATATTATTTGATAGATGGAGTAAATAAGTTTTCGCGATAAAAAATGCATAGTATAGTATATCTGATTTCCTAACATGGTATAAGTCTAAGCTTTTTTATTCCTTAATTTTTTTCTTTCCTTTAATGTGGTTAAAAGTTTATTAAAAAATGCTTCTTTATAATAAAAACAATGTACTTATTAGCAAAGGAATTAAAATACTAAATTTTAATCCTTAAATACTTTAAAACTTTGTTAGTTATTTTCATTAAATTAAAGATTTTTCTAAAAATGTAAGAGAAAAATATAAATTAACTAAAAACCAGTATAAAAAATTTTTTTAACTTAATTTAAACGCTGTAAAAAATTATAATTTTTTCTTTTATAATTTACCTTTACAAAATAAACATTTTATGCTTATAGTAGTATGGATACTTTTATGTAACTGCGAAATAAATAAAATTAGATTTAATTTCTTATCTTTTTCCATCTTTGAATTTTGATAAAAAAATTAATATTAGTGATCAAATTGGACTGTCACTATTAGTTCCAGTTTTGATAAAGTTTAAATTATAATCCAAGCAGAGTTTTAAAAAAACACTTTTTTGCATCTTAATTAAAAGCTAGTTTCAACTAATGAAATATATTTCTGGCTGTTTTTTTCTCTCAGGAGAAAAGCTGGCCGTAAAATTCAAATCACATTTAATGTTTGCATTTAATTCAGCATGTAGTATATTGATATATTTCCAAGAAATTAATTAATCGTGAAATATCATTTCAGATCAGAAAGTTCAATATACCTTATTTTTGTTTATTTGTTTGTGTGTGTGTGTGTATGTGTGTGTTATTATAAGTTTTAGAGTATGAAATATAAATACAATTGTGTGTGTGTGCTATTATAAATTTTAGAGTATGAAATATAAATATGAATGAAATATGAATACAATTTTAACTTTTTAATGGTTGTCGAAATAATGAAAAATTATGAAGTTATTGGAATACAAAGGTTATTTCTGCAGAACATAACTATTTCGCTGATTCAATTTATCTTGAAAAATAATTAATATCAATGACTGTTCCACTCTGTTTAGTCTTTACAACTTATAAAAAGTAAATCTTGCCATACAGCTTGGTTAAAAAAATAATTTTGATGGATATTTCTATTTAGATAGCCGAAAGTTATTTAATTTGATACATTAGAGTTACATAATAAAACTGCTTAATTTGTATGATGGCATTTATAAACTTATTTTTATTATAGAAACGCATTTATTTTAACTTGGTTTTTAAATTTATTTAAAAAAGGCAAGTTTTGCAAATAAAGTTGTTTTAATCAAATGTGAAGTATTTGACCAAATTCTGCTTATCTAGAAAGTTTTTACCTTTATTTCAAATATTTTCATGAAAAAACTTATTTAATTGAATAATTATTTAACTAAAACGAATCAGCTTTCTTGATTATAATTTAATTAAAAACACATTAATAATTAAAAAAATTTTATAAACTATTTAATGAAAGATTTAATTTAATTCAAAACTAATTTAGAACAAGTTATGCTAACCACCCACTTTCAAATCCTTGTTGTAATTAAAATTCTCAATCCACCCACCAAATACGAATTACTTAGCCGAGAAATAATAAGGAAAACTAATTTTTATGACATTAAAAATTTACATTAATTAAAATTTAAAAATTAATGAATGCCAAATTTGAAAATAATGGAAAATACCAAATGAAATAAGCAAAATATATTTGAAATTGTAAATACATAATTCAAGAATTGACTACAGTCCTTCATTTATTATAGTGGGTGGTAGAATCCAGTCTAAAAGCAAACGATTTATAGAAGGATGAATGCTAAGGATTACATTTCATGTTGATTTTAAAAAAGCAGTTTGATAAATATAATTAAAAACTCTTAGTTAATATAACCATGTCCTTTTCACTTTGTTGTTGAATTTAAAGCGAGAAAATAATTGGATTTTGAGCTACGCAGTGTGTTAAAATAACTTTGTTTAAGGTAAAAATAATATGTGAAATTTAGTTGCATATATACTTATTTCTTAATCAAATTTACTTTTAGTTCTAAAAAGAATTCAGAATCATAAGGATTATAATAAAGAAAATAAATCTGAAATCCTCTCTGAAATTAAAAAATATATATATTTACATTAATGGTTTAATGAAAAATTAGATATTCATAAAACTTTTTAAAAATTATTACATTTTCTTCTGCATCCTTTGGGGCATTAATAATCAGTAATCTCAAAAATATTTCTTATTCAAGCATGAACTTTTCCTTGTAGTATATATAATTAAAAAATACATTACAAAGAAGTTTTACAATTCTATGTAAGATTAAGAAATAGGAGTTTTAAAAATATTTTATTATTAAAAATTAATTATATTAAAATGGAAAGCATTCATCTGAAAATATAAGATAAAATATTTTCATAGTTTTCATATCATATTTATATTTTAACATTCATTAATGACGTGACTCAGTAAGCAATTTTAATATTTATAATATGTGTTAGTTTTTATATAGTTGAATAAATCTCTTATTCTACTTATCTGCTATAAATTCATTAAAAAGAAATTTTAATAAGACTATAATTATTCGAACTTGACTACCAAAACAGGACTTTTAAAAATATTTATACTATTTCATATTAATATTTATGTTTAATTTTAAATGGACGCATAACATGGGGACAAATGTATTTTTTAAAGCCAAGCAATAAAACTTTTTAAGCAATGGAATTCTTTTACAATTATATTAATAATTTAATAAATATTCTGAACTGTGTGTGTGTTCTGGCAAAAGATGCAAAAGCATAAGATTAATTGAAATATTTTGTTCACAAATGAATGTTAGCCAACTAAGAGGTCAATTATATTATTTCATAAAATAAAATAAACAAATTATTTGCATTATTCCATAAATTGAATCCAATTAATGCAACAAAATGAAGAAATAATAAATACAAAACTAACCAAAATATTTAATTCTTAGTAACGAAAAATGTATTATTTTTTGTGCTCTTGTTGCTTAAAGGAATACAATAATGAAAAAAATGAATAAAATTCACGAAATCAAATGAGGCAATAAAAAGTTGAAAGAAATATTTTAATTAGTGTGCATTGAATGAGATTCTGTGACTAGTTAAGATTATGAAATTTATTAATCCAGAAGATTTGAGCAGAGGAAATTTTATCGATTGAAATTCTATGATGAAATTGGTGAATTTAGGAGAGTGACATTGATTATTACGGGAGCATTGAATAATTGATATTCAAATTTCTCTCATCAACACAAATTTGTAGCTAATGCAATGAAAATTATGTTACTTAAATCAGTAACTTCCAATAATTGCAATCAAAAACACGTATTTTATATGGCAACAAAACCTTATCTCCAAAAACATTATTTTTTGTTTGTATTTCAATAGAGTTAAGAGGAAAATTAAAAAGATCTTCTTGTAGCTTTATATCTCTTTGTCTTCACATACCCCCACAGGAAGCATACAGTGCACCTACGTTCAATTAATTAATCAAGATCTTCCGGCAAATCACTTATAAAACAGCAATACTCATCACGAAGAAGACAATCCGCAGTATAAATTTTGAAATCACAAATATATAGATTGCTATCACTGAAAATTAAATTTCGTGTACCTCGAACTCAAACACATTAAAGAAGATATTGTGTTAGAGGTATTCAGCTGCAACTTCTTGATAACCTTTGTTTTAAATGACTGGATGTCCTTGGAAATTAATATTTTCGAATGGCTAATTATAAAGAAATTCAATCTGTTCTAAACATTCTCTCATGCTTTTATTGTTCCTTTTGATATGAACTAAAAAGGACTGGATATACATGACATCAACTAGTCTCTTCAGGTGTGCATAGGAGGCTTTTTAATTTCTGGTAATACATTGATAAATCTTAAAGGTTTCAACAATAGTAACTCTTTGAGTTCATTTCCAAGTTGTATTCAGACTCTTAATTGAAAACATTTCACTGTGGTAAAGTGGAAGCGAAAAAATGGTGGAAACTGTAGACATAATTACTATCGTGTTCGCAACAAATTCTATAAAACGCGGATCAACTGAGTACAGATCACAACTAGCCATCAAGTTTTATTGTTAGCCACATGAAATCTATGAAATGTTGACATTCTTATATGTCTTCCAGGTGCATTTGTTCTGGAATTTCTGTTCCTGGTAAAGCAATAAGTCTCAAAGTGAGCAAAGTCTGAATAAATGAATTATTAATGCTACATAAGGTTAAGTGGGAAATTTAAAAGGAAACTTAAGAAGATTTTATGTATAAATTAAAAAATATTTTGATAGTGAGAGAATGAGCAAAAATATTTAAATTTGTTTCATCTAAGGCTATATAAAATTATTCTCATGCTTCATGTAAATCTTGCCAATTTTACAGTCGGAGAAGAACGTTATAGGCTGTGAAATTCTGTTATTTTATTTGTTGAATAAATCATAAATTACAAATTTCCTTTTCAAATTTCTACTGATTTTAAAGATAAAAGATGTGTTCAACGGACGAAATAGATACTATTCGGTAGGGGTGAAATTTATGAAATAAGAAAGCTTTAGATAAGCCACCAAAAAAAGCTCAATTTTAAGAATTCTTACTGCAGCTTAGATTAAGAATTTTCACAATAAAGAAAAACACCTTACTAACAGAGAACACAATTTTCACATGGAATGAAGTTAAATCTCGATTTGCCCGATTGCACTAAAAGACAAAATTAATATTTAATCAAGTGACAAAACTTCCAGTCAATTATATATTGTTCATCTTACCACACCTTCAACAATTTTTTGAATGAACTTAAGACTTTAACATCCATCCAAATGGTTAAAGAAGTTGATTTGCACCCCACTTACATTCTACATTTATGGTAAATAAATAATTCACTACGCATATATTGTAATTAAGATAATTTTTGAAAATATTGAAGCAAAATTTCCTGATTGTAATTTTTAAATCCAATGTATTTGCAGTAGGCTAAGGAGGACAAATGCAATTATCTCAGTTTGAATTGGAATTCACATTCCTATGCATTTTTTGAGTGCCCAGTAAATTGTGACTTAATATTGAGTAAATATTGACAAAATTTCGACTGACTCAGGTACCTTTGGATTCAGGATGTTTTCGAGATTAAATATTAACTTATTCTATATCGAATGAGAGAGAAAATAGTAAACATTTTCTCCAAACTTAATAGCTTTTATACTAAATCATGCACTTTTAAAAAGCTTAATATAAGCCTCCAAAAAAAGCTCAGTTTTAAGAATTCTTTCTGCAGCTTAGATTAAGAATTTTTTCGGAAATTATTTTGTACTAAGAACTCTAGCTTCTACCCATAAATTAAATATATATCAGGGTGTATTAGAAATACTTATTCGAGCTCTTAAATCAATATTATTTTACATAACGTTTATGTATCTTGTAAGGGTTTTTCACAAAATGGGAAAAAGTAAATCTTTGCTTGTAAATCCATTATTTTTAAGCGTCTATTTACTTTTTTTAAAAATAAATTTTTTGTGTTTATAGATCAATAATTCGATTTTATCGAAGCTTTAAACAAAATGAGTAAATAGGAATTTTAATAATTTAATGAATTATTTTAAACTTTGAATTAAATTGAAATTTGTCATTTAAGGTAAGATTTTACTTATTCCACAATTTTTCCATGCAAGAAAAGAAAAATAATGGACGTTATACTTCACAAATTAAAACATAATCTTTAATAATAAAATAAATAGAATAAATGGCATCACATGCAATCGATCATTATCAAAATGAGAAAATTTTCATTAGTAATATACTAAAAAGCAATTTTCCCTTATATGATTTTCACAAAAGCTCTAAATTCCAAATATATTTTAACAATTACCAGGGCAAATTAACACTTTTAGCAAATTTGAGAAGCTAAATGGTATAAATATTACATTTTTCTCATGTGCTTTTCCTTACGCATTTTTAATCAGCTTTAAAATGAATAATAACTTTGCTTACAATTTTAAATGCTGCCCAACTAATTCTATATCTTCATTAAAGAAATGTGAAGGAATAATTACTGCAAAACAAACTATTTTCAAGATATACACAGTATTACTGTAATATTAGTTTAGACCAGAATGTATATGATATAGCTCAGTTAAAATTTTATATACTTTGAACGATAAAATGAAAAACAATCAATTGATTAAATGAGAAAGAATCAATCGTCGAAAGAGTGATATAAAAAATATCTTTTTTCATGTGTTACTCAATTAAACATAAACTTGCATTGAATTATTTACAAAAAACTTATGAACCTGAATAAGATAAGTAAATGAATTTTACTTTTTCAAGTCTCCGAAAATTTTTTGTAGTTTAAAAAATATTGAGAAAATTCCTAAAATTTCCCAGAACAGATAAAGTTTATTTATAATAATTCGTTGCTTATAATAAAAATGTGACTACGTTTTGGTCAACAACCATTGGGGAACTCAAAATAACAGATGTTGCACCACTTTTGATTTCTATCAAAGTGAATGCTTAAGAATTTTCATGCAATATCTAACCTATTTACTATGAAAAATAAGATACGTTAAGAACACTCAAAGTAATTTTACAGCAATATAGAACTGCTAGGTTTGGTTCGTCGGTCAACTCTCAGTAATATTTTTACACGCGAGAGCCAATTAAAATAAATTACTATCCATTGCGAGCATTCATTACCAAGTTGGGAATCGAACCCACACTGAACTGAAGGCTATTCTAATAAACATTTAACTACTATTTAGCTGGTAACTGTAAAGCTACCTTCAATTTAGATATAGATCAGTTGCACAGTCTTAGCATGATATTTCCATACATTAAGATGTTATTGTTGCTTCCTGAGCACAAATTCAAAATAAGTGGAATAATTTTGAAAATTAATTTATATTGACAACTATAAATCACAGTTTTAAATTATTCTTATGTATTTTATTCTTATATATTATATAAGAATAAAATACATAAAATACATATATATTATTCTTATATATATTCTTATATATTATTCTTATGTAATATTTATCGTTTTGTCTTCTTTAAATTAATATACTAACTCCAAAATTTGGAAACTTTATTTTCATATGAAAATGATGATATAAATAAGCAGTTTATATAAGTTAAATTTTGGCAAAAGAAATAACTAGTTCACCTATTACTGAGTTAGGTACTTGCTACTGTGAGAGAACTTCTATATATATATATATATATATATATATATATATATATATATATATATATATATATATATATATATATATATATATATATATATATATATATATATATATATATATATATATATATATATATATATATATATATATATATATATATATATATATATATATATATATATATATATATATCCGCATACGCGTTATAAATTTCATTCTTTTTAATAACTAGTTTAATAAATGTTTCTTTTCACTAAATTCATAAAAAAATAATTATGTTTATACAAGTAAAAGTTTTTTTAAATGTTTCCCGGAAAACAATTTTTAGAATCCATAGTAAAAATTATAATAGTGTCAATTCGGAAATGAAATGCAAGGTTTTAATTACTTCATTGTTTTATAAAATTATAAAATATGTTAAACATTATTTTTTAAGTTTTGTTAACAAAGCTATAGTGTATTTTCCTTTCAACAAAGATATCTAGATGATTAATTTACGAATAATTATATAATTAATATGCACATTAATATAAAGTTATGATTTGAAAATTTATAGATTTTATAATAAATTGATATGATGATATATTTTTCATATAGTACATAAAATGAAACTATGTTACTAATGAAATTGATTAGCATTTGATGTGTATTTACATAATTTATATAAATATTTCTACCAAAAAAAGGATTAAAACTGGAATTACGTGCATGGAATTTAATAGCTATATTTGAATAATTAGGAAAAAAAATTTTAAAAATTTTATAAGGACTAATAAATTACTATCCTGCAATTATTATTATAAAAATTGCTAAGTGGTTCTCATTAATTTATAAAATATGCGTATTATGTATCTCTCTCATAGTGATATTAATAGCATAAGTGTATTTCAAAAGTGCAATATACATCATATCGTTAGACAATATATTTCTATATTAATATGCTATGTCTGATGAGAAAAAAGTTAATCATAGTAATTTCAAATTGAAAGAAAAGCTCACATTACTACTCAAACGGAATTTCCCGAAAGTATTCATTCGAATAAATCTGTATTTGTATGATAAAGAAATACACATTTTTAAAAGAAATTTTGTCAATCAGTTCACGAGAAGGTGCTTAATGAATTAAGATTTTACAAGAAATGTGAAGGTTTCTTAAAGTTCTTGAATTAAAAGAATTTCTCAGAAATTTGCTTAAAATAGTTCTTTATGATAATCATTGCGATTCTATAATAATTAGTTCCTTTTTATATGATTGAAAAAAGGCTTATACACCCTATTCGGTGTTTATTAAATTTTGTAAGCAGGGAACTTAATTTAGATACACATATTTGTAGAAATATTGAGTTAAAAAATCTCTTGATGTAGTAAAGTTTGAAGGCTAATTAGCTTTTCAGATTTTTTTACAGAATCACGAAAAGTAACTGCCATGTCATTAATATTTTAACTATTTGATAATTTATTCTACATGATGATTTTACTTTAAAACCCTTTTATAAATTTCGCTTAAGAATATTTACTATATTAATTCATACTTGTGTATGACTTATTAAGGATATTTTTGTTGCTTATGAAATCGCTATTTTAATTCTTTCTAATAGTTAATAATGATTTTTAACATTTCATAGCGCTTAAATGAAGAGGATTTATTGAATGGCAAGAATCATTTTGATTTTGTCATATTAATTTACTATTTCTAAAAATATTGGTAAAAAAGAGTTTAACGTTGTGTGGATGAGGTTGTCCATTATATATTTTATTTTCATATATTGAAAATACAAACTCGTTGTATTTGTGATTAAAAGCGTTGTATTTTAATAATTATTATTGTAATCTTTTTTAAACTGTCTGTAAGTTGGATTTCTACTTCAAACAGGGTGTTTGTAGTGGTTCGCAATCTACTTTAAGTCATAAACTTAATACTTACTTTGAAATTGAAATCCTCCAGTATATACGAACACAATGCGCTTTTTTACTGGTAGAAATGAGCTTATTCAAGGTTGTTATACTAACAAAATGTCAAAGGTCAAATATTTACTATTTGATACTAACTAGTCCTAGAGTTCATGTTTTACTTAAAAATTCGTGTGTTGATGACCTGAAAGTCTAGCAAAGATCATGACTAACTTAAGAATATGACCAAAATAGCTTTGATCTCTCAACAATTTCTTGGAGTGTCCTTCTCTTTTGTGGCAAATCGTTATTCGAGTTTTAAGCAACCGCAGTGCATATAGTTTTATGACATTTAACTGTTGTAAGGTGTTTTAATATCCTCATCATGATCTACCTTCCGATAAGAATTATTATTGATAACGAAAAGTGTTGACCTGTCGTATAAGCCGGAAAATCCTAAGAACTCTCAAGCACCCAATCCGATAAAAAGTGGCCAAAAAATAAAACGTCAATATTCATAGCCCGTCCCATAGTGGCGGGAATCAAACCCGAAACTTGTCACTCAGAAGAATAGTGCTTTACCACTGACCACGGTGATTTGGTGCTAGTTGAATTTGGAAGTGAGAAAACAGACAAAATATTTTAATTTTTCCTTCGGCTGTGTTGGGAGTAGATTCCATTTTATTTTTTAATATAAAAACGATGTCTTTTCCCATAAACCACCTCAACTTTCCAGTTCATTTTTATACATTGCTTATTGCCTGAATTTGTCGATGCATAAAACATAAAAATTTATATATTTATAAAAGTATGTTCTACAAAATATTGAAATTCTACCACCCAAGGACATATGTAGTTGTTTACATTTACACGTGTGAAATCAATAATTATTTGAAATACATTCGCCTAGAAAATTATTCTTATGATTTGCATTCAAATAACAAGATTTGTCTGAAAGTTTTCATTTCTTTTATATGAGAGCTGAGAAGTTATGTATTAAAACTCTAAGTGGATCTAATTTTATATTGAAGGTTGAAATAAATCAATTCTGTTTATTTGCTTGTATCTGCATTCTATAAATATGAACACATCCGGTTATTGACAATAATATGAACGATAAACCTCATTCCGGTAAAATAAATTTTTTGTTACATTGATTGTAACGGATTTTTACTTATAGCAAAAACGTTTGACAGCTATTTAAATTCATATCCGTTACACGTGCGAATGGTATTGTTTTTCTGCAGTTTTTTAATGTAGCAAAGAGTATTTTGAGTTAAGGAGAGTTCATCAATCACTTTGTTTAGAACTACGCATTTTCACTCGGTTTTGTCATTTTACTTATAAATGTATTCCGCTATAGGTGTATTTCGTAATAGTCACGGAGTAAAGACTATGTCTCAAAATTCATTAAATATCGTGATCATTTTCATGAAGAAAGAGATTAACTCTAAAAACTGAGAGAAATCATTATTCTAAAAATTCATGAAGAATACAAAATTTACTATTTTATTTGGCTTGCATGTGATATCCCGAAAAAAACTTTGTAAAAGTGAACTATATACAAGACATCAAATTTTAAAACTCAGAATCCTTTTCCATATCTACTATTAATATTTTCCTATTCTTGAGAGAAGAGTGTTTATAGTAACATTTAAGGAAAAAAGGCAAAATCTTTATATTTTTCTTGTAATCGTACTTTTTTACCACATATTATTTTCTAATAATTGCCAGTTTTCTTTATTCAAGAGAAAATTTAAAATTTTGAATTGACACATAATTGTCATTAAACCCTAATAAATGGTATCGTAATAGCATGGTGCGGTAAAATATTCTCACAACCAAAAATTGATAGACTACCCCAGATAAATATTTTTAATATAAGTATCCATCTTTTGTATGTTCCTTCATTAATGTGTTTTGAATGTTTGAGAAGAAAAATCTCAATTCAGATGTTAATTCTGTCGATTTAATGTTTTTCAACATTCGGCGCAGTTGCCGTATGATGATTCCAAATTCTGAATTATTTTGGCGATAAAGAAATATTGCCAAGATGACGTATCGTGACGTGCGCGATGGCGTAAATACTAGGGTTACCAAAATAGAACTTTCTGCATAATTCTTATAGGTCTCCATATGTATGACGTAATAAAAACGAGGTTGGCAAATGCATAAGAAAATCTGCCAAAAAATCGCCAATCTCAGAATGGATCATACGGCACCTGTGCCCAATATTTTTCTACTAGAAGTTGAGATAGGTTTCATTGCTTCAGTTTTATAAATAAGCAGTAAAAACTATGTTCAGTATCCTAACCTAACCCAATTAATTATTGTGATATTATCTTGATTTATCTCACCAGTTGCTTATTTTTTGTGGAGAGGGGGTAACTGTGTACAGTAATTGAACAGCACTGTTCGGAGCATAAGGTATAGGTTTCAATGTCACCATTAATTGAACAACGGAAGCCTTTGCATAAATATTTGTCGGGGTGGATGCTTGGGAATTTTCTATTTTTACACCACTGAGACACTTAAATAAGGCCCATTATTTATGCAAAGTCCTCCCGTAAGGTAATTTATGCAATGGATATTAAAAGCACCTTACAGTGGCATTCATCTATTGTCCACTACATGGTATCAAAATATCGTATTCGCTCTTCAGTTAACCTCAATCCGGCCTTTTCTTTAACAACTCATTGGCTCAAATCCCATCCCTATTCAGGAAAAAATATTTATAGTGATTAAGTCTGTAGCTTTTAGACTAATCTGCATTCTTTTGCAAAATATCATAGAGCTGTAAGCAAATTATATGCATATATTGATAGTTGAATTTTTGTTATAGAACTATTAAAGGTAATATAAAATCACAAATTTCACACTAACTTATAGTGATTCTACAATAAATGGTTCCATTTTCCAGAAAAATAACAACATTTTGGTGTTTCTTTTTTTTTTCCTAATCTGGATACTAAAAATTGCCATCAATCTTGGTATGATTATTTAGAATTAATTTTATCAATCAATAAATGCACGATATACAGGTAAATAGCAAAAACGTGAGATAATTTCATTATTTTTATTTGTTATGAAGAATACAAAAAGGGTAATGTCGTTAGTACTGATGCCAATTTTTTACACATAATATTATAATAATTATATTCGAAATTTATTCTTCATTTTTTTTTAAACTGTGAACATATTTTCTTAAGTAGAAAACATAATTTCTAAGAACGGAAAAAAAATCAGTAAATAAAAATTCTAATCAAAAGAAAGTCTACAACAGATATTTCCTAGTATAAAATTTCTTCTTATTAATCTACTTTTGCTTGTTTCAAACATGTTATTTTTCTTATTTCATATAGAAGTGTAAGAAATTATAATAATGAATAAGAAATTCCCAGAATTTTACTAAATGATTTAATGCAATTATTATTTGTTATTCATTCGAAGATTGTTAAATCTTATAACAAATCTTGAATAAAGTCATCAGATAAAAACTCATCGGAGATTAATAGAAAATTTCAGGGCCATAATTAAAGAATTCTGCTCTCTCTCAGGATTAGATGCTTGTAGATGTCGGATATCCGTTTTAAGTTATTGAACGTGGTTTAATAACCCACATGGAAAGAGTAATTGACTAAAATGCAACAGAGAGACAAACCAGACTTTGAAACAGTGAAATTAACTTGATTCTCACAAAGATAGAATTGCGAAATATACACTAAGATATTTATAGCAAAAACAGTCGTTTGAAACACGATTGCTTATCTGTATGACAGTTGTTTAAATTTCCTTTGATGCTGTAACAGAGACATGATACCACAACGCCACGGTTATTTTCATTATGATACCACAACGCCACGCCTATGAACTTCGATTCTGCATACATTTATGACAACCAAGTGAAGACGCCCATAGAAATAACAATTGTTTTCACTCGTAGTCGTTACACAGATTCATTATTATACATTTGAGGTGGCAATATCATTGAATATGTCTGCAGGTCATTGCTTTTCTTAGAGCAATATGGACAACATTTTTACAAATTCAAAGTATTATTTCGTTTCTTCCATGAATATTCTTTAAATTAACAATGAACCACTTTTGTGTTACTCAGTTCTTGAATTCGTTCTTTTTATATACGTAGTTCTCTTTCTTGTGTTAGATAGATTTTCTAAGTTTATGAGTAAGAATTAATAATTGACTAGGAATCAGTCCACCTTTATTCTTTAACGAGTATGATATTGAAAGCTCAACACAAAGTTGCAACATTAAAGATAGATATAGTTGCGTACCTTACCATTAATACGAATTCCCATTCAACACTGTGCTGGAATAGAATTTTTATTTATGTAACAGAATTTTTATCTGAATATTAAGAATGCATTTTTTACTCCCACCAAATTAATTATAAATTTAATAAAGTCATTTTCCTTAATTTTTATACCCGTGGCGAATACCTTTCAATTATTTACTTTCTTTCTTAATATAAATTTTACAATGGTTTACAATGCATTATTTTCCCATGCTGTTAAAGAATAATTAACCGTTGCAACAATTAAATATTGCATTGCTTTTTAGACATGTAGTCATAAATTTCAGTCATCAAAATTAAATATATTTTCTTGGTTTCCGTTCTTTGATTTTTAAGCAACGTATGATTTGATGTGCATTTTTGTGGCAAGAAAGATTTGAAAAATCATTTTCCCTACTTTTTCTCTGTAAATAATAGATGCAGAGAATTCAAAAGTACCTAAAGAAAATAATTAAATAGAAAAAGGGATATTAATCTTAAATTAACAAGCAAAACTATATAGAAATCAATTTTTCGCTTAATATTCTCCTATTATACATTTTTTGTTTCATATTTAAACTGAATATGTAAAATAATTTTGCATATTTGTGTGAATAAAATTTTCACTACAAATACTTGCAAAGTATAAAAGAAAGCTAAAGATATTTGTTAAAATATTTCTCCAATATTTCCAAGAGTTATATTAAGCAGATTTATGAATTGACTTTATGTAAATAAACATTAAAATGTTGAAAAATTCATATTACTTCAACTGACTCAAAAATCCACACTTTTACAATGAGACATTATTAATGCAAAAAATAATAAGGAGAACAAAATAATTTATTAATTTCGACAGTTTCCTTTTGATTTATAAACAAATTCAAAATCATATATTTGAACCAATTTATAAAATTTTATTTGCATAATATAATTCATGTTATGAAAGAATATTCAGTTTAAATGTACACATGCATGATAATTGAACCAATGCTTTCTCAAATAAAATTTTAAAGGTAATTAACTGATAATAACATATAATCAATGTTAACATTTAATGTAAAAGATATAGAGACAGGGCACTGTAGAAAGATCCCATACATATGAAAACATAACCAAAAATACTCACATTTTGCAAACTGAACAATTTTTTATTTAAAAATAAAAAAAATGAAATATGTAAGAAATACAGTGTTAAAACAAATCAATTCCTTCAATTTGTTGCATTTTTAAACTAATATTTTTAAGGCAGAACTTATATAATTCATATGAATTTAAATCATAGCACTTTTAAAAATCGGTCAAAATGCAAGCATTAATATCAAAAATGTATTTTCTTTTATTATCTTTTTTTATTTAAAAAACAAGTAAATAGAAAAATTGTAATATTTAACAAGCAAATAAGTACATCTTTAAAAGAATTATTAAAGGTGCTTTTCAATAGAAGGAGCACCAAATCTTATAAATATTTCATTTTGTGGATGCATTTAAAACATTGGTATTGATAACAAATAAATCAATCGTCTTATATAGCTACTTCAGCCTAAATGAAAAATATAATGTTTGTTTTGAGTCAAGATAAATCCTTATTTTTTTGATGGAATAATTCATGAATCATAAAAAGAGAAAGAAATTATAAGGAACTTTTATTACCCTTTTAAACTTTTGATGAAATGATATATATTCTTTACTGGACTAAAAAGTAGATATTTATTTTAGTATTTGATTCTTTTTGTCGAAATTTTTACTGATAAACGAAATAAAAATATATATAGAATCGATAATGAGTGTAGTGAAATAATATAGGTACTTTAAAATTATCCTTTATAGTTGAGTATAATTTAATTATAATCAAATCTTTTCATGAATGTCTTTAAAAATGAACATAATTATCTTTAAATAATTAACCTTTGTCTACGGAAATGGAATTCCAAAGTAAGATGTCCCAAAAATTGCTTATTCCATAAAATTTAATGAATTAACTGCTTTAAAAGATAAGGATATGTTTTACATGTTTTTGATGTCAATAATAATAATAATTATTATTTTCAATAATTATTTGTTATCAATAATATTATACACAAAGTTGTAAGTAAATGCGGGAATCATAAACTTTCATATTAAGAAATATCTGAAAATAATTATTATTATTTTCAATAATAATATTTTTAGATATTTCGTAATATGAAAGTTTATGATTCCCGCATTTACATACAACTTTGTGCATTTATCAGCATAAAACAAAATGGAACTCACCTGGGGAGAACTGAAGAGAGCACTGAGGACCCAAACACTGACGATTCCTCTCTTGATATGATGTTTGGCATGAACTCTTTTCATGGGAAAGCGAACAGCGCACAATCTGTCGAAACCGATCAGCACCAGTAAGAAAGTTGACAAGTACAGTGAGAACATTTGCAGGAACTTTACAACTTTGCATAAGACGTTGCCACCAAGCCATTCCACAGTCAGTGTCCATAAGCCTTCCGTTAGAATGCAAAACAAGGTTACCAAAAGGTCTGCAACAGCCAACTGCAAAAGAAGCATGTAGACAGTGGAAGTTCCTTGTCGTCCAGCCCTCAGAATGGATGAAAGAGTTGCCACGTTTCCCAAAAAGGAAAAGATTGCAATCACGGAGAGTACCATTCCTTTGACTAGTGTTCTATTTTCGAATTTTGGAGCATGAGGTAAACTTTCTTGGCAGATATCTGACGAATTCGTCTCACATAAGGTGGTAGAATAATTAACTCCAAGTTCCATTTCATCTGCTTTTGTTAAGGTTTGTGGAAGGAACATGTTCTGGGTTTGGTCATTACTTTTCAATAACCCTGTGTCCAGAATCACTGATTCCAAACTCGATGAAGTGCTATGAGGATTGAATTCTGATAAAGATATGTTGATTTTGAATTGATTCATTGGCTCATATGTTCTGAATGTAAAGTTACGAATCAGATAAGTCAATGTATTATCATCCGGTTCATTTATTTTGCAATGAATTAAATTTAAAAGTAGTAGAAAAGTAACAATTGTTACTAATTTGTAAAAGGAAATGTTTTTACTGATATTCATTTTTATTAATACCCTCAATTTTTTGTATCAAATAGAAGTATACTATAATATTGTATCACACACAAAAAATATCGTTAGTGGAGCCAAATTTTTATGCTAAGAGAAAAATTCTTCGTCATCATAATTTCAGTATAATTCAGATTAATTTCAGTATAATTTGAATTAGAAACAAATATTAAAGTATAACAAGTTTTTAATTTCTCAAAAACAAAGTTCTTAAAATCAAACTTCTACAAATTTTTGGAAAAACAAAGTTTCTTTAAATTAAATACTATTATATAATAACTGTATACTTTAAACATTATTTTTTAAGAACAATTAAGAATAATAAATATAACTTTAAATGTAAACACACACTGAAAACAATATTTTACAAAGCTATAAGTTAAATATTTAGTAAATCTAGTTTTTTCAAGAATTCACACCATATCTTAAAAAATGCTCATATATTAATAATACAATTAGCGCTATAATTCATAAAATGGAATTTGATCACACATTTACTCCAAAAAAATTTATATAAATAAGTATATAAAATAATTAAAATAAACAAAATATATTGTTACACACTAGATATTTTTTTATGATTAGTTACATTGTTACAATATATTTTTCAAAATCTTAAAGTAAAATATAAATTTATCAAGTACAGTTATTTACCTTCAAATTATAACAATTTTTAATAAATATGTATTAACAAATATTATAAAAGTTAAAAAAAATTAAGTTTTTACAATTGTATTATTTTAAATTTTTTGTTATAAACGAAATAAAATATAATTCTAATTTCAAAAAAAATTCACTTAGGAACTGAAATAAGCAATGCTTCCCTTAGATATCAGCAATAATTAGTAACAACTGACAGTAAGAGTTAACGAATGTTTTTTTAACGGAAGCGAAAATTTAAATTTATTTTCAGAGACAAAAGACGCACTTAACAATACCACGTGGTTAAGGCGCGAAACTAAATAAAATATCCAACGCTTACTTATAAATTTATTTTCATAATATTCAAAATTTCATCATATCCGTGTTATTAATTCAAAACAGAAATAATACTTCAAATGAAAAATAATATTCATTCGTAGATGTTATTGGATAAGTTTAGGCGGAGAGGAAACAGAAGAAGCGCTCGAACTGGAAAACGGGATGTCTCGTTGTGAAATCTCTCACTCGCTTCCTGACCACTAGAGAGGAATTTCTGGAGCGACACCTGGAAAACAGGAGAAAAGTATTCTCCGGCAGAAAAAGTACGGAGAGAATAGATAATTTTCTTTCTTGAAAATATTATTTACGAGATAAAAAAAACAACAATTTACAATCACTTAGCAAATATTATTGTTCATTATGTTAGATTTAATGTTTTTTTCCCTTCAGAGAAAATCTTATCTATAAATGGAAAGTTAAATATGAATCTTAATTTATTTTTTCAATCATAAAATTTTGGGTTTTAAATTTATTGCGCATACAAAATAAAAACTGCGTATCAGAGCGTTTTATTCATAGAAAATAATGAAGAACTAAAAATAAATTAATCATACGAATTCGTTTTCTGAAAGCATGTTTACAGAACTGTAAATATTCATTTTAAAAAATTTAAATTAATTGTATCGGGGATTAGAAAAAGTTTTAAATGACAAAATTGATTAAATTGTACTTGGAAAATATTCGAAATGTTGTAAGCGTTATTTTCAAAATACACACGAATTTTAGAAAAAACTCGTAACTTTGAGTGTTTAATATTACGAATGTGATTCACACTTGTATGAACTTTTGTATCAAATTTACAAATTAACTTTGTGAATTATTTTTAAAATGTACCAAATTTACGAAATCTGTATTCTAGTTTTTAATTTTACACGAAATTTTAAATTCCCTTTTTCTCTAAATAATACCGAAATATAATTTTGTCTTCAAAAGAGGTTTATTTAACTTTATTTCCGTATCATTTTCAAATGATTTGATAAAGTTTTGAATTTTAAATCACATGAATTCAATAAACTGGAGAATTTGAGTTAAATCACTCTGGAAAATAAAACAAATTTTCTTTTAAAAAAATTCTATAAAACCGCTTATAAAATCATTAATTGAATTTTCTATATAAGATAAAATAAGTTATAATAAAATCAACAAAAACTGATTAGTTTCCAGAAATATTATTTATTTCCTTGAATTACTAATTATTTACTTTAAAATTTAAATTTATTGAATATAGCTAGCATTTTATGTAGAAATCATTAATTTAGATAATGAATTTAGATAATAATTTTGCTACACATATCTTAGTACAGAAATTTGCCAAAACAAATAAATCAATTTTTATCGTAAAATAATCATTTTAAATTGTAAATTTTAATGTTTATAATAACATACTGAATGTTCATAGAATTATTAAAAATGCTTTGCGTTGAAAAAACTACAGAAACTCTTTAAGATGCTTTAATTCATAGGAAAATTCAAAACAAAAGTGTAAGTTCAAAACAAAAAAGTGTAAATTCAAAACAAAATTTAATAAACTATGCAAAGTTTAAATTATTTCTTACTGAAATTCTGTGTTTATATTTCGAAGTTTATAATTTTCCGTTACGAAAAAATTATTTCATGAATTTTATTTCTGGTCAATTAAAATATTTTATCCTAAAATTTATTATACTAAAACATCATTGTTTTATATGGGATTCTCAAAATTAGCGAACTTTAAGAGATATATCACCGTAATTACTTTTTTACAAGATATTAAAAAATGAATTGCCAAAAATTTTCCAATTAGATATGAACATTTTATTAGAGTCTAGACATCATTGATTTAACGCATTCAATTTATTTTTTTTATTCTCAACAGAGTTTTAATCGTTCGAATGATGCTGCATATATTGTAGCGGAAAGGAGGCAGTTTTCTCTCGTGAATCATTAGGAATGCTGAAATTCGCTCTGAAGTAAAATATTATCAATATGGTATAGGTAATAATCATGCTTAGTATGAAATCATATTATTCATGATTTTATGCCGGCTTTATGGAGATCAGATTCGTTTTGACCAAGCTCAAAAGTGAAAGTTAAGACATGATATTTTTAAAATTCAAATGCACACTTTCTATGAGTTAGCTTTACAGCACGATAAGGATGCTGTAAGGAGAATACATGTCTAGACTGCTGTTATTTTACAAGAGATTAAACCTAAGTTATAATAAAATGAAATTTTTCTGATTATTTCCTTCATCTTTGAAAGTATATTAGTTTAAAATTTTAACATCGTTAATCATCTCTGTAACCAACTAATTATTTAGCTTTTCAAACTTTTATGATACAGGCTGTAGTTAAATGTCCTCTTCTGGCAATTTTTATTTAGGTTAAAGACTTTCTAATGAAAAAGAGTTTAGCATTGATAATTCTCAGTTATACGATTAGAAAAAATTTCATAACTGTTAAAGTATGCACGATAAAAAATTAATACTTTCTTTATATTAATCAAGCTATAATATTTGACAAAATACTTATTGAGATTTGCAGAATACTTACTGAGATTGAAAAATAATTTTTGATCTAGATGTGTATTTAGTATGTAATATCTCTATTCTAAATGTGTATTAACTATATTCAATCTTCAGAGTTAATAAGAATTCTAAAATACCATTTTCGTTGACTTATTCATACATGTTCTTCACCTTGTATTAAAATCAAAGTATATGAACAACTTAAAGCAAATATACGTCATAATATTATTTCATTTAATAACTATACGAATTCTTTTTTAATTATTTCGTTAATTAATTCATTCTTTTATTCATAAGAAAAGATAAAATCCTATGCCATATGATACAGATAAATAAAAATTTCGACTATATACGAAAAGGTAATGTCAAAAAAGAATAGTTATGATGTGATTAAGGTTCAAGTTACAATCAACACAGCATGATTTATACAGGTAATAAGAGAGCTTTAAAGTTAGCTCTAGCAATTTTCTTATACTTTTGCAGCAATGACTCAGCTAGCAGTAGAGTTTAAAAACTGTCGACTTTTGGAAAGCTTCAACAACCACAGAAAATAACCTTCAAGAGAACTATTCATAGATAATGTTATATTCATGAATCACAAATAGACATACATAAAACTCCCAAGTGGGAGTCACAAAATATATGCATCTCAAAACCAGAATCTGTCCATTCTTATTTAAAGCAGTACTGAAGAAATGAAATCTTCCATAAATAATTAAACAACGATGTTAAATCTCAAGTTTGTGATTCTAATCTTCAATAAACATGATCTTACCACGCAAACAAGTTAACCACCGTAAAATAGGAAGCTTTGATACAATATACAAGGTAAACAAGAAAGTTCTTGGTGTTTTTAATGAGCCAAAAGAACATGACTTACAGAAACTGTAGCTTATTGTCACCCTTCGAAGTGATAATCATCGGCTTCCAGCACTTTTTGCCAACCTGTTGCCAGCTGTGCAATCCCCTTGGGAGTATTGGACACAAAGAAATCCGTAAGTACTTGTCGCAAATTTGCTTCATTTGTAAAGGATATTTTATAAAGATGATTCCAGGAAATGGAAGAGGTGGTAATCTGAGGGTGCAAGGTAAGGTGAGTAAGGAAGATGTCTTAAAGTCTTCTAACCAAATTGCTATATGTTATTCTTGGCTATCCACGTGACATGCGTTCAAGAATTATAGGCTAAGAACAGTAAACCCTTGCGATTAGCCAATGCTGGTTTCATCTGTAGAAATGGCTGTTGCACACGTTCCAATTGATGCGAGTACAGGTCCACAGTGACCATTTGGCTCATTGGCAGCAGCTCACAGTGAACCATTTGACGACTAATCCACCATACACCAGCTTTATCACAGGGGAATAAATCTCCCAATCTGAATTTCTGAAACCAATGCCATGCCGTACATTCATTTGCAGCACTATTCCAAACGCTTGACATATTTGGCGACTTTATGCTACAACTGATAAACCCATTTTGAAATCGTATAGCAAGGCATCACCCAACGAGTTCCTTCGATACGTCCACTTGTCTTCTCTATTGTAATAATTACAAATAATGGTTATGCATATTGAACCTAGTTTTGTAACGACTAGTACTCCTTCTCCCGATTGACCGATGTCTCAACCACGTCATACACTAATTTGCATATTTACTCGTACTTTATGAATGGCAACATAAAAGTGGCGAGAATTTTCCTGATTTACCTTATAATAAATAGCTTTACATTTAAAAGCTGTTTTAAATTTATTTGAAAGTAAGCAGAATATTTCTATTTAGTCATAACATATATAGAAGGTAAACTGTTCATTTATATCTGAAGGGAAAAAAACCGGAAAATTTGCAAGCATTCCTTTTGGTAGATGAGCATACGGAATGAAAAAATGCCCCATCCATCATCTCACGTATTTCAAATGTGTCTAAGATCAAGTTCAGAACATTAAGATAGTCAACTAGACAAATTAGTATGGGTATAACACACTTCGCTTAAGAATTTCAGTGAGCATTTCTGAATCTTTCCCAGCTTTTAAAAACTTTTATATGCACTCAGATAATGTGACATTTTCTCTTGGAAGCTGTGACAAATTTAAATATGAAAGTGAATTTATATTTAAATGAAACAAATTCAATAATGTTCAACACTAAAGCATATATACAAAACTTAAATTTTGCCAAATAACATGTTCCATTCCCTATTTTTATTTTCCTTATGTCCTTTGTATCAATCAAAATATTTAAATTATGTAAAGATAATAAAATTTAAATGAATTTGCATATAAATATATTGCATGAAGTTACATATTACAACGTCACCTTTATTGTTTGCAAACCTCCAAGATAATTCTAGAATTTCGAAAGAATTTATTACCCTTAGCAGCTGGAAAGAGATCGATTCTTCTCTGTTTCTCTTCCCCAGGAGCTACGCAGTACCAAAGATAATAAATTAGTTGTAATTGAGGGATAATGTGGGTACTGTAAACAGGATTCGTGAAAGGCCGTTAAGTCCTTCATGATAGATGTAAATCCTCAAATTAAACTGGAATCACCTGGTGAATGGGCCAGGTGCATTCGGAGAATTTATTGCTTCTTCACTCTTTCTGATTCGAATCGGTGGAGTGGCCGGAAATATGAGTCGAAGAGTGACCTCAGAAGCAGGATCTAAAGGTTAGTGGAAATTCAGATGTTAGGAGAAGGCTTGTATATAAATTGCTGGTCCTTGTGAGGACTGAGATCTTCGACCTACGTGTGGTTTCCGAGACAGCCCCAGAGTGAACAAGTCTAAGAGATCGGAAAGAGAAGAGTGAACAGCCAATAGCTCCTGATGACGGAGATAGACGTCAAACCTCGAATCTGAATGTTTCGAGCCTAAAGTACTCTCTGGAGAGGGTTATCGACATTATAGAGGGACTTCCCGAGACTGTTTCCCCAGTGCGGAATTTAGGAGTCTGTTTCCTAGCACCTGCGATGAGTTCCCCCCGACCGAAAGTTCAGCGAACGTTCCAGAAAGTGAGGAATTCATCAGTTTTTCTGGAGCCTACAATTTATGAAGGTATATTGAAAATTATCCTGTAAATTTGTAAGCAAATGTTTAATCACAAGAATATTAAATTACGTGAAGCTGGTTCTTTAGCGGCATTTGTCTACCTATAGTTCAGCCTTTCCAGACTGAGAATTCTAAATATAATACATAATATAAATCACCCTAATATTAATTGTAATTTTGATTAACTTTATTTTCCTATGTAAAAAGTATTCTCATAAGAAGAAACTTCTTTATTTATTACATAAGAAAGATCTTTGTATTTTAAGAAATTTAATTTCTGACTCCAGTATTTGAAAACACGCGAATGTTTTTCTAATAGTTCAGAATACTTTTTTTAATAGTTCAGAATAAAAATGATTTCGAAAAATAAATGTATATGCTTTTCATAAGCCTATTAAATGTTTACACATTTTCTTCTTAATAAATCAATACTTTTTATATTATTTAATTCATTCCAATATTATCACAATAGAGAGTTTGGAACAAATTATTGCTTCATAAATATTTGAAGGAATAAAGGAATCTCATTTTTCTGATTATCTATTTGAATCACTTTGACTTTTGAATAATGATAATCGAACTATAAGCTGTTTTTGAACATTTATGAGAGATCGTTAAAAGAAAATTAATATAACTAGTAAGGTGGAGCTGGTTAAGAAACTGGTTGGAATTTAGTATCATCTGTATGTGTGTGTGATAATGGTTCCAGAATACATGCGAAGTTTTCATTGAAAGTATGCCAAATCTGGCAGAAATTATCATAAGAAGTAAAAGGATCAATATATATAATTAGGCTTTATATAATTATTAAATTGCATGATAAAAATTTGGGGAGTAAATTAATAGCAACTTTTAAACTTTATTCACGAAGACTCATTTCACATTTTCACAATTATGTGATAATTTGCAACGATTGATGTTTTCTCTAAAGGAATAATATGTAAGTAAAATAATTTTTGTTATTGTTTGATTAGATTTTAAAATTTTTATTTATAGATTGTCAATTTTTCATTATTTTTATAACTATATTTTAGATTTTAAAATTATTAATTTGAATTTTTTTTAAGTTAAAGTATTAGCTACATTTTGTGGTGATATTTTAAAGTAATATTAAATATTGATTCTAATAATGGATAAAAATATTTTAGTGGTCTAAAACGCCCTGAATAAAATGATATTTTTATTAAAATAAATAAATGTATAGTCAAAGAAACATAAACATTTGAGAAATCAAATATTTATTTATTTTCGTTAATAAATTTTTATAGTTTCCATTCACTTAAATTATTATTCCATTGAATTATAATTTAAATGAATAAAATCTTAATTTATCCATTGATATTTTTTATCTTTTAATTTTATTAAAATTAAGATAGAAATATAAAAAACCAAGCTTATATTTTTGAAAATAATTTTTGGTTTGTATTATTACAACAACCTCACTAAGTTCTTTTCGTTTCATAGTGATATTTGGTAAACAAATATCAGAATACTTTGCATGTAACTATTTTTATATAGTTCTATGGAAAAAACATAGAAATTTTACAGAATATGAAAAAGTTTTATTTTTAGATTTAAATTACTTAAGAGTACAGTGAAACCTCAAATGAAAATATAATTTGCTTTTGAATCTCATTCGTAATGCGAAATGCTTAACCATACATAGAAATTTAAGCAAAACAGGATTCTGCATTTCGTTCTGAAAAGTATTAATACAAAATTGTACTAATTCGTTTCATTTTTACGATAAAATTCTCTAGAGACATTTATTGTTGTCATAGCCACAAAGTTTCATCATCATTATCGCGCAATAAATATGCATTATTTATGCTTTTAGAGTCTACTAAAAATTGCTACTTTACCGAAGTAATTGTCGTTTTCACACACACACTCACACACAGCTCCGATTTAATCTTTCACATAAATTTTTATTTGGACAAAATCCAGATACACAAATCCTTTGGTGACCAGTTATTCACTGAATTTTCTTTTTTATCATATTATCAATAATTTTGTTTTCCATCCCAAACTCCATAATTTTATCAAGAGATAATATACTATCACGCAGTAGTTACTAGTTTAAGTCCTTTAAAATTAAATCGGCCGCCCAACTTGTCTAGTGGTCAGCGTACCTGACTGCGGATAAGGAGGTCCTGGGTTCGAATCCCGGTTCGGGCATAGATGTACTTTCTCTATATATCATGCTTTGTCCTTTCCTTGTATGAATGAGGTGTGAATGGTTACCTACCCTATTAACGGGTACCTACCTATGGCATGTGTGTAGAGGAAAGTCCTACTTTCACCTTCATGGTGCTCTGATTAAAACGAAAGACGCTCCCAATTGACTTAAATTCGTTTAGCCAAGGCATAGCAAGCTTGGCTTGGCCAAGTATCATTAGTAACAACAACAACAAAATTATATCGACAAAGATATCCTGTTAAAACATCTTTCATGTAGACATGAGTACTCTTGTTTTGGAGACATTTTCTTGTGTCTTATTAATTCAGTGAAAAATAACCTTAAAAAATCTCTCAAATCAAAATTTATTCTTCTAACATTTCTTCAAAATGATGATAAAAAATAAGTAAATAACTTTTTTAAATTTGTAATGACTTGCTGGACTTGGCCACGATAAATGGGTTATGCTGAATTGATAAGAAATGGAGTTTGATAACTTTAGTTTCTTCAAAAATATCACCTTTATATCTGAGGGACACTCAGAAGCATTATTTGTATGCCACGGAATAGAGAAAATTCAGCAGGAACAAATATTTGAGTTATTTCAGTGATTTATTTTATAAAAAAGTTAGCTTCTAATAGTCTTCTGAAATAAGTATTTGTTGTATTTCTATAAAATCTAATGAAAAATTTTTCATGAAAATATTTAAATTTTTGAAAAATATTTTAAAAAAGAAAAAATATATTCGTGTCATAAAAGAGATAAATTAAGTGAAATGAATTGTTACTCATTTTTTAACAAATAATTGAACTATTAATTAAAAGAAAACTTTTCAGAATAATTAGATTAATCGTGTCTGGTACTATCTCAAGAAATGAAGTCATATTTAATTCTTTAACGCACATTGCGAGACACCATAATCAATAAATATACACACATATCTATAAATTAAAGATAATCCTGAAACATGCGGGAATAGAACGCTGAAGGAAAATGCACCTGCATAAATATCACACACATGCTGAAGCATAATATGCAAATTATAGAAAGACACCTGATGACGCAGAGCGTACGTCATAGTGACGAGAAGGTAAGAGAGGTTATATAAGGACCAATTGCATAGAAGAAAACATATTCATAACAGGTGCTTGTATTCTCAATGCCACAAACGTATAGGTATGACCCAGAGAGCGTATTTGGATGATGTCTTACGTGGTAAAATTATTAGCCGCCTGGAGTTCTGCGGCGCAAGCAGATACACTGCTGGAAAAAAGTAGTCATAAACAGTCATATTTTATAAATTACGCTTTAAATTTTAGCGCAATTAATGCAATTTTTCTTTTTTATATTATTAAACTAATTTTTCTTTTATTTTCAGTGAATGAGTTTTTTTACCTCTAAGAAAATATTATAAAATAGTACTCTAGGAATTTTGGCCTGTGAAAAAAGTAAAAGGACACCTGCAAAAATATTCTCATTTTGGAATCTGTAGTAGTTTAATATGTTTAAAACATTGTTGTTTTTAGCTGTCTTTCTTTCAAAAGATATGTTTTGTTGAAAAAAATCCTCAATTTTCGTACAGTTAAAATGCCTTGGGGGAAAACGTTTAAGTGAATTTAAAAAAGGCCAAATTGTGACAAATAAAGATGTGGGGCAAAAATTTAAGAGAAATTTTAAAGCACTAACACATTATTCCAAACGCTGTTTCTAACTTCTTGAAAAATCTAGAGTCACAGGAAAACAATGATTGGCAGACTTAAAAAATTGACTCTACGTAATCAAGGGAAAATCTTTAAAGAACTTTAAAAAAAAACACGTGGAAGCATTAGAAAAGCATAAGACTCCTCTGGCTTCAAACATGTAACCAGACACTTTACAACAGAACACTTTACAACTACATGAAAAGATAGGATACGTTTCTATTCAAAAAAAGAAGGCACCATTCTATATGTAACGGCTGCGGTGCGTCAAAGTACACATGTCTTGGAACTCCGAATGGACTTCAGTTATTTTTTCTGATGAAAAAAATTCAATTTAGATGCCCCAGACGGTTGTCAATATTATTGGCATTGTCTGGGTACACAAGAAAAAACTTATTTTACCTGACATATAGGAGCAGGCAGTTTAAATTGTTTGGATATCAGTTGGTAACGTTGGAAAGACCAATTTAGTGTTTATGGATGAAAGACAGAAATATACAGATTACATTCAATTTTTAAATGCAGAGCTTCTTCCCTATGGCGCTGAACTAGGTATAGAAAATTGGATATTTCAGCAATAAGGAGCATCAATTCACACGGCCAATGGCGTTAAATATTGTTTTCGAGTTTGTCTATAGCCTGCTAAAAGTACAGAACTCAATATTGTTTAAAATATATGGTCAGAAATTATTCGGCGTGTTTACGCCAGAGACAAGCAACATGAATCTTTGATCGAACTTCGAGAAGCTTTGAATTGTGTTTCGGACAATTTTTGTCAAACCAAAATTCAAGACTTATATTCAATGGCAAATAGATTTTTTGAAGTAATTAAAGAATTCTTTATTAATAAGACTTTTATTTTCATTATTTAGAACTGCTCTTATATTTTTTTCACACAGTAATAATGTGAATGAAATTAATTTTTAATTATAAAAAGCAAGTAGCTTTTTATTTTATGTTACATATATAGTTATCTAATTGTTAATAAGCTTTTAAAAGTGCTGTAATGAAATTATTTTGTAAAAATTCAAAGTTTTTTGCTTATTCGAAATTGACCTAGTCTTTTTCTACTTTTTTCCAGTAGTGTAGCAGTAGCGGAGAAACTTTGAATCACCCAAAGTGTCATCTCTAGCTTGTGACAACGATTCCAAATTGATGAAAGTATCAATAAACGTTACAATACAGTTCACACCCGAATGACAACGCCGAATGACGACCAGTGTGTTCTACAATAGCCACTACAAGCGAAACGCAGCAGCAAACTAGTCGCGTCAACTATCGTCAGACCATTTTAAGGCAAACCGCATATAGATGTTTGGAACAGAATGGTCGGGGTTCTCACAAGCCTGTCAGATATGTTCCGCTCACATCATGAGTGTCGTCTTCGGTTAGCCTAGAGTAAAGAACATGCAATATGGACACCGTCGCATTGAGCTTGTGCTATGTTTTCTGATGAGTCAAGGTTTTGCTTGTACTCTGAGTCATGTTTGATGTCCGCATGGAGAACGCCAGGCTGTAAGTACCACTAAGACAACATCTTTGAACGCTAGTGTGGCGGTGGTGCAGGAGTGTTCACTTGGGGAGGCAATATACTGGTCTCCAGAATAGGTCTGCATATTCAAATCGATAACATGAGAGGCCAATATAGCATGATAGAATTATAAATAGAACAACGTGTTCGTTTGATTAAGGGGTGTCATCCACACTGAATTTGTTTTTATAGTTGACAACGGTGGCTCTCACCATTCGAACATCGTCAACGACTGCTTTTAATCGGAGAACCTCAACCGTATGGAATGGCCAGCATTCTCACCGGACTTGAATCCTATTGCGCATATATGAACAAGGTTGTCCGATGAATCACAGCCTGTCAACTACCTCCTACATTTGTACTATATCTTTGGAGTTCATTACTTACTGAGTAGATTTTTCTGCCCCAAGTGCAGCTCGATAATGTGATCCTCACCATGCCTGGGCGTTGTAAGGACTTTAATTCTTCTCATGGGAAACATACGATGTATTAACTATCATACTAACAACGTTCTGTTCAGTTTTTGTATTCGTGAAATGAGGTGCAAGTGCTCGAGAGAACTAAAATTATTGTTTGTATGTCTGTTAACATACATACACCATTTCTTTTGTTCTTTCTCATTTGTTTAATACCTCGATTTCATAAATAAATCACATTTTTGCTTTGCTATTGCATCTTTAGTTGCCTTTTCAGACATAAATTTATGGACATGTGTATATTTTTCATTAATTTCATCTTTTAAGTTTAAGTAGTAGTTTGTTTAGTAGCTACTTTTAACTCAATATATACAAGTGCATTAGATTAATTAGCACAAACTAAAGAATTGGATAATTGATATTCAATAATTTTTTCTAGCTTAATTTGGCTGCCCGTAAGCATTTATACCGGAATCTTTCAGAAGCCTCAATTAAAATTTCTTTTTTAATTTTTCCTCACGATAAAATTTGTCATTGGAGAAGTTTAAGTTATAAATAAAACCTTTTTGAGGATTTGTCGCAATATATTTTTGGATATATATGTATATATATATATACATATATGAGAAATGCTATAAATCAAAATTATGTGATTAAAAACTTAATACATTACTTAAAAATAGGTGATTGTTAATAACGACTACAAACTCTAGTGGTAAACAAAAATCATGAAAGTCTCTAATGATAAAGATCAATTATTGACAATTTTTTCTCGTGGTTAGTAATTTAAGTTTCAGACTCTCCAAATTAATATTTATTTTAAAAAGTAAAAAGAAGATTATTATGAGAAACAAAAATATCTTGTTATTTGCATCATGATTTGAATATTACACAAATAATAATATGTCACGTAAATATAATATTAAAATTAAGTAATTAATAAATCCATGGAAAAATCAATAAATAATTAAGTTACCAAGACAAGCAAACAGTTAATATAAACCGTAAAAAAATATATTACAGTTAAAAATTAGAAAGAACAAATTAAATTCATTGGAAAAACCAATGTGTTAATTAAATATTTACAAGAATGCCGAATAGTTAATTTCATTATTTTCTCTTCATATATATTCATTGAGCATTTTCTTAGGAATTTATTATTGATGCTAATATTATTGATGCGATATATATTATTGATGCGATATATATTATTGATGCTATATATAATTTGCTAAACATTCTTGCATAACAAAATAGAAGAAATAGTAGAATTTCAAACTTAATGTTGATTTGTAAATAAACTTTGTTTAAGCATATACATATAAACATAGAAACTGTTTCTGAAAATGAAAACTTGCATAGTTACCAGTTAACAGTTAAGAGTTATTGACAACTTATAGTAAGAAAGTAAATATTTAACTTTCGAAAAGATTTACTGCAAGGTTTAACTTTTTTTGACAGAAATATGAACAGTCAGTCTCCCATACCTTATACATACAAAATGTTCAATCTATAATCTAATATCTAGCAACATTGCACATGTGTGTTAGTCACATTGCAATCTGAAAAAGAAATTAGTAATAAATTACATTTAATTGAGTTATTTATGAGGCTTATTTATTGACACAATCAATTTGCCTCAAAATAATTGAATGAAATGTTAATTCGCTCTTTTGGAATTTCTGTATCAAATTATTGCACAATTTTCTTTCATTAACTATAAGAAGTAATATATACAATTGTTGATTACCTTATATTTAATATTTTGTTTATTTTAGACGATGTGTCGTAAATTTGTATAAAGCTGAATGAATTAAATTATAGCGAGCAATCATTTTTAAATCTAACATTCTCCAAAAGAAATGCGTAAAAAACGTTCTTGGAGGTCAAGTGATTATGACTATGATATTCAGAGTATTGGTTTATAGGCTCGATACCAGCATCTCTTAAAACTGAAGTTTGATAGTGCACTACTGATTTCTACAGGATATGTAAGAATGCAATTTCTAAACTAAATGCTAATGTCCTATGTTGAACTGGCAGCCAAATAGTTAGTGCTCTTCCGAATAGTATTCAGTTCAACAGTTCGTGGGTTCGAACCCCACCTTAGACATGGATGTTTGTAAGGGTTTGGAATCCACATTAAGCCCCTAATTCCCAATCTAGTTGCGCCAAAAATGACCGTTGAGCGAAAACGAACCAAACCTAATGTCCGATATCTTCACGTTATTTTATAGTTGACGGACAAGTATGAAAAGGTAATAAAATAGCGAAATCACTTTTTAGACATGATGAAAAATGTGTATTATTGATTAACATTCAAGTCTTTCAATCAAGGTTTGATCCTAGGCTCAATAAATGGGAATTCAAGTGTTAATAAATATTAAGTATTTACTAATTATATATTGGCGAAGATTCAATGAGTCTCATTTAATTAATTATCTTGACGTTTCAGCCAAAACTTATAGCTTGAAATACTTGCAGTTGTATTTGAAAACTATCTTGAGTCGGATTTCAAAGAGAGATCACATGGATGAAAATATTTATCATAGTTTCACTGAAACATAAAAATGCTAATGTCCTATGTTGATTTAATTTGAAGTATGTATACACATCTAAAATTTATAATGAACAAATTTAAAACATATAGTAAAAATATTATCATACAAATATATTAGAAAAATTCTTTCGTTGTTAAGACTTGATTAATATTTCTGTTATAGAATTTTAAGAAACACATAGAAAAATTTAATATTGAAATTTAAATTTTACACACTTTATGAGCGTTAAAAATTGCATATTAAAATTCACTTAAAATTTGTCAACATAGTTGATTATTATTTTATAGCATGAAAATAAAATTTCTTTCTCTTTTTTCTACATTATTTTGAAAACTGAATAATTTATGTTCAACACTTAAATCTGAATCAGTTTTGTCGCTTCGGTTTGTTATTGTTGAATTTATAAATTTCAGGAAAATGTTCATTTAATAAAATATGGAATTCTAAAAATACGTTTATAATTGATTTTGACAAATGTTCATCTGAAGATATATTGTTTAACCATTAAACCCGAAAACAGACAAGCTGTTACAAAATTCATATAAAAAAGTAAGAAAGATGCGTATGTGCGAAAGAAGTACCGAACGTTAAACATAATTCTTAAATTCTCATTTACAATTTCTTACGTGATTTTTATTTTTTAATTCAATTTATACTGTGGCACATTTTTCAGCACATTTCTGATAAGTTTTTCGCCATTATTTTCGAAGAAATTGGCGAAGCAGTCTAAATTTGCTGGATTTTGTTTTACAATTTAATACAAAATTGAGAGGACGAAGCATCAATTGGATTTATATTCTAATTAAATCAAACGTACTTTTTTATACAGTGCAGTATTTTAGTTTAACATATATAATGCAGTTTAAAATATATATTTACAACAGTTCTGAGTTTATTTCCTATTAAAAAATAATGATTTGTAGAGATGAATTATAAAATTAAAATTACATATTCTGATAAATAACGAATCGAAATCTAGTCAAATTAAGCTAAGATATTTTGCATATTACACTCTAAAATTAATCACGGATTTTAGGCGTCATTAAAATGAAAAATATTACTTTTGCCCCTTCAACGGCAAACAAATCTTATTATGTAAAAATATTTGATTTGTTTGTATAATTTATATCTTAAATTATTTATGTAAAAGATTTTACTTATTTGAAAATTTGCTTACACTGTTTAACAAGTTCCAACAAATTAAAGGCTTGTATTTCTTCAAGATCAGTATGGGTGGATAAAATAAAACATTTTCTTAATACACATTTCAATCAAAAATAAACTAATTCTCTGTTTCTTGATTGAAATAGCATATAATTTGGGGAAAGATTATATGTAAAATTTCGAGCTTAAAATGAAATAAAACAAATCGTTAAATAAAATCATTAATTTTTTAAATTATCTGTTTTGTTTTATTTTAGTCTTTAAAACTATCTTCAGGCTTGTCAATTTCAGAAAGCAATTTTAATATGAAATTTTTAATAATTTTTGGTTGTTAAAACATGTTTAGAAAGTTATTAAACTGAAATATGTCATGAATTACAGTATACTGCATAATAAATATAAAAAATAAAATAAATGCATATTTTATTTAAACTAATTTTTCTTTCATTATGAATAAAAACATGAAATAAATTAATATAAAATTTATATTTTTCTAATGAAATTTTTAAGAAATTTTAAAAAAATGTAAATTAATATACATCATATTAATATCAAAAACGCAAGAAATTTTCTGAATCTTTCGGTAGTTAATGATTTTTTATATGCTGAAAAAATGCATTTATTTAATAACTCTTCATGCATACTTGGTTAAATGTATGTAACTAAACACGAATATTAAAAAGAAATCTTTTGAACTTTTCTAAAATTATTTTTAAAAAAGATAAAATTTTCATGATAAAAATAAGTTTTTATAAAAATCTCTTATCAACTGTTTTTGGCATTATTATAATGTTATGTTTCTGTACATAAAACATCAAATAAGCATATCAGCATTTTTAAATATTAAGTAAAGGAAATATGCATGAATAACCATAAATTTGGTTAAAGATAATATATTTAATGACGAAATATGTATCACAATGATTGTTTTGGATTTCATAAAAATTTCGGTGAAGGAAACACTACTCATCTAATGTTACAGAAAATAAAATAAAAAATATTTAAAGCAAAACCATGAATGAAAGTGTTATTTTTAAAATCTAATTTACTCAATGAAAGACAATTCACATTTCAAATGTTCTCTTCATATTCCAAATGTTTTTTATTGACAAAATACTTGATTATACATCATTGATCCTCATGCTTTAAATATGCATAAGAAAGGCTCATAAAAATAAATGTAGAATTACAAAATAAATACAATAGTAATTAATCTCTCATAACAATAACTAACAATATCAAAAAAGGGGAATAATATAAAAATTAAATATAAAAGAAATTTAGTGACTGGATATCAATTATATTGTCTCTCTATATTCTTGCTGTACTGAAAGTGCATTTAAGAAATGATCCCTCTCATTTTTAACTTCTGATTGCCCAAAGCGCATAGGTAGTTCTGATGTACACCAATGTTGTGCAGATGTCTAACGAGGCAGTCAAATATGGTCTCCAAACTGAATGCTGAAACGTCGATTCAACAAAGACTGTCTGAGATATTACAAATCGAAATCGTCTACTTCTTATTCTTATTTGTTGTTTCTAATCTCCCATCTGGTCTGACCAATGAAACCATCGACATTAATAAGGTCCGTTACAAGAAATGGAAAATTATGGATATCCTCCCAGTACAGTCCGAAGCAGTTGAAGAGGCGATGATGAAATGCCTATTCTTGCTGTCATTTAGGGAAAAGCAAAAACCATCTTTATTCCCAAAATATGAGAGACTTTTGTAAGTTCTCTTATTCTTAACTTCTTGATTTATATAAGTAATTTAACGTTTTATTTTTTTCTTAGTATTTTTTTTCATCGATGTAAATGATACAACACAATTATTGAATTGCAAAGTTTAAGTTCCGTAATTAACAACTTTAGATGTTCATTCGTTTTCAATTATTCCAGAAAAATAACTTCTGTAAAATAAGTTTTTCTTTTTTATCTACAGGGATGTACTGTAATACTGTAATCATTATTTGTGAAGCTAGAAAATACAGAGCTCTTTTGTAAGATTCAACAATTTCTTATTCGGCGATATATTTGCGCAAAAATTTATTGGATGACAGAAAATAAGTCTAAAAAATAGCAATGTTTTAAGCTGAATTGTAAGACTTTGTTCCGTTGCTGATCTAATTGTTTCCACTTCTCCAGAAAATTTGGTTCGAAATCAATCAAACGATGTATAAAATGCCATAAATTCTGAATACATAACAGTTTTAAATTTATTTAATATGCATATAAATCTCTCTTCTAGATAATTTCCTCTCATGGTTTATTACCCATGAAGTAAAGCATTAACGCATTAACAATAGGGAATAATTTTTTACAACAAAAGTAACAAAACTCAGGACCTCATTTTTAAAGGTTTCAAGTTTTGAAAGGATTGTATTGTTATTGGTAATTAGGGATTCAAATAATAACACATTAATAGAGCTTGACGTGTAATCTGGACTTTTATAATGAGCAGAACCAAAGAGATTCGATAAAAAAGTGCCCATACAGCATGTATTTGAAATTCTGTGCTGCTCCACAGAAAAATAATTTTTAAAATGCAGTATATAATAACAATAATTGTGTCTATTTAACAATGTAATACAAATTTATTTAAATATTACTAGAATTCCATAAATTATTTCAGAAAGTTAAAGACATAAAAAGTTATTCCATTTGTATTAATTTTCATAATATAAATATGAAAAACTATTAATTTATATTTAAAAAGGAACATGTTCACTAACTTATATAAATTTTTTGATCAATCAAAATTAAGATCTTTTTCTCTACCAATAAATTTTCTATGATTTTTCTGATTTACATGGAGTTGGAATAGTTATGTAGCAATAAGAACCATGAATTTGATAACACTCGATGTCAGTACTTAAACAAATCTATTTCTAAGTGTGAGCTTTGCCATCTTCTACTTTTGTGAAAGACCTAAATCCAATAATATGGGAGGGAAAAAAAAGGAATCTTGAAGACACAGTAATGCCCCAGGGAATTTGCAGCCTAAGAAACATTGCTCAAAGCTTCTTCGATAAGATAATCCTTGCATCGCAAGGGATTGTGGGTCTTTGATGACGGAAAACCATTTGTTATCATCGCCAACGGTCAGTCTCTAGAAGTTTGTCGCTAACAAAAATAAAACTATGGAACAAAAATATTCTTTTCTGTATTTCGATATCCGGTCACATCATTCACTGAGGAATCGGGTCATTTGTTACTCCTACACAATGTGCATACATGATCTCGAACTACATCAAAGACAACTGTGGACTTCTTAAATTCTGCAATACACAAAACTAAGCTCTAAGTACTATTCTCAATTTATCCTTAACTATCCTTATAATTTTTTATTATTATTTCAAAGGAATATCAAAAGGAGATTTAAATACATAAAACCAAGTACATCATGCATGCTTTATTATTATGGTAACAAACAAATAAATATACTTTCATCAATCAATTCAAATATAATTTAAAATGTATATTTGCCTGAATATGAGTTACTTTTACAAACTTTAAAGATATGTTATTGTAAATTTACAATTGAACTTTATGAGAAAAATGAATCAAAATCTTTGTCACCAAATTTAACTACACAGTTACGTTAACACGCTTTTGTATATGTAAACTGGGTAACTTATATTTTTATTTGGTACTAGAATGTGTTCTTAATAGATGTTCTTCAAACAATATTTTTCAAGAACTCACACCATCTCTATATATAGAATCATGAGTGATTATTTGATCGACTGAGATCGAAAGAATTATCTGGAACAATATTTTTAGGTGTCTATAAAATCTGTAATAAAGCTGTATGGAAGGTTAAATGTACTTATGATTTTGTGAAAAACTGGAATATTACTTTCTTTACGAAATTAATTGAGTAAACATAACTATTCGAATATTTTCATGTTTCATTGAAAATAATTAAATGAAAATTAATAGCATATAGTGTAATAAATAACGCTGCTTCTGATCAACAGATAGCACTTTTTAAATCGCCAGTTACTTGGATTTAAAATATTTGTTCAGGTACTAAAAAAATTGCATGTATAGGCGCTGACAAATCTTGCAAATATAGCAATTTATTATTCAAACACTGTGATTTATATCTTTAATTGATGAACATGTTTATATTTCTAGAGAAGTTAAAATTTCAATCCTTTTAAACATTAGTGAGAAAAAACTCTGCCATAAAAAACTAAATTCTAGTTTCAATGTTTTGCTGCTGTAAAGTATTCACTTTATTGTTCAAATGAAAGTATTGTCCCTTGTCCATACTAAAGGAGTACAACTTCCACCTCAGGTGTAGTTACTCCTTGTGGTTTACCATCCATTTGAAACAGTAGATTTTGTCGAATGAGCTCTCGTATGAAGAAAAAAGCGGCAAACCAGTAAGTCCAGCATTAGGATTCGTCAAAACGCAGAATATATGAAATTATCCTCAGTTCTTTTCACATCTCATTTTCTACTGACTAAAATGTATGGTTTTCATCTTCCAAAACGATCATAAAACGAACTTATTTTTTTGAATTTTGTTTTTATTTTTCGATAATTTTTAACATTAATGAACATTTTTGAAGATCTTTCACATTTTACACACAACTATTATTACGTTTATGTTTCAATGGTACAATTTAACTTTTGAAATTTATTCTTAAGTCTACCATCACTTTGGAAATCCAGAACATCAAAAATTTAGTTATGAAAATTCATACATTTTGCAACAATAATTGAGTGGCACTGAAAATTTTACTTTTTCATATCAAATTCCTAAAACTAAATGACCTATGATACAGGTATTCTTAAGAAAATATTCTCTGTTTTTAAAGAAATTACGTTTTTTTTTAATCAATTTTCCACAAAATTTCAAAATTTAAATAATTTATTTCCTTTTTAAGCAGGTTTAGGAATCTTAAAATTCGATGATCTTATTAAATATTTATCAATAATTAGCTGTTCTTATTCAATAGTAATAGTTTGGTGAATGAAAATAAACATTAAAGTTAGACTTAATACTTATAAAGAAGTAAAAAATAACTTTAAAATTAGAGTAGCAAATCTTAGATTAAAGATATAAACCGTTTTAATCTAATCACGAGTACACTGATCAGCTCTATTTAGCCTCTAATATATATATATATATATATATATATATATATATATATATATATATATATATATATATATATATATATATATATATATATATATATATATATATATATATATATATATATATATATATATATATATATATATATATATATATATATATATATATATATTAAATAGGTAAATGTACATAAATTGTAAAACAAAAATATTTTAATGTATTTGAAAATTATTGTTCATCACGTTATAATAGGACATATAAAGAATAAATTCCTTATTCATAAATACAATTTTTTAGTGATCTTTACAATTAAGTTCATTTAGGTCATTTTATATTTTCAAACATTTTTGCTCAAAAAGGGAAAAATAAAATTATTTATTTTATTTGCCTGATATTGCAATTTCTGCTGAATATAGACTTTTTAAGCAATTCCCTTACTCAAATCATACTTCAGTCCCATACAGTGTTATCAAGAACGGTCTCATTCATGATTAGGATTAGCAGCGTCTAATTAGAAAAAAATGCCATCTTCTGCAAAAAATTACGTTTTTCCCTGCATAATGATGATACAATAAAATGTATAAAAATGAGAGATTACTTTAATGGATTCACCAGTTATTGCTTAGAGACACGCTGAACTTGATATTATAATATGCGAAGAATAACCTCCATATGATGCTGCTTGACAATCGATTACATTGTGAACCGGTAGGAATGCAGATAGAAATTACCGCCTTGGTTCTGTTTACCAATCAGGTCAGTGATTAAGTAAATACTGATTGGCTTAAGCAACGTTATCGATTGACTTGTTAATTTTCCAGAATTTTTGACAATAGAACAAGTTTGAGACACAATGATTAGAAGCTGTATTCGGCTGATAATACCTCAAAATTCATTCATCATGCAAGGTGCATATGTGGTAAGATTTACTACCATTGACACATCAACCGCTCAATCGACTTCATGCATACTTATGTATCGATCTATACCATCGTCAAGGATTATTATTATCTTATTTTATCTATATTATTATCTCAAATTAAAAAGCACATTCTCCGAATAACCGCACAGAACCCCATCAGCTCAATAATTTTACGCCGCTTCCTATAAGAGCATCATTTGCCGCGGGCAGTGATTGGGAGGGTGATCACATTCTCCTTCTCTAGGTTGCTAGAGCTATGTGTGCTGGGAAAATTTCCACGTTAATCTGGGACGTTCAAAATTCTTCCGCTGGTGTGGCTTGGATGTGAAGAGATGGTGCCAAGTCAAGTGTGACTTCATCACTTGACTGTGGTTAATAATTACGAAATTGTGTGCATGTCCAACCATTGAAAGCAAGGTTGGGAACATGTCCATGTCAATCTGTGACGTCTACAAACTTTCCACTGGTTTGTCTTGGATGTGAAGAGGAGAGTGCCAAATCAGGTGTTATCTCGTCACCTAACTGAGGTTCAAAATTATGAGACACTTAATGATAGGGGAGTATTACATTAATCTGAAAGTACAGTCCGGCGCTTATCTGCACACCTGTGTATATATAACCACATGTTTATAAATTGATATGAATTATGATATGAATTTATATGAACATGAGTTATAAATTGTCCAATGGCTTGATCGCCAGCTTACAAACTAAATTATTAATCATATTAATGATATTTTTAATGCATTTACTGTTTAAAAATCGATTAATGTTTGAAGTTTTATGATAAAATAAATAAATGCAATGCGAAAAATAATCATCAATACATCTATAAGAAATTTATTAACAAATTTAAAGTTGCATGAGGGAAAAAAATATCAGTTTCGGAAATTATTTACAATTCACGATTAAATAGCTCTACCAAAATTTTATGAACTAGCAGTTTTTGATTTTTTTTAAGAAAACCCAAAACAAATTAAAGAGAAATTTAAATTTTTTTTCTTTTTCCATTAATTTATTTCTTTTTTTAATATTGTGAAAGCCAATCGTAATCTAATTTAGGAATAGAAGAAAATATATTCGCTCTTTTCACTACAGTAAAAAAAATGCCTTTATTCCAAACTACAATTTCTTATTCATTATTTATAAATGAAGTAATCTTTTCGCACAAGAAGTTATGTGATAAGTTGAAGCATTGGGTATTAATAATTTATTTTATTACTTAAAATTAAAAATTAATTATTTATTTTTAAAAAAATGTCGTTTTTAAAATAATAGACGTTCAAGTATGTTCTGCATCTTATTTCATTCAAAAAATTTCTAATTCAGAATAAGAAATCTTTTATTAGCAAAATATCAACAGGTCGTAGAACGTTTTCCAGAAGAAAAACGTTAATATTTATTACTGCAATTTCAAAATATGATAAAATGAAAAAATATTTATGTCACATAAATATCATTCCAAAGGAATTACTATTTTCACTTTGAATTGCATATTTTTCATACCCTTATTAAAATGTTAAAAATGTTAAATTATTATAATTAAAAATATTATATCAGATATTTTTAATTATAATAATTTTAAAAAATAAAATTTTTTAAAATTATTATAATTAAAAATATCTGATATAATATTTTTAATTATAATAATTTTAAAAAATTTTATTTTTTTATAAAGTACATATATGTTTCTTATACTATTTTGAAAGAATTTTGATAATAACATAATTCGCTAATAATTTACAAATATATAAATATTACTTTTATTTTAATAAAAGTTTATTATATATTAATTGTAAATAGTGATACGCTATTCAAAATTCCTAAAAAAGTAATATTACTTTTATTAAAAAAGCAATATTACTATTTTTATGAATAGCGTATAATATATTACTATTTACAATTCACTCATATATAAAAAATGTTTTTTGAAAAGGTAATATTTTTATGTGAGAGCGAACTGTGAATAGAATATTAGCTTTTGATACATTTTTTTGAAATTTCTGAGGTACATATTTTCTTGCAAATCTATGTGTATATTTAAGTTTAGAATTTTAACTTAAATTTTGAAAGATATAAGTTATGCTAATCATGAAAACCCCAAATTGCTCATTTGAGATGGAATTATTCTAAACTCCAGAACAGATCTGTATGATCAAATAGAAACCATGGCAGACCAAATTTATGTGTTCAACATTTGGGAACAATACGTGCGTTTGCTTAGGGGTGCACGAGTACAGCATTTGTGTTCGTAGGTGAAAATACAGATCCTTGCCGCTATACATAAATTTATTCAAACAAATCAAAACAATTTTTTCTGAATTTTATTTTTTTAGTAAATGAAATATTTTTAGTCATTAACATAAAAATATACATTAAGTTATCGAATACAAAATCGAATTTTGTAACTATGAAATTACCTATTTAGAATCACTTTCTATTGATTCTGTATATATTACGTTGATTAGTAAAAATAAAATGAAATACTAACCTTTATTTTACATTAAATGTTTTTATAAAATATTTTTATAACTCTAACATGAAAATCTTGTAATATGATACTAAAAAAAATCATTATTGATCCATTTTGCTATTTCCCAGAGATAATTCCTTTATAATTTTAAGAATGTTTAAATGCATTGTTTATTATACCAAGAAAAAAAACTAATATCCTATCTGTCAAAATTTCATAGAAAATTATAGCTTTTACATGATTGATAACCAGAGCGGGGTAAAGTAGATAATTTTTGGATTTTATCGTCAACACCAACATGTTTTTAGAGTAACATTTCTTTACATTTGAAGCTATGGAAATACTATTCCTTGTGTTTGCTTTTCTTTACTCATGATATTAGAATTATATATTATGTTGCAAATAGAAATATGAAATGTAATGCATAATAAAATCCTCTAGTAAAATTGAAAGAAGTCCTACGTGAATTGACACAAACCTTCTTTAAATAAAATGTTCAGATAAAATTTCAAACTACAAAACACAAATAAAATATCCAACTTATTCCTATAAAAATATTCTGAGTTGTAGATATGTTTGATTTCAATTTTCTGTAATAATTATTGATTTCTTTTACAACTGTTAACATAAAAGAAAATTTTATACCAGTTTATTTGTTATACATACTTTTTTATTTATTTTCTTTACAAAGTAAAAAAATTTTCTCACAGGTAAAATTACGCTGTAATTTCTTACACCAAATGTCTACAATTGTAATCATAGCAATTACTTTTTATTTAGAACTGTAAAAAACTTTTAATTTTATTAAAGTATTATTATATTTTCATTTTAATGAAACCAATGAGTTTAACTTAAAATATTTGTTCGGTAATGCTGATTTTAATTTTTCTATGTAAAATAATATTATCCGGAGACTTTTTTTGTTTATTCCCAACAAAGAACATTTTGAAATAATTTTTTACAAAAATTATTTCAAAGTAATTTTTTATAATATTTAAAAGCTTTTTCTTGATTAATTTTATATAATATCCAATTTTTAAAATCAACTTTTAATTACTTAAATGCCAAATTATTAGCAGTGTTATTCATTCAATGTGTGTAAAATGTAAGTTTGCGTAATATTGAGTAAATAATTCTTAAGATAGTTGGAATGTGTTAAATATCGTTGATTTATAATTTTTTTAAAAAAAAGTCTTAAAATGAATTTTCCTAAAATGTTGATGGGTGATTTAGAGAACTTTTGTATTCTAATTTTTAGGAGAAAGGGAAATATTACCTTATATTGATCAAGCCTTAGCAGTGGAAAATATAATTAGCTCAACTCATGAATAAATTAGAAGTTAGTACTGGAGATAAAATTAGGATTAATTTTCATTGGACTGTATGCGCCTAAATTTTGAACACTCGTATATAGCTGCGTATAACTCAGATTTGAATTTTGAAATTAAATTTAAAAAACACGTTGCTATAAGCTAAAGCCCTTATGCACCAGTGGAAATGAATTTTGAAATTTGCATATTATCAAGATTGTCAAATTATTAATCTTTCGAATTCTAATATCATTATTCGATTATCAAGAGAAGTCTTAATCCAATTTTATATGTACTGACATTCAATGTAATTAGTAAAATTCTATTTATTACTTCTTGTAACCACGAACGGTACAGTAAATTAATCGCTAATTTATAACTTTCACTTACAAAATGCATTTATTAAATTAATGATTTATAAATTAATTATTAATTGAGTATTATATCAAGATGGCTTAAGATTAAAATGTTTTACATGTTTACGAGAACGAATCGAAATAATTTATTATCGATGTCTGCTTATTATCATACTCTCGAAAACAAAAGTCAATTTTTTTAAACATATAAATGAAATAAAACAGAAATAAATTTAAGATAATAAAATTTCTTCAGTGATATTTTTAATTAAACTATTTAATTTATTAGATTACTAGTCAAGTTCAAATTATAAATTCTCTTTTTACAAAAAAGTTGCCTATTTACGCTCGTTTTTGCAAACCTCTAATTAACAAACACTCATGATTTTATGAACTAGTATAGCTTGTTTCTAGCATGGTCTCTTTCTTAGACACAGTGATAATTTTAATTCCCATCTAGGAACTAAAATTTTAAAAATTTTCCTTTTTCGAACTCATTTTTATCCATTTTTCTTTTGCGTTCATTTTCTATTATTTGATTTTTTAAAGAATTTTTTATTAGCTTTAAAGTTGGGAAATTTGAATGGGACTTTTTAATGGATAATCGTATTTTATTTCCACTGGTAGGACAAATACAAGGAATAACACAAATAAAACACATAAAAAATCACAAAACGAGACGAAAGCAGGACAGGCGAATACAGTACATAAACGTAAACGAGAGGACCGAAGTCATTGCCCCAATGGATAATTGTAAATCCTTAGAAAAGTGAATAACTAACTTTACAGCTGTGGTTTGAAATCCTGATATTTTTAAGCATGTGAAATTACTACTTAATTTGTTTGGTGACACCTGAAACGTAAACAAATATTCCGTGGAATATTTACTTCTGAATCAACTCATGTCTTGACTCATTAGTTTAACAGTTAATTAAAAGCACTCAGTTGTAAGAAAATATATTCACACAAAAAAATTTAGTGATGCACAGGAAACTTGGCTTCATATAAAGTGCTTATGTGTATAAACAAATGATTACAAATATATAAAAAGCATTTTAATTTATCAAAAGCAGCAAAAAAGATTAATTTCAGGTGGTTTTAAAATCTTTCTCGCTGCTCTACAAGCTGATACTCAATGAAACATGCAGTTTGGAGAGTTATCAAATGTTTAATAGTTTCCCCATCAATCATTAAGTAGTTTGGAGAAATTCTGAGATCGTGGATGTTGATAAGTTCCTTCATATCTGATTTTTGTGGTTTTAAAGGAAGATTTGGTGATATCTCATGTTTAGAACGAACATTTATCCTTGCAAACATTGTTATAAGAGTTGTTTAATATGCAACTGTTCCAATCATTGTCTTTCTCATATTGTCACCGAAACACAGCAAATATCATCGATATCATATGTTCTTAACTTCATCATATAGTTGAATATCACATTAATTCTTCATATTCTTGAGATTATTCCTAAAAAAAATATTTTGGTGGCACATTGATTCATTTGTTGGAAAATAGGTATATAGAAAATCGTAGTAGAGATACGCTAACAGTGATTCAAGATGAAACTCGACAGTTTTGTTTTTCATTTAATGTGATTAAAATAGTAATTAACTCATTAAATTATATAGGATTGCTTGTGAATACGGTTACTGGTTCAATACCCAAACCCATAAAAAAGATCATGCTGAGATAGCGCTAATGTTCTAAAGGGTCTGATAAGGTCCTCTTCGCTGCTGGAGTAATGCTTGATAAAAAATGATATCAATGCAGGTAAAGCTTCATCGTTTGATTGTAGCTCAAAATTAAGAGGTAATTGGCTATATTTAGAGCCTTCAATCGACATAAATGCAACTAGAGATATATTACAACCACCTTACAAAATGTAACGATAATGTGATTGCATTATGTTTGCATGAATTGTTTCAATTTTAAATTATCTTTGAGAAACTTTTAGATATTTTTTTGTTTTAAATTACTTAATAAATTGTTATATTTATTGTTTCTTTCTTTAAATTACTTAATTAAATCCTGCAATGTTTCTTTTGAAATACTTATCAACGGTGTTTCAATTGGTTATATTTGTGTAATCTAGTATCATGAATTTCTGTATTTTTAGCAACATGTGTCCCCAAAGTGGATATAAGAAATACGTAATGCATTTAGAATTTTACAGATTTTAAAAAATAAGGAATTAATATAACTAATTTAACACTTTTATTTTGAAATTTCTTTACTTTTTTCTTTATAATTTACATTTTTTAATTTATTATCGATATTTTTATTCACTTTTGATAAATATAGCTTAACTTTATATAGCTAAGATTTACTTTCTAAAAATGTTTATTCATTTTACTTATAAGAAAATTTATATTAAAATTAAATTTATAAAGTTAGCTAATAATAGAGCACCCGATCCTTTAAATTATTTTACAAAATAAGTACAGAATTAATGATAATACATTTTCTCTCAGTATTATTGTACACATGATATATATTTGTTTAATAAAAACTTTAACATAACATTTTCAGAGTAATTTTTAAAAAAAATATATGCAATTTTTTTACTCAATATAAAACTAAATTTATCATTTCATAGATCAAAAACAAAATTATGTTTAAAAAAGTCTATTTTATTTATTCATGTATATGAATTGATATGTGTGCATTATATTCGATAGAAGAAGAAAAATCAGTTTCAATTTTAATATTTTTCTACTTCAATTATGTAACAAATAACAGTTCTAAAATACCTTCACTCAGAATAACTTATAAAAATTATTCATATTAAAGAATGTAGCCCATTTTTAAATACAATTTTTTATCTTGTTTCGCCTCCTCACTTTGATCAGTGAGCTTGAAACTTAATTTAACTCTATTTGTTTCTCAGACAAAAACATAAATTCGTTGCTTTCGATCGCTTGTATAAGAATTTTGTTCAGATACCAGTTATTTCTGTCTCTTGTTATTACAGATAATTAACAAGCAAATGTTTCAGAAAATATCGTTTAAGAAAAATTATAAAGTTTTCCATGTACGTTAATGGAAGTTTTCTTAAAACTCATAAATCTAAACAAACATATGTGTCCAGATAATATCAAATAACATATTAAAAGAATAGGAAAAATATTTTTTTTTACATTTCTTACAATAATAATAAAATTGTGATAGTGACAAATACCATTCCCAGATATTATGCTTGCCAATTACATACGATACTTGAATATACTAAACTATATTACTAAATTAACGACATATAAAAAGCTGTTGGAAAAGCAATTTTATGCATAAATAAAGAGTACTTACAAGACACATTTTTTTATTAAAACTAAAATTGGGTTTTACTTTAATTCAAAAATCATCAATTTATTTCAAAACTTTTTTACTTTTCTTTTCAAGCATTAATCATTTTTTCTAAGCATTTATTAAGTTTTAAGTACTTTTTATCCTTAATTATACATTTTCAGTCTTCTGAAATAAGGATTTTAAGTGTTGGAAGTAAAATTTTAAAACAATTTTCCTCCTTCTTTTTTTATGGAACAAAAGAAATATTCAAAAATATTTTAATTTGGTTTCATTGCTTATGAAATTTTTCTATCCTATTAGTATTAAAATTTATGAATAAAACCATCTATGGATGAAACTGTTATTAAAAGAATTCATAAGCTGATAAATGTATGTTCGTATTAAAATAATGTGTGTAATATGAAATCATTACCGACATCAAATTACTTTAGCATAAATAAATATGAAATTTTCAAATTATATTTTTTTATGAATTCGTAGATTGAAAATTCCGATAACATAAACACATTATTTTAGAAAGTTTTGTCTTAGGAGGATTGTCTTAGGAGTCCAAGAATTAATAAAAATTAAATTTGTTCAGTTTATTAAACTCTCGAATTTTCATTTTCTCCCCTTTAAGGATGAGAGTCAGAGTTATTTGAAGATCTCTTTGCGTTAAAACCATGTTATTATTCCCTGGAAAATTGTTTTAAAATCTCTATATTTTAAATACCTCTTAATAGAAAGAATGATTTTCAAACTTTTTTTTAGATTATAAAAGCTAAGTTTTTCATTCCTACTTTTCTTCGAAAATTTTTTTAAAATATATTTTTATTACTTCTGAAAAATTAATTTCTAGTTAAATAGAAAATTTTTTGTTTAACGTTTGAACTTTTTTATTATCAATTAACAGAAATGTACCTACTGAGAATTTTCAAGAGAAATGAGTACACTATAAATCAATCAAGTTGGCAATTCTAATTAGACGGAAAAGATTTTTACTGTATAAAACAATGTTGAAACGAACAATTTTCTTCCATTTACATTTCTAATAGTGAAAAAGTTCCCATTATATAGTTTATTTAGGACAAAGTAAAATATCTAAATTAGCACTATGATTGTTTCAATATTGTTAGCTTCTCAAGCATAATCTTATGCACTTAATTAACTTGGATATCGCGTATCTATAAAACCTTTAATTGTCGAGTTTTATTAAATGAAGAAAAATATATTTACTAATCAATACGAGTATTCAAAGAGCTCTTGAAATTAATTTATTTTTAATCAAAGCAAATAGATAATTCCAAGTTCAATTCCATTAAATTGCTTAGAACAATGCTTAAAAAATTATTACATTTTCATTCAAAACAGAACTTTCTTAATATCTTTCATTTTCTGCTTGTTTATGACCCAATAATATTTCTAAATGGGAATCATTATAATAGTAATCCAAAATATTGTTTTTTTTTTTTTTATAAATCTGAATGTTTTTAATTTTATATTTCTTATAGCGTAATCAAATCGTTACAATATTAAATAATTAAACACGAAAATCAAATACTTTTGACTAATAAAAATCACATCTAGTGCATTTTCTTTTAAATATAAATTTGTACAGTAAAAAATGACGTATTTTTTAAAACTTCATTCAGTTACCCATCTATTTCTATATTAAATTTTTGTAAAATGTTGTGAAAGGAGGAAAAGAACATATTTCATTGATTAAAGTTAAGGTACGCAACATTTTTTTCGTTTATTCAAAGCTCAAAAGGATGTGTTTCTAAAATTTTAACAATGAAAGCTATCAAAAATATTGAGTATTATATAACATAATGATATATATCAGATTATTTAAAAAACTATTCTAGAAAGTAACTCTGGATTACTGAGAAACGCTTTTTTGAAAATAACACACTATTTTCCTTATTCTATATTTCAAAATATATCTATGATAAACGTAATAGGTTTTCCTAAATCCAATATTATTTGACTTCACTACGCTTTACTTTTTTGTTATAATATTGTTTAATAACCAAAATATACGTTATTTTTGTTATTGTTCACTACACAATTTAAAAATATTATCCTTCCTTTACATCATATTTTCAAAATATGATTTAGATTCCATTTTATCTTAGTCATATTTTAAAAATACGACTTGTGACAGTATTTTTAATGGTTTTATCCTTAAGCTCACCTTTGATGACGATTATTTAGTTTTGTGTCATCTTATTTTCATCATTATGCATTTTAGCAATTTTCATAAGATATTCATTTATTATTACGTTTTTGGCAAAATATTAAAGAAAATTCAGACAAAGCATCTTAGTAATCTTTTTATAGAGATTTGATTTTTAAACCAGTCATTTGCTCTGATTTACTTTTGGGGCGTTAGATTTTAAGTTTCTTGCTTAATTCACAAAGCATATACAAAGTTATTTCTCTAAATTAAACAATTTGAAAATCAGATATTAGCTTATTATTTTATAAAATTTAATTATTAAAGTTATGCATATACATTTCGTTCATGGCCTACTATTTTATTAATTTCATATATTATATAATTAATAAAAGAAAGGGTGATAAAGCAAAATTGTTTAATTAAAGTAATGATAATATATTATTGTAATTGTAATTAATTATATTAATAATAGTTATTAATATTAATTATAGTTATTGAAATGAATAAGTCATCAAGAAATCAGCAAGATAATCAGGAAGCAAGTTACAAAGCATGTGTTCTTTTTGGATATTTAAAACTACTCGAAAGTATCTTTTATATGAAAAATTTACGTTTTTGTCCTGAATTTGCTATTACTCGTTAATATAACCGATTATGGAGTTTCTTTGGATAAAGATGGAATGCATTCTAAGCATCAGGGCATGAAAACATAATAAAAGCTGACTCATTTTTACTTTCATTCATAAAAGTATTTGCTTCTCAGTTCTCATTACTATTTCTTAAAATTTAGAAAGTCAGGAAATAAACATTAAAAATAGAAAGGTAATTTAAATTTTTAAATATTTACATTATACATTCTTTATGCCCAGTGTTGGACTGTAACCCAAAGAGAGTGAGAGAGTATGAGACTCTGATTGACTGATAATTGTTGTTAATCTATGCCAAAATTTTGTCAAAAACATAAAAACAGCTTAGTTTTTCTGCATTAAACTGCTACCATAATTTTAAGAAATAATTATTAAATATAATAACTCGTAATTATTCATTTTATTTCTTGAATTAAAAGACGTAGAGTATTTACTCAATGAAGATGTTCAACCACATTTCTTAATAACAAGGTGTTTTATTTTTTTTTTTAAGAATTGATATAATTCTGTTTAAAATTGCAATATATTTTTAAGATGCAATTAAATTACATAAAGGATGAATTTTACCATTTAGTTTCAAAAACTTTAGAGTTGAGTTAAATTTCTTATGTGTTGATATATTGTTTCAAACATTAAGTCAATCTTTAGCAAAGTTCCTAACATATTTTTAAAATAAATCTAATTTATGAATATAAAGTATGGATTATTACCATACTTTTCCGGCTGTCAAATATCTGAACTGAAACTCCTATATACTGCTAGTCTTATCTATTTGAATATCGACCAAATGACAAACTCGACGCATGAGCTAGCACACGCCACCAAACAAGAAGATTGTAGGGTTCAATGGGAATTTCAATATGCTTATGCCTTTTTAACATATTTTGGTTTAACTAAATAAATAAACCTCTAATTCTGGATACGTGAGAGATACATTTTCTTAGCAAATGACCTCGAAACCTGCTTAGTATATTAATAAATTCTGTGCAATCATGCTTAATGTTCTATAGCCTATAATTTATTAAAAAAGTTGAGGAGACTATTCTACTCACTGCTTTCTGATATCAACTCGAATTTCGCTTGCTACAGAGTTAATATCTTTAAGCATTTCATGTTTAACAAACTTTTTTATTAAAGTTGTGCTAAATAATTAAATGCTAAATTACGTGAAAAGTATTTGAGATTATTTACGCATGCACATATTTTATCCAAATATTCATCTTCCACCGGGCACTAAATACATTTATTTGTTAGTTAAAACATGAAATCCTGCTTTACTTTGGCAAATTTTCTGGGTACTGTTAAAGTTAAATGAAAAATTCGTCATATTACAACCAGTAACATGTAAATATTTTCTTAATTTCTTTATAAATGGCCATATGAGCGATTTTTTATATATATCCTGCTTGTAGATGATAAGCCTATATATATGCAATCTGTGAACCAAGATCTTAAATATATTTATACAAAACTTTTTGCTCTAATACTCTTAAATACAATAGAAATGTATTGTTTCTATTTGACAGTACTTTGTTTATTTTGAGGATGAACATAGTTCTTTAAAAAATAAACTCAAAAAAATTATGCTTGAGGTTAAATTCGATTAATAAAGAGGAATCATGGAATTTTTTGCATACATAATAAACCCAAGGACAATGGCAACATCTAAATAGAAGTTGAATTTTTTCACTCTTTTTAAGGGGCCGTTCCTTTTTTTACCAGAACTATGACATGTTTTTCTCACTTTCTAAAATTTCCCAGCTCATGCTGAATAACCAGATACAATGTCTCTTGTTCATAAAAATTAATCTTCATTCAACTATTCATAAAAATGATTTAATGTATATTTAATGATTCAGAAAATAAGTTTTTAATTCATATTTAAGTGAAAATAACTGCCTAAAGTATATTTCTTGTATCATGATGGATTAAGATGCAATAGCACTATAATGAAAAAGGCTTATGCTTCATAAAATGATTATTAATCAACCCAGTTCTCCATTCTTGTATAAATAGTATAGCAACTTAGCATGTGAATAGTTAACCTTCCAGTCGTCTATTCCATGATTTCGATTCTCTTTTCAAGCTTGGATGCTTGCAGTGGTTTTGAATCCTCTTTGAATTGTAGGTTATATTGAATTAACCCTTGAATGCAAGAAGTAACCTTGAAGCACACAACTAAAAGAACCAAAGAAATCAATACTCATAACATCATATACAAACTTTATGTTAACAGTACTTTCTTAAAGATAATCATTACATTTCTTTTATTGGATTCATTATGATATTAAACTGTAAAATTTCTGTTGAAGATTGATCTAATTTTTCTTTATCAATTATATATCGCTGGGAAAGTTGCTAATGCTTATTATATAGCCATAAAGCTTAATAATCTTCCCTTGTGTGTAGATATTGTTTTGTTGTTTGATCTTGGTTCAAATTTATAAGCTATTTAATGTTGAAAATTTTAAACTTATTGCAAATTTCTTTATCAAATATACGCCATAATAATATCTAAAAATTGCATAATGTTGAGAATTCTTGGATGTAATGTGAAAGAAAATATATAATTAAAAAAAGAAACAATATTCTCGTTGGTAGGCAGAAAATGTTTCAAATACTTTACAAAATAAAGAAAAAGAATGAAGAATTCAAATACCAAAATAATAAAATTCTTTTCAGAGAACGAAACAAAAACTAAATTTAAACTTGTTACATTCTTAAGTGTCTTCCCCTCAGAGTTTATGAGAAAAACAAAATATATTCCATTATTCCATCTAGAGGTAATTTTTTAATCAGTTACAAAGTCTTTTAGTGAGTTATTCTATTCAACGAGAATGACATTCTTGTTGAACAGAATAACTAAGTAATTGTAAATTCTTGTTACTTAGGGAATTTCTTGATTCTTTTTTTGCGATTTTTTTCCGAATAGTTTCAGAGTGAATTCTTACGCATAATTCATATATTTCAATATAGGTTGACTTTATGATTTTTTTTCTTACATTCATCACGTTATTGCCATATAAAAACATTATTTATAAAACAATAATAGCAAAAAAATCTGATATTTTCAGCACAAAATATTAGTTTATTAAGAACTTTGAAATAAATTGCATTAAAAAATAATATATGCTGGAATTTTTACTGTGGTACAAATATCATTCTTTCGTTTTTAAGCTGTTTCAAAATTATATTTGTGTAGAAAACAGTACAATTTATTTTTATTATTCAATGTACTAAGTTTAACATAAAAATTTACTTTTTGATTATGCTTCGAACAGAAAATTTAAAATCCTTAAATTAATTATAAACCTTTATTTTACTTAGTTTTTAGATTTATACCTTTAATAACCAAACAGTTTTAATTATCAGTTTGCAGGAGAAGAAACAAAATAAATTTGTAAAGAAAACTTTTAGAATCGTTATATGTTGAAATCTATATATTTTTCAGTTTTTTATATTTACGTAAAAAATTTTAAATATTTATTAGAAAAATATTTAATTTTTATTCTTATATGATTTATAATATCACAAAAAAGAAATAATTTTGTATAAAAACCTAGAACAATGAAAATATATTATATAATAGTTACTAAAAAGTTTTATTAGTGTAATACAAAAATTCAATTCCTATAAAATTCGGATGTATAAAAAAGAAAAATATAAATCTAATGACAAAAAATATAAATATAATAACAAAATTAATCAAAAAATTACTAAATTTATTGCATACATTTTCTTACATTAAAACAGAATCGGGATGTTCCATTTAATCCATTACGATATGTGAAACATAAAATAGGAGTTTTATTTGGATGCCTACAAATCTTCTATTTCTCTTGGGTGAGAATTACCTTTTTCAGTGTTTCAGTGGAAGCCGCTAAAATTTATTCAGAATAATAAACTTTAATATCATCTGGCAGATGCGTTTACCTAGTGTCGCCAAATGTATCCAAGTATCACATACATCTGCCATTTACAAAACTGTATCATTTATTTTCGAAACAATGGCATTTTTGTAAGAGGATCATTGAATTTATCCTTTGAGAACAATAACTTGTTTCTTTTCTTAAAGGTCTCATATTCACAGTTTTGAATGCTTCTTGAAAACCTTTATATAAAGTAAATAGATTTTTCTCTCGAAAGAAACAATAATCGATTGAATTTTTATACATTTTAAATAATGCAACATTTTTTAATACTTTCAAATGTTTAGATTAATTCCGTAATAATTTCATATGTAGACGTAGAGTATTATTATTTATTTATTACAAATACCCAGAAATTTAGCTATTACGCCATTATTTCTCTAGCTTTCCAAATAATCACAAACTAAATATTAGTTAAGACTAAATATACATTTGTGTATTTAATGTTAGCTTTGACAAAATTATCATTAATAGGAAACAGCAAGTAATTTAATAAAGTTTTGTTGTAAATATTAATCAATTTTGTAAAGATATAAATGAATTTCATCCATTTTTTCAAATTAAAAAAAATGAAATTTTAAGAGAAAATTAACTATATTAGCCCCATATTGCTTGAATTTGATAATAAAAAAGTAAAATATGTTTAGCTGCTTGATAATAAGTTAAAACATTAAGAAATACACTGTTCAAAACATTTAAAGGATATTGCGGTTTTATGTGGATCTTGTGGCTGGGAAACTTTTTAGATGATTGATACATGGTCGACAGACGTAGTAGGTTATATGAGAATAAATTACACATGTTTGGCAGAAAAAAATGCATTTTATTGCGCATTTGTGTACAAAAGGAAAAAAAAACACAATTTGTGCATATGAGAAAAAAGAATAAGAAAAGGTGTTGTCTTCAAAGGAAGTCATTTTCAGTAGGGGGTATGGTTTCCACGGACGGCCAGCAACGTTGAACACCTTTGAGGCATGGAGTCAATGAGGCTATTAATTACGAATTGGGGTATTCTGTCCCACTCTTCCAGAAGTGCTCTTTCCAGATCTTGGAGAATTTGTGGGGGTGGTTGGTGACCAGCAACTCGTCTCCCTAGAGCGTCCCAAACGTGCTGGTCATTCCATTTGTACGATTCCTTCTTTGAAAAGGAAGTCCTCCACCAGGTTAGCACGATGTGGCCTGCAGTTATCGTCCATTAAAATGAAGTCATCTCCGA